>JAJMJE010000002.1:600000-996121 GCA_030568915.1 Starmerella powellii | reverse complement strand
ATCTCACCCGTTGGCCGAAGAGGGGGTCCCCCTTGGTGCGGTCGCCTCCAGGGATATAAGGATATTGTCCAGCGCCGCCAAGGTTTTTGACGACTTTGTGAAGCAAAGATTCTAAACTTCTTGAAATGCCTTATTAGTACCTTTCAGTGACATTCGATCCACTTGAATTTGTCCGGTATTTTCGAGGGCATAAAAAATCTCCAGCCCCCTTGACGCGACCTCCTTGAGGTTTTCCGGGAATTCCGTGAGGACTTTTTAGACCCATGGTGCGGCCCCCTTGGTCCTTTTAGGGATTCTGCGAAACTCACGTAGTGCAGCTTCGTATGACGCTCTAGAATAAATTGTAAAGATTCCGTAGGTGCTCATCTCAATGAAGGGCGTCATTAGCAGCTTGAGATGGCATGTTTTAGAGTGAAAACTAGTCCGCTGGTCGAGGAGGGGGTCCCCCTTGGTGCGTTTGCCTTCAGGAATTCGAAGAATTCGTCAAGTGCCGCCAGGGGTTTTATGACTCTTTGAAGCAAATGGTCGTATCTTCTCGAAATGCGACGTTAGCATCTCTGGGTGTCGTCCTGTCCGCGAAATTCCATCCGGTACCAGCAGGGGGGGGCGGGGGCAAAGGGCATCTGTACCCACGATGCGACCCTCTTGGCCCTCTTGAGGACTATGCGGAACTCGCGAAGTGCAGCTTTGAAAATAGTTTGGAAAGATTCTGTAGGTACATGCGTCAATTACGGATGTTTTTAACAGCTTGAAATCGCATGCTTATAAGCAAAATTTCATCCTTTGACCGAAGAGGGGGTCCCCCTTGGTGCACTGGCTTCCATTAATTGAGGGAATTCGTCAAGCCCCGCCAAGGTTTTAAACGACTTTGTGAAGCAAAGGTTCGTATTTTCTTTAAATGCCTTGTTAGCACCTTTCAATGACGTTCGGTCCAAGTAATTTCGTCCGGTTTTTTCGAGGGCATAAAAAACCTCCGGCCCCCTTGACGCGACCTCCTTGGGTTTTTTCTGGAATTCCGTGAGGACTTTTTACACCCGTGGCGCGGCCCCCTTGGTCCTCTGGAGGACCATACGGAATTCGTTAAGCGCAGCTTTGCACATCACTCGAAAATAATTCGGGAAGATTCAACAGGTGTGAATCTGAATGAAGGACATATTTTGCAGCTTGAGATGGCATGATTTAAAGTGAAAACTGATCCGTTGGTCGAGGAGGGGGTCCCCCTTGGTGCGTTTGCCTTCAGGAATTCAAAGAATTCGTCAAGTCTCGCCAGGGTTTTTTACGACCATGTGTAGCAAAGATTCGAAACTTCCCGAAATGCATTTTGAAAACCTTCGAGAGTCGTTCGGTCCACAAAATTTTATCCGGTACCAGCAGGGGGGGCAAAGGGCATCTATACCCACGATGCGACGACCCCTTGATCCCCTTGGAGTTTATTAGGAATTTGCGTAGCGCTTATTTGAATGACTTTCGAAAGTAGTTCGGAAATATTCATGCAGCATAAAGAAGACCGCTTTTAGTAGTTTTGAAAGACACTAATAGGATGAAATCCCTCCCTGTGGCCATAGAGGGGCACCAGGCTCGGTGAAGCAGGAGACTTTGCACGTAAGTTATCCTAAGTAACAGCACGTGCCTTTATCACAATTGCACGGTCTAAATCGCGACGAATTTATGATTAGAACAGAGCTCCAATAATGCGGATGTCGAAAGAGGCTTGAGGGGCCTGTAGCTACTTGGTGCTTGCGGATGCTAGGCCCATAGTCATACTACCTGCCATATTTTCAATAGACCCACTACAATATTAGCGACGTTTGTTAGCGTCTCGGGTTGTGTGACATACCTAGTTGTTCGGAAAAACGTTACTATGTGCGTTTTGTGTACTTTTCGTGAACTTTTGTGGCTGCTTCTGCAGCTATTCCATGTACCCTGGTCCCTATTCCTTACCCAAGGGTGTACGGAGCTCCTTTATTTGTTTCATCACAGCAGTTACCCTAGAGAGATTAAGATGACGCTTCAGGTGCTGATAGTGCATGGTCAACAGAGAGTCTGTATTTGAACGAGCACAGCACTTTCAGTGTGAAAAGCGTTATGCGATATATGAACCCTTAGCTCATACATAACTGGCGGTTTTCCTAGAAAACGTAGAAATAGTATAGACAGCGCGAAATTCGTTTGTCGCTTGAGCTGACAGGCCATGGTTTTCGCAAATGCGTAATACTACTTTATACTTATGCCCACTTCGGCTTTTAATGTGCCCAAGGGGGCTTCTGATTAGACCAACTACTGGAGAGAGGTTACGAACTCGTCGAGAATGCGGGGATCAGTGACGATATGCTTTCTAACACGGTCGAGGCAGGTATTGTACTCGATGACCATCCTCATTCCGTGCTTGAGTATCTCGTCGTTCATCTCTGCACGATGCGTGAGACAGGTTCGCGCATACTTTGTGACAAAGTTGACCTTGCCACGGCGAGCGCGCCTATCTCCCCAGCTCAGTTTCTCATCGTTGTCGGTCATTTCACATACTTCCTTTGCACACGCAATGAGCTCTTCAAGACTAATCCCGAGGAACCCCTCAACCCTTGCAAGACAATCGGACTTAAAGTCAACAACACGCGCTTTGAGCTTCGCTGCCCCCTGAGGATGTCCCCTCATGAACTGGTTTTCGAATTTTTCAAGACGTTCTAGGCCCCCCATGAACCTCATGAAAAACCCGTAGACCCAGTCCATTGAGAGGGATAGTTCCTGCATCTTCAGAAGGCTTTGACGCACAAAGGCGGCGTTTTCCGCAGTCCTAACTGACTTCGTGTAGGTGCACGAGTCCAGCGAATTGTTCTTGTAAAAGCCTCGGTGATATCCATCGACACTCATCGTGTAGATTCCGTGCGTGTACGCACTCAGCATGCGCTTCTCGAGCGTTTCGTCAAACAAGAAAGTTCCAGCAGTGGGAGTAATAGGCGGCGTGCCATCAGAGTCTTGCACAATCACCGTAGCTGCAAGCGAAAGATCAGAGTCGCTGTCGGCGTGCGCGGAAATGCAAGCGCCGAACGCGTTGAGCGGCTCAGCGGCCGGCGTGCCAAACTTGTCAATTCTCGATTCTGCAGTCGCATACTTCTCGAGGCTGTCAGAGTCCTCGTCGTCACTCTGCGGAACCTGCATCTCAAGCTCGGCTGTCTGCACAAATGGCTCCGGCGTGGTGTTCGACTGCTCGACAACGTCCTTAGCTTCCTCCTTAGCTTCCTCCTTAGCTTCCTCCTCGGGTTCCTCCTCAGCGGCTTCCTCAGCATTCGTAGCCATATTTGCGGCCTCCATATCAGTAACCTCGTTCAGTTCAGTAGCCTGCTTCTCCTCGTTGGTGTGCTCTGCGAAAGTCTGCTTCTCCTCGTCAGCCTGTCTCTTGTCGGCAACACGCTCCTCGTCCTCGTCTGCTTCTGCGATGCGGTCCGTGGATTCGTCAAGCGGAAGAACAATCTGAACCTTCATCCAATCGCTACGGGGCATCGAGGACAAAGCTGAGTCCTTACCGAGATCGATAGAGAGCGCGAACTCGGTTGAGAACTGCTTAGCGCGGAGGCTCAGGAGATGGAAAAGCGGAAATTCCGATTGGGCGAAAGCAAAACAGGCGTAGAGAACAACGAAGAACAAGGTGCAGTACCCGAAGCAGGACGCGGACGCAAACTCAAGATCGGCAACGTTGTCCTCTGGTTTGTCGGGGCGAGAGCTGCCGAGAGTCTTCAGCTCCAGCTTCTCCAATGCGTAAACAACTTTCTTTTCACCGGCGAGACGCAGCACGTAGTCCTTTTGGAGCCTGCGGAGCTGCAGGTAGACCTCCTGAGTGGTGTCAATCACAGTGCGAGCCAGATTCTGCACGACGTTGCGGATGTCGAAGAACTCCATAATGGCTTTCGTGGTGTCAGACTTGGCGATTTCAGACCAGCGGCGGAGAATCAGTTGCGGGAACTCCAGGTTAACCATCCGGAAGCGCGAAGTAGAGTCGTGTTCAGCCACGAAATCCTCAGAAACAGGAATCGGATCAGCGTCAGAGCGAGCAGTGTCAGCAACAGTGGCATCAGCAGAACGAGCAGAATCAACAGAGCAAGGAACAGAGGCAGCAGCATCGGTCGCGCACGGAGAAATCAGTGCAGAGTCCTCTTGAATGCCGTCATAAACCGAGACGATGGGAACGGAAATGTACAACTCGAACTGCTCTTGCTCGAAGCGGTCGAGCTCGTCAGTGTAGTAGGATTCCTGCGGCTTGCTGTGGGCCAACGCCTGCCAGCGGTCGGCCCAGCTCATCTTGTTGAGACGCTCATTGAACTGGTGCTTCAGCAACGTCTTCTCTGGGTTGAAATCAAAGAAGAATGCGAAGCAAGGCATCATCAGCGTGATGCAAGCAACAAACTTGGGGAAATTCATCGTGAAAGAATCTCAGCGCTTGTCGAACGTAAATGGGGTGTGTTAACGAGATGACGCCGATTTTCAGTATATATAGCACTCAGAGCGCGGTGCACCGCTTCCCTGTTTCGGACATCGTCTGTTGACAGAGTGTGTACTGGGACCTTCCTAAACGGGTATAGCACAGACCGTTGTGCGACCATCCCAAAAATCGCGCCCCGTCCACTCGCCCTTACGGAATGCAGGGCGCATAGGGTCGAAAACGCTTCAACGGCTGCTCCGAGACTTCCTAAACGGGATGTAGGTTCTGCGCAAGCCGGTTACGCCATTCGAGGCCGGCTCAGCGTTTAAGGAGTATTCGGCGCATAAGGAGTATTCGGCATAGGCATTCGGCTCAATTAGAAATTCTAAAGGAGACTTTTGTCGGTACATACAAGTGATTTGCGTCAACGGACCTAATATCGGCGCTACATAGGCGTTTTAGTTGTGCCAAGGCTATTCTTCAGAGTCGCATATTACCCACTCGCCCGTGCCAAGCAGCGCTAGTTGGAACTTCTCTAAACTCAGTTCAATACAATTGAGGTAGCTGTGTAAAAAAGGAAGCTGTGTAAATAAATCGCATTGTTGAGCTGTGTCCGCCGTCTAAGGCGCCTAATACGTAATGCAGATGATAGTATGTACAATTGCGGGGCAGGCCGCTTGTTCGCGGCGATCTATTTGCGACGATCGATTTCAGGCTTGCTGGCGATTGTTCCGGGCACATGGCGATCCAATAGCGATCCAGGCTTGCATGTTCCACGACTGATTCGCTAGCCGTGCCGGGCAGGGCCTACCAGGCCGACTCGCCGCGCCAGCGATATCTCGCTAGCCACTTCACGAGTCCGCACACTCCAGCATATGAGCTGCTGCAGCTTCTGCGCTCGCTAGCGCCCACGGAAGCAGTGGTTGTAAGCCAGCTATGGGGTGTGCTCACTGGCGGTGCAGACCGTCCTTGACGACGTAGAAGTCAGACTCCTTCTCAGCAGCGGTGTCTACGGGCCGCCAGTGGCCGATTTCGGGCGCCGATTCGGTGCTGTCGAGCGCGTTGCGCAGATCAGGAACCTCGACGGTGTCGACGAGGCGGGCGACGGGCGCGACGGACGCGGTGTCGACGTCGCGCAGGACCTCGACGAACTTGAGCTGGTTGAGAAACGCGCGCAGCATTTCCGGCGTCGGGCGGTCGAGGCTCGCCAATTGCGCGACGCGGGTGATGTCCTGCTCGGTCGGCGGGCTGCGCAGCGGCGCGGAGTGCTCGACCAGGTCGTTGACGGTCCAGGTCGGCTTGGAGAGGAGACTGCGCAGCTCTGCTTTCTGCACCACGCGCGCTCCGGCTTTCATCATTCGCAATGGACTCGAAACTGGCGCCAATTTGGATCCGACTTTTTTCAACGGCCGGCGGTTACTCAGCTGGGTACGGGAACAGGGCACGGGCTCGGGGCACGGGCGACAGCCTGGCAGGACGCTGAACGCAGCCATTACGGCCACCTAAAGCCATCCACGGAACAGGGCCAGACAAGGCGGCAGCAAGTTACAGCAGTCGCGGTTACATCGGTTGCCACAATGAAACTCGCGGCGATCCTCTTTGCGGCCCCGTGCGCCGCGCAGTTCGGCGGGATCTTCGACCAGCTGTTCGGCCAGCAGCAGCAGCAGCAGCAGCAGCGCACCGAGGAGGTGCACAAGGTGAACAACCTCGTCGAAAACACGTATCTGGACCTCGACTGCGACCGGTACCTGTGCGAGGACACGCTGACGTGCGTCGACACGGCGCAGGACTGTCCGTGCGTGTTTGCCGATTCGCAGCTGAAATGCGAGTTCCCCGGCCGCAACGGCTACGTCTGCATCTCGAAGCCCTCGAACGGCGACGGGCCGACGTGCGATTTCGTGCTCGAGGCTCTGGCGGGAAGAATATGAGCCTGCCGTACCTCGAAGGCTTGCCATACCTCGAAGGCCGAGGCCGGATCAAGACCAGATCCGAGCTAAATGCGGGCTTCTCGGCCGCAACGTGCATTTCAAAGCCCTCAAAAGGTGACGGGACGACCTGAGATTTCTTGCTCGAGGCTCTTGCTGGAAAGATGAGCCTGGGATCGGCTCGGAGGCTAGAGACCGGATCAGGGCTAAATGCGGATTCCCCGGACTCAACGCTTTGATCTGCATCCCAAAGCCCTCAAACGGCGACGGGAAGAGCTGCTTCATCGCGCTCGAGGTTCTTGCTGGAAGGATGAGCCTGGTATAGGCCAGATCGGCGGACAGATCAGAGGCCATATCAGGGCTAATATGTGGGTTGCTTGGCCGCACCGGCTACGTCTGCATCTGATATTCCTTAATTTGCCGGCCGATCTGCGTGTTCGAGGCTCTGGCTGGAAGAATGCGTGCTTGCCATATCTCAAAGGAAAAAGGCCAGATCAAAGGCCGGATCATAGCTAAATGCGGGTTCCCCAGCCGCAACGCCAGATCAGAGTGGGTTCCTCGGCCTCAACGCTTTTGTCTGCATCCCTAAAGCTGGTGCCGATCTCCGATTTCTTGGTTGAGACTCTCCCGGAAGAATATGAGCCTGCCCTTCCTCGAAGGCCGTAAAAACACGCGAGTGCATTAATGAATATCTATAATAAGTTAGTCGAGCTTTTGATGGTTCTGTACAGGTTGCCTGGCCGTTGCCCGATCCAGCCGGTTGCCCGATTTCTTGCCCGATCCGGTCCTGTCGGCGGTTGCCAGGAATTAGTCGCGAAACGACGCTCGCGCACCGCTTTGCGGTGCAGAGCGAGTAGTCTGCTTCAGGTGTAGTCAGGTTGTGCAAGCGCATTGTTCGACGTTGAGTCTGGTATCAATTCAGAGCCCGCGAGTTCACGAGTTCCAGCGTTTAGTGCGCACAGGTAATGCAGTGTCGCGATTAGGCTGGTGCAGAGCTCATAATTAGCGGCCGGCGGCCAAGCATAGCTCTGCTGTTCGCGTACAGACGGCTTCAGGCTAGCCCGAGCGGATCTGCGTGTCGAGCGCCTCGAGAAACCGCGGCAGGTCCTCGCGCAGGACCTCGATGATCGACGAGTCGAACGCATCGACGCGGATACGCGCGTTGATCTTCAGCGCCGTCTCCTGGAAGCGCTGGCCAAAGAAGTTGTTCTGCACGGCGTTGCTGTCGCTCAGCCCGTCGTCCTGGTCGCGCGTCTTGTGCCCGGCCATGCCGAACACAAGGTACACGTTGCGCTGCTCGTTGAGCACGGCCAGCACGAGCGGGATGTTCGACGTGTGGATCTCGGCGCAGCCCTCGGAGATCCAGACGGCGAGGCGCTGCAGCGACAGCGGGTTCAGGAACACCTCGATGTCCGGGGCCTCCTGGACGATGACCATGCGGAACGAGTGCAGGTCCTTCGGCAGGTTTTTGTCGAAGATGAAGTTCGCCGTGGCCACGACGGCGCGCTGCAGCGCCTTGGCCTGCTCGGCGCCCGCGCTAAGCCGGTCGTAGTCGTTGAACGCGTCCCAGGCCGCCCAGAAGTTGCGCACCCACGCCTCGTGCTGCTCCTCGGCGGCGTGCTCCGCGTCGGCGCTGGAGGTGCGCCGGCCCGTCTCGAGAAACGCGGCGAGGCTCTCGACGCAGTCGCCGGCGCTCATGCTGCCGGCGAGCCCGAACTGGCGCACGACGCCGTCGCGCGTGATGCCCTCGATGCCGTAGTAGCTGCTCACGCTCTCGAGCTTCGCCTTGAGCTCGCGCTTCAGGCTCGGCTTCGTGTGGATCCACGACTCGCGCGCGTCCTGCAGCGTGATCCCGACGCGCGCGAGCATCTTGTGCAGCTTCTTGCGGCCGTCCTCGCGCCACAGGTACAGCTTCGCGGCGACGTACGACGAGTGCATCATGCTCTCGTAGATGCTCCACTGCCGCAGCAGAAACAGCGAGTAGTCGGCCTCCGCGTAGAACCGGATCCCGCGCGACGTCGCGGCGCTGCCCTCGTGGTGCGTTTCCGTCTGGTTCAGCCGCCGCATCTCGTCCTGCAGGCTCGGCAGCAGCAGCCGGTACAGCTGCGGGTGCTGCGCCTCGATCGCCGTCACGCCGATGATCGCGAGCCACAGCATCGGCGACGACGTCTCGCCGATCAGCGTCAGCAGCGTGTACACGGCGACCGCGTTCGTCACCGAGATGTACGAGCCCTGGCGGTAGTAGCTCTCGAGCAGCTGCACGTTGCGCGTGTGCTGCGTGCGCCGGCGTTTGCGCGACGGCTCCGCCGACGCCTCGAGCTGCTCCGCGTCCTCCTGCGTGCCCTCGTCGTCGCGATCCGGCCGATCCGCGCCGCTGGGCTCGTCCTCGTCCGTGTCCGCGCGATCCGCGCGATCCGCGGCTTCCTCGGGCCCAGACGCGTCGCCGTCGTCGTCGTCGTCGTCAATGGCGCGTGTGCGTCGGATCTCGCGCCGCGCGTCGTCGCTGTCGGCCTCGGACGCCGCCGCGTCGTCCTGCGTGGCCAGGGCCATGTAGGCCTCGAACACGGGCTCCAATTGGTCCGGGTCGGTGTCGTCGTAGCAGTAGATGAAGTCGTTGCCGTACAGGTTGTTGAGATGCCACGGGCGGGCGCGGTCGAAGACGTGGATGCGTGGTTTCGGCCGGGCCGGCGCCTCAAGGCCGTCGAGCTGCAGAAAGTCCTCGAGATCAACGGACGCGCCGCAGCCGACGAGAAACACGTTGCGGATGCTCGGATCGAGGCGCTGGAACCGGCTCTTCAGGCTGTCGTAGCCCACGACGGGCTCGGTCTTGTACAGAATGAGGTGTTTTTTCAGCAGCGCGCTCAGCATCCCGGCCGCCGCAAACGCGTCCACGTCCATGCTCGACACAAACATGACCACGCGGTACGTCGAGTGGCTCATCGACTCCTGCTTGATGCGTTGCCAGGCTTGCTGGTAGCCTTCCAGCGGCACCAGCATCGTATATGGCTGGAGTTACGGGACGCGTCCGGTTAGTAACCCGCCTGCCCTACATTTAGCACGTACGGAAAAGGTAATAAATTAGGAATAAATATCGTTTTTCGCGCGACTGTTGAGCAAATTTCGCGGGTCCCGCGTCAGCATGCGTCCAGCGCAGATCACCGCCACAGCAGTCATCGTACACAGCAGTCATCATGCACACCAGTCATCATGCAGATGAGATGCCCGAATAAATGCTGATCAGAAGGCATCATGCAGATCAGAAGGGGTTAGTGCAGCCCGAATAAATGCAGACCATTAGTGTAGCCCGAATAAATGCACATTAGGCATCGTGCAGAGTAGAAGGCATCAATCCTGTCCGCATCAATGCTGATCAGAAGGCATCAATGCTGATCAGTGCAGCCCGCACCAAACCAGTAGGCATTAGTGCAGTCCGCGTAAGTGCAGCCCACATCAGCGCAACACGCAGGCCACGAAGAGACTCGACAGCGCTGTTGTTGGCAGGTGCAAAATGCCTGCTTGCATTGTCGAGCTTTATGGAGGAATGTGCCGAGCTTCGTGATTTTGTTCACTATACGGCGCGGTCTGCACAAAGGAGTGCTCAATTGCGGCTCAGGTGAACACCAACGTGGAATACGCACTGAATCGTCAGCGACATGCACTAACGTCGGCATCCACTGTATTGTCAGCACCCACCGATCCGTCGATGGCATTCGCCAAGGCTGACCTTGCCTAAGCATGTGAATGCACTGAACCGTCAGCGACGTTAGCGAATGCACTAACGTCGGCATCCATCGTCAACCAAGTGTGGAATGTGCACTGAGCCATCAGCCGCATGCACTAAAGCGTCGGTATCCAATGTATTGACATGCACCGAACCGTCAGTGACGCACTACGTTAGCAACATCCACTAAAGCATCTGTGCCATCCAGTGTAAGACGTCGGCATCCATCGTATTGTCAGCCAACGTGTGGAATACGCTGAGCCCTCAGCGGCATGCACTAAAGCGTCGGCTTCCAGTGTCGGTGGCCTAAAACGCCAGCGGCATCCGATAACGTATATCAGCCGCTAAACATCTGCGGGCCGAGTGGTACTGCAACTTCGGCATCCTAAAAGCCAGCGTTCCTATAAAATCGGCAGTAGCACCCGCAGATTCGTCAATTGCAGCACCGAACGTCAGTGAGACCGATTTGCCAATGGCATCCATCCATCAGATCGGCGGTGTCACCGTCAACCACGAGGACACCAGCGGCATCTGGGCTGCCCGTACGTTGTGCACCTTCGATTTGTATGCTCGAGTCGTGTAAATGCTGAGCTGAACCAGATGCCCGGGCAGCCACCAGCCACAGCTGAGCGGTGGAGCCAATCGCCGACGCCAGCCAAGCATACGCCATGAATGGCCCGTCCGGCAACTCTGCTCGAGCAGCAGCTCGTCGCCGCGCCCGACGCGCCTCACAACACGAAATCTGAGCCGCTGGTGCTGATCGGCCTGCAGATCAGGAACGCGGCACGCTACTCGAACATCCACTCGTCATCGCCGAATTCTTCCATCGTAGCCAAATTGTGCTCGGCTATGCTTGCGCTGAGCTCGCGTTCAGGGAGATTCCAGTCGACATGCGCTTCGTCCGCCAACTCGGGCACGCGGGGCAGCACCTCGTAGACACGGGACTCCGAGGGCACGACAAGCTCGGCGTCTCTTGAGAAGCCGAATTCGACGTCGGTCTCCGAGTCTGTGCCCGTGAAGTCGCCGCTGAGGCGGTGCTGGCTGAAGCGCAGGACGCTGCCGCCTGACGTGACCCTGTGCCCCGAGTTGCGCGCCTGGCGCGGCGAAAATTCGTGGCTGTACCCGCCTGCGGCCGACGGCCCCGCCGTTTTATTTCCGCTCTTGGGTCTTCGGCGTGGAAGCCACTGTGGACCCTTCATTGACGCCTGCCTTATTTAGAGTGCTACGGCTTTGTTGATATGAGGGCTAGGGATTCGACCCCACCCGGCGCGCCGCCGCCAGCTGACCCCGGCCTGCAGATGCGCCATGCAGGTCGCGGAGCCCTCATGCCAGGTCGCGGAGCCTCGTGCGCGGGCCTCAATGAGCCTGAGCGCGCCGTTTGCTGCGCACGCGCCTCAATGGGCGCCTCAATATATGGCTCGCCTCAATGAGCACGCCTTAATGAGCGCGCTCCACTTCGGCATAGAGTAAATACGTTCCGTCTGTATGGTTAGTAGTGTTCGAAATCGCCGTGGTTGTTTGTACTTACCTGAATAAACGGCCCTGTACTTCTGCGAGTGTGCAGGGCCCTCAACTTTGGTGAGCAGCGGCTCGGTCTCGAGCTCAGAGCTGAGCCCGCGAGTCGCTTCGTAGAGCTTCGCGGCCCTCGCTGCCGCGCCGACGGGGTCCGCGACGTTCTGAGCAAACAGCACCTCCCTCGAGTCGAGGCGCAGAACCAGCACGCAGACCGCAGATTCGGAGTCGGCGAGCGCAAGCCTGCCGACTAGCCGGTCTTCCAAATGAGCCTGCATTGAGCCCAACGAGGCAGCCACGCCCGAGCCCGAGCCAGAATGAGTGCCTGCACGGGGTGCTGCGGAGCTCGCAGAGCCCGCAATGCCAGCTGACCCTGAGCCAGCTGATCCAGCTGATCCTGAGCTCGCCATTGCCATATTGGTTTAGGGAGACGTGCTGATCACGCCATTGATAACCCCGTTTCGCTGACCCAAGCCAGCGTCGCTAAACCGCGTAAATGTTACCTAATCGTATGTTCCGACCTGCCCTATTCTCTCGAACCCTGGATAATCAATATATATAGATCGCGGCCGCGGCAAGCGAGTTTATTATCTAGGAAATCCCATTTAAGTTTGCGCAACTCGTTTTCTCACGCACCGGTCGTTGGCGCTTCAGACTGACCGTAATTTGCGCTCCTTCCAATGTCTGCCCGAGTCACATTCCGCCGTCCTTCGAACGCATTGATGATGCTCTACATTGTTGGAAGCACAACCGTGCCATTCCTGCTGCCCGCACGAACTTCTCTGAAAACTGGCCGTCTCCAGCGCCTCGAGCGCGTGGCGAGCTGACGCTCACGACTATTATGCATCATGACGCCTACGTTCCGTACTTAGTACTCATGCCGTTACGTATTTCACGCCCTTCATAGCCGAAAGCTTATTTTAAAGTACTTGAGCTGCGCGATTTGCGAATTGGACCCCGCAACGGTTCGCCCGTCGAGGATCCTAGGCGGATCGGATCGGGCCATGCAACTACTAGCAGTTGTTCGCTACGAACAGCTGTTCATATACGATTATTTATTTATCTCTTTAAACTAGTCACGTATGATCGGCTATCTTCTCACCAGCAATTGGGCTACGCAGGTGCGTGCTTTCGTGTGCTTTCGTGCCACGAGCTTCCGCGCTGCTCAGAGACCACCCGCATTACTGCTTCGCAGTGCGACTGGTCGGCCTTCGGTAATCCTGAACAACGTTTGTTCTATTTTGGTCGACATTATTCGCTCACACTGCGCTCTCACTTCCCCCGTCAATAGCCGCCGTCAATAGCCGCCGTCCATAGCCGACCGCGGCACCTAATACGACGTAAACGACGAAAATATTTGTGCTCTCATTGGCCTTAGAAATGTTTATAGAGCAATTAATTTTATAGCGGAATTGATCCGCTCAACGTCGGCGCAAATCCGCATTTCATTGGCCTGGGCACCTAATTCTGCCCGGGATCTTGGGCTGGTTTGGGTGCCGGCTATGCCGAGACTCTCAGTTAATTGTATGTATTGTAGCTGCTAGCCTAAATTTAAGATGCTTTCCTGGATCGCTACATGGATCGCTACATGAATATGTGCTGCTGCAATTTTAATGCACGCTGTTCACCGCGTTCACTGTCTGCATGGGTCCAAGGCTGAGGACCGTGCCGGTAGGGTACCTAAACAAGCTGCATATGCCACTTCAACTGAGCCACCATCAGCAAGCAGCACAGAAGTAAGTTAAGCTATGATTTAACCAGTATTTATATACGCAGCCTTCATACTTCACTGCAATGCGAGGCAGCCGAACGCTTAGCCGTAATGAGCTTACGCCCGCCAGTCGCCCTGCCATTCTCGGCAACCGCCAGGGCGCTCGATCCAATCGAGTCGCCCAGCCTATATAACTGCCATCCCCTAATTGTTCATACGTAATTCGTGTCATGTTCATGCACGCACATCACATTCGCGTTATATCCACGCGCTACATTCGTTAGATCCACGCACTACATTCGTTACATCCAAGCCCCACGCACGTTACATCCACGCACCATGCACGTTACATACACGTACCACGCACGTTGCGTCCACGCACCACACATTACATCTACATGTCACGCCCGCTACATCCACCACACCGCACGACATTCAGCCTATATACGACACTCATACACGCACAACTACAGAACACACCTAAGTCCAAAGCCTCCAAAATCCGTGCACCGCTCACGCTTTCCGTGCCTGGCTTAGTCACCACAAGTATCGACGCGGCGACGCGATCCTGACTAACACTAATTAAGCGTGCATAAAGATACTCCTCAAGCCTCAAGCCTTAGCGTTCGAGAGTCCAGATGTCGCTTCCCACGGTCGTCGTCAACGTGAACTACGAGCGCCAGCGCGAGGTGCTGCGCGACTTTCTGCGCGAGTACTCCGATGCGGCGGGCGCGGACGCGGACCTCATGCAGGACGGCGAGCCGAAGTACGCGAAGCTGCTGCAGGACATTGCGAACCGCGAGACGGACGTGCTCACGCTCGACCTCAACGACCTGTTCCACTACGAGCAGGCCAAGAAGTCGAGCGGCGGCAAGCTCGTGTGCGACTGCATCATGGACAACACGGCGCACTACACGGAGCTCATCAGCGAGGTCGTCGACAAGCTGCTGCCGGAGCCGACCGTGAACCTGTCGTACCGCGACGAGGTGCTCGAGGTGATTCTGCACCACCGGCTGCAGCGTAACCAAGCGATCCGCGAGTCCCAGGACTCGCAGATGGGCTCGCAGCTGCCGTCCTCGCAGCTCCCGCCGTCGGACGTCGACGACGCGGGCGACTCGGAGATGTTCCCGTCCGAGCTCACAAGACGCTACACGCTCTACTTCCGGCCGCTGCTGCCGGAGATCAGACACCCGTCCGAGCCGAAGAAGCGCGCGCTGGCCGTTCGCGACGTGCGCAGCCACCACCTCGGCAAGCTCATCACGATCCGCGGCGTGGCGACGCGCGTCTCCGAGGTCAAGCCCGCCGTCGTCGTCACGGCGTATACGTGTGACACGTGCGGCAACGAGGTGTTCCAGGAGGTCAAGGCGAGGCAGTTCATGCCGCTCGTCGAGTGCCCGAGCCGCGAGTGCGTCGCAAACAACTCGAAGGGCCAGCTGTTCCCGTCGACGCGCGCCTCGAAGTTCCTGGCGTTCCAGGAGGTCAGGCTCCAGGAGCTTGCCGACCAGGTCCCCGTGGGCCACATCCCGCGGTCCCTCACGCTGCATCTGCGCGGCCCGCTCGTGCGCGCCGTGAAACCGGGCGACTCCGTCGACATCTCGGGCATTTTCATGCCAAGACCCTACACGGGCTTCCGTGGGCTCAGGGCGGGCCTGCTCACGGACACGTACGTCGATGTTCAGTACGTGCACGCGCTGAAGCAGCAGTACGAGCAGCAGCTTGAGGAGACATTGACGAACCCGGAGCTGCAGAACCAAATCCGCGAGCTGCGCGCCGAGGGCGGCGTGTACGACCGGCTCGCGTCGTCACTGGCGCCAGAGATCTACGGCCACCTCGACGTTAAGAAAGCGCTGCTGCTCATGCTCATTGGCGGCGTCACGAAGGAGGTTCAAGATGGCATGAAAATCAGGGGCAACATCAACCTGTGTCTTATGGGCGACCCCGGTGTCGCGAAATCGCAGCTGCTGAAATTCATCGTGAAGGTCGCGCCGCGCGGTGTGTACACAACGGGCCGCGGCTCTTCCGGCGTGGGTCTCACTGCTGCCGTCATGAGAGACCCCGTAACCGATGAGACCGTGCTTGAGGGCGGCGCGCTGGTGCTCGCCGACAACGGCATCTGTTGCATCGATGAGTTCGACAAGATGGACGAGTCGGACCGCACGGCCATTCACGAAGTTATGGAACAGCAGACAATTTCTATTGCCAAGGCCGGCATGGCCACGACACTCAACGCACGCACATCGGTTCTTGCGGCTGCCAACCCTGTCTACGGCCGGTACAACCCACGACTGAGCCCTGTAGAGAACATTAATCTGCCAGCCGCGCTGCTCTCGCGATTCGATCTACTGTTCCTCATGCTTGACCAGCCCTCAACAGACTCGGACAAAATGCTTGCCGAGCATGTCACTTATGTGCACCGCCACAGCCACGCGCCGGAGTCGAGCAACGCCGTGCCCCCAGACCTAATTCGCCACTACATTGCCGAGGCGCGAACGTACAGACCAGTTGTGACGCAGGAGGTTGCGGATTTCTTGGCCAGCTCATATGTGCAGATGCGCCAGCGACATAAACGCGAGATCGACTCAGGAAAACAGTTCGGCTACACAACGCCGCGAGCGCTGCTGGGCATAATGCGCATGGCCCAGGCCCTCGCCCGCCTCAGATTCTCGAACACGGTTTCGCAGGAAGATGTAGACGAAGCCCTGCGCTTGACCGAGGTATCAAAACAGTCTTTGCAAACAGACATTGTGTTCAGCACGCGCGAGTCCGTGGTGTCGCGCGTGTACCAGGTTGTTGTCGACATCTTCGCGGCGTTCGGCACAAACTCGGTGCCCATGCGCGAGGTGCGCGAGCGCGTGGCCCACAAGGGCTTCACGCTCGACGAACTGAACCACACGCTTAAGCAGTACATCGACATGGGTCTGCTGCTGCACACGAGCGACGACCAGCTCGAGAAGGTCTAATGCGCCAATGCGTCCTTATTTATGATTTCACAAATGTATCTTAGATGTGTACTATGCCGTTTTTCAATGTATCCTAGCGCGAGGCTCGTCGGCTTACGATCATGAGCCTGAGCCAGTCACGCAAGAGAGCTCTGTAATCGAGCAGAAAGACGGCGCATGATTTTAAAACGCTCTCTTATTATGAATATATATTGGTTATGATTTTTCAGGCTATCTGGAGGGCCTCCGCGTGGGCCTTACGGGCCAATCATCAGCAGGTGCAACACTGGGCGTAACACTGTTATCTCGCGAGAAAAGCCGGGTGTACTTTCTGCACAGCATATTATGGTGGTTTCTGGTGGTATTCTGTGAATCTGGGCGGTTGGGCGCAGCCGCAGGCAGTCTATGGCGGTGGTTCCCAACCACTCGGTGTAGGCATGCGCGACCTTCCCAATTAGGAAGGGCGCGCGCTCCAGTATTTATAGCTGGAGGATGCATCACCACAGACTCACGCACTTTACTGCACCAAGAGCACTTGCCGAAGATGAAACTGCTCAAGCATTTGGCCTTCCTGCTCTTTATCCTGCCTTGTCTGGCCTTCACCCCGACGCAAGCTTTGTCCAGCGCCCTGCAGGCGACGAAGCCATCCGGCGTCTCTAACGATTCTCCAGTCAAGTCCGCGATCAACGACACCGTATCTCTCCAGGTCTCCAACTTTACCGCCACGGACTCCGCCAACGCCTCTAACCGTTGGGCGGTTCGGACGTTCTTTGACCTTCTGGAGCATCCCGCGCGAGTGCTGAGCAGCGTCTTCGATATGCGCTACATTGTTCGGAACTTGGGCCGCGCTGCGAACCGAGCAGTCGTTGAGATAAGCCGGGGCCTGGAATGGATTTTTGCAGGGCACCGGCTGGCAATTGAGCCGACAAGAACACAGGCCAGGACTCTAACCTCTTCATTGAGCCCGGCGCTGCCCAGCACACTTACCGCCCTGAACCCGGAAAACTTGCCTGCCAGCATCGATGAGCTTCTATTCGCGATTCGCCAGGCGAACCAGCTTGAACTTGACCAAAACTCGGCCGGACTGGTCATCCTTGTTGGTCTCAGCATTGCGGTCTACTTATTCTCGATCTGGAAGTACCCGACTGCACGGTGCATGGCCGCGCGGGGTCTCCGCCGCGTGAAGAGCGTGTATGACACTGCTGTGATTTACAAAGGCCAAAAAGCCCAGCCGGGCTTGGAACTACGTGACGTTCCTGGCTCGGCCTGCAATTCCAGCTTCGAGTACACTTTCACACTGGACTGCACTCTCGGTGTCGAGTATACCTGTAATTTGGACTTCAAGGTACTCGTGTATAATAACGTCGAGGTGTTCAGCGCATGGATGGATCCAGAGCATCTATGGACGGATCCTGAGTACGCACGCGAACTCGCTGCGCTGACCGGGCCGGTTGGACACATTTTAGAGCTGGACTCACCAACAGCGGCTTGTGCTCGCCCACTCGCTGACGACCCTTATGCCGACGGCTGTGATTCTGATGCGTACTTAGATCCGGCAGGGCCGGCTTCGCCGCTGTCTACACCAGCCACGGCCTACGATCCTATGGAGGACAAGATCGCTTGCCGCCTAGCGCCTGATGCATCCGACACTCCTCCAGCCCAGCCGCAACTTGAACTCTGCGAGCTTCGGGCCAGGGCGCACACGTCTGGAGTCACTAGCACTGACCCGGTCGACTTCTACAGGACCTATTTGAACGAGCACCAGCTTCCATCGTGCCGGTGCGTTCCGCTGAAAGATCTCAGTTCGTCTGATCAAGCATCTTTTATTCTGCAAAGCTATACGTTGGTTTTCGATTTGTCTAAGACTATCGCTTGGAGCTGTTCCTGGCTGCAAGACATCATGGGGGGCCTCGATGTTCTTGCCGGCTTTGAGCAGCGCTACGTGAGGTCGGAACAGCGTAGAGCCAGCGGGATGAAAGGGCGGATCGAGAGCTTTGAGCGGCGTTCGTGGGCAGCCTTTGAAGGGCGGCTGGGGATCAGCTACAGTGCACTCAAGACGGAAGTCGCCAAGGTGGCATTCCTGGACGCGACCGGAACATTCGACCAGCGCGACGGGCTTGTGAACCACAGGAGGACGGCACGCACGGCAGGCTATATCGAAAAAGGCCTCGAACTCCGGGGCGAGCTCAACGCGGGTATCGTTGAAGAAGCGCTCGCCATCCTTGAAGAGTACGAGTACACATCACGGTCACTGCAGAAGGCATGAGCGGACCAGCGGGTTCTGGCCGTTCTTTCTTAGGGCGAAAGGCGAACAAGTAGCTATTTATTTTAAGTTAATTAAACGGCGACAACTGGCGACCGATCCGGATACCGCCAAAAATGCATGGCAGCATATTACTGTATCTAGTCTAGATAGACTCAGTGTAGTGCTGCGGACCAAGCAGTGGACGTGTGAAGCAAGTTCCGCTGCTAACACGAGTCTCAGGCCACATGCCTGCAATGGCTTAATGCATATATGCCATTACAGCTTTCGATGTGAGCCAGTATTGGAAGAACCAACTCTCAGGCATTCACAGTAGCATTGCTATGTTCCAGCAGTTGCGTGCCACTTTTTGCACATCCAGTGGATAATTGCATTCTCGCAAGCTCCTACGCAGAGTGACTAGCGAACTCACAGGCCCGACGCAATTAATGCGGGAAGCTAACGAGTTGTTAGGCACGGAATCGCGTTCAGCTCGCCGATACAAACTTATGAGACCCTCGAAGGTACTTTGCACTGCGATCCAGCACGGGACAATCAGCGCACGCCCGATACTTCCAAGCAGATCAATGAATAGCTATTTGGAGATGCTCAATAAATAGCAGAGGCAGGAAACTCGACCCGGCCAAAAATAAGAACGGAAATAATAACGATCTCTGTTTACGGGCCAGATATTTCTATAAGCAGATCAATAGGTAACTATTTGGAGATGCTCAATAAATAGCAAAGGCAGGAAACTCGATCCGGCCAAAAATAGCAACGGAAATAATGTGAGTTCATCCAGCCCGTACAATCTTTGTTGGATATGGACCGGTAGTTCCCATAACCAGATCAATAAATAGCTATTTGTAGTCGCTAGACGCTCGATAAATAGACAAAATACTGGACCAGGCCAAAGATAGCTGGAAACAGAAATAATGTGCGGTATCAACCAGCCCGTACAATCTCTGTTGGATACAAGCCGATCAATGAATAGTTATTCGGGGTCGCTAGATGCTCAATAAGTAGCTATTTGGAGTCGCTCAATAAATACAGGACACTCGATCCGGCCAAAGAGAGCAGGCAACGGAAATAATGCGTGATATCATCCAGCCTGATCTCTGTTGGACATGAACCACACACTCCAGGAGACCGTATCAAGGTAAGAAGCAGTATCAAGCTCAGCGGGCCGACGAGCTACGTAACTGACGGGCCTGTGCAGCCATTGCGAACCCAAAAAGAGCCCACATCGGCGACAAGCTTTCGTGGGCAAAACTACTGAAAGGGCTAAATTCGTGCCCCGCATTCCCACCAAAGTCGCCGAATCGGGAAAGGCGCCAGCAACTCGACCAAGGCCAACACACCAAGAACAAACACGTCCAGATCAGCAGATCCATGCCTGAACCACCGAAAGACCAGCCAAGGACCCGTCAGGACCAGCAGACCGGATCGCCGCGGCGCCGCGGGTTCAGGCGAGAAAGCCGATCGCACATGGATAAAGATCGCACATGGACAAAGATATGATAGATATGATACGAGTACGATTAGAGGCGCCCGGCTCGCGGGCCAGCCGTGCCCATGGGCGGCGCCGTGGGGGACCGGCGCGTCGAGCTGGGAACCACGGAGGTAGATTTATATGAGCTCAGGAAATAATTTAATGCAAGTCCGGGGGAGCAGGCCTCGGGACCGGCCGGCAGGAGGGCCGAACTAGAGGATCAGGCAGGACTTGCCCGAGCTGCTGCTCTTGGTCTTCTTTTCGAGGGCCGCGCGCGTGGCGACCTCGAACACCTTGTTTACGCCCTGGCTCGTGCGGGCGGAGCACTCGACGTAGCCGCGCGCGCCGATTTTGTTGCCGACCTCGCGGCCTTCCTCGGCCGAGACCGGCGACTGCGACGTGCGGCTGAGCATCTCGATCGTCGCCGGGTCCTGGCGCAGATCGACCTTGCAGCCGACGAGAATGATCGGCACGCCGCGGCAGTAGTGCAGGGTCTCCGCGTACCACTTCTCCTTCACGTTCTCGAGCGAGTCCGGCGAGTCCACGGAGAAGCACACGAGCAGCACGTTCGTGTCCGGGTACGACAGCGGCCGCAGCCGGTCGAAGTCCTCCTGGCCGGCCGTATCCCAAAGCGAGAGCGCCACGCGGCGGCCGTCTACCATCACGTACGACATGTAGTTCTCGAACACCGTCGGCACGTACTCCGTCGGGAACGCGTCACCTGCGAACACAACGAGCAGCGACGTCTTTCCCGTGCTGCCGTCGCCCACGATAACGAGTTTCTTGCGGATGGCTTTGTCGGACATTGCAGAAGCGTAAATGGCTTTTCCAAAGGGGGGTCGCTAGGAGGGGGGGTGTAGGTGGTGGCGAAGGGGTGTGTTTGGGGGGAGGGGGGTGGAGTGTGTGTCCTTTCTTTTCTTGGCCCCTGCTGTTTTGCTGGGTGGGTTGGTTTGGGAACGTCGCCCGCGCGCGAGCCCCTGGAGTACGACTAAGCAGGCGGGAGCTCCACATCTCATCGCTAAGCCGCTTACATCAGCGTCAACACGTCACGAAAAGCGCGTTCCTGCCGCTCGAGCCCGCGGGCACGGCCGCGCGTGCGTGCAGTGCTCTGCGGCCGGATCGCAGACGGCCGCGGCAGCGAGCCGTTTTTCGCAGGCGCAACACCTTGGCGAAAACCACGTGATCTGGCGAGGCAGCGTGACAGGCGAGGCAGCGAACGGACTATGACATCACTCGCCTGTCAGGCGTTACTCAGCCGATCCGCCGGCGACGTACCCTCAGACACGCGAGCCACGCTTAGCCGCGGCGCGCAGCAGCCCACAGCGGCCCGCAGCAGCACCGAGTCCTACAAGCACAGACTGCATTTTCCGGGCGATCTCAGCAATTGCCGGCTTGCGGGGCATCGGCGCCGGCCGTGATCATATCAGGCGTCAGCCGTTAACAGTACCCTAACCTGGTTGCTCACGCTGTGCGCTCGCACACCCGTCGCACACCCGCGAAACAGTCCCGGCACCCGCCCGCACGCGCAGCGCCAGGCCCCGCAAAATTGGCGGCGGCTCAGCCGGATTTCCCGCGTGCAGCCCTCAGCACGCTGCCGCGCCCGCACCCGCCAGCACGCCGCCCTCGCCCGCTGCACTCTGTGCCTGAAACATGCCCTCGCCCTGCATCCAGCAAGGCCGTTGGCAGCCTAAATGGGTGGCCCTGTGCATTGGCTTGCGTGCTCCCGGGCCAGGGTTGCGGGTTGCTCCGCAAGAGCGGCCACGGGCTTTATAAAGCCACGCACATCCTGGTTGCTAGTCACCGTACAACCAGTGTATAACGACGATTGATGAGTTCTGCGGCGTATAGCAACGCGCGCAGCGACATATTGGAGGACCGCGTGGACTCCGCGCCGCTGCTCATGCAGCGGCTGGCGAATTGGCGCCATGCGGCCGCGGTCATCCGCGAGTATGCGGAGCACCAGTACAGCACACAGACGTCGATCACGTCGCACCTGCAGAAGCAGCGCAAGTCTGTGTCGAGCATTCCGAACTTCGGCGGCTCGGCCACGGGCGGCGCCGAGGCCTCGCCGGGCTCGACCTCCCCGAACACCGTTGGCTCGCCGAGCATCCCGAGCTCCCCGGGCTCGCGGTCCGTGTCGCGGACCGTGTCGAACGCGCGCGTGCCGACCGCCGGCGGAGCCGCCGCCGCGGCCACGGGGCCGTCGCGCTCCGTGTCGGGCGTGTCGACGAGCTCGCCGCGCAGCGGCTCGGGCGTCTCGCGGCCGTTCGTCGTGCTCGCGCACCAGACCGAGGCCCTGATCCAGGAGAGCGAGACCGTCTCGCAGAGCATCAAGACGAACGTCATTCCGCGCCTCGATCTGCTGCTGAACGACCTCGAGAAGCACCAGAAGACGCTGAAGTCGCAGTCGCAGAAGTCCACGAAGGAGATCGAGAAGCAGCGCGAGCACACGCTCAAGCACGTCGAGAACCTCGGGCGCTCCGTGTCCGTGGCCGGCGTCACGGGCCAGAAGATCGAGCCGAAGAACGACCCGTACGTGCTGCACCGCAAGGTCCGCTCCGTCGCCGCGGAGCAGATCTGGCGCGAGAACCAGTTCGCAGAGAGCAACCTCAACGTCCAGAACAACTTTGGCGGGCTCGAGAGCCACGTCATCAGCGTCATACAGAACTCGGTCGTCGAGCTCGACGAGCTCGCGCAGCGCTACTACCGCGCCGCCTCGGGCGCCTCCTCGAGCGTGAACCAGAGCTTCGGCGAAATCGACCCGCAGACCGAGTGGGCCACGTTCCAGTCCGCCCACAGGCACCTGCTCGTGCCGGAGCAGGGCTACCAGCGCGACCCGTCGCTCGTCACCTTCTCGCACTCCGACCACGAGTCCACGAGGCCGCTCATGGAGGGCGCGCTCAGCCGCAAGGGCACCGTGCTCAAGGGCCAGAAGCCGGGCTACTACGTGCTCACGCCGACGGGCTTCCTGCACGAGTACAAGAGCGCGGACTTTGTCGAGGAGCCGCACCCAGAGCTCAGCCTCTTCATCCCCGAGTCCGAGCTCGGCGGGCTTCCGCAGCAGGGCACCGGCGACTTCTCGTTCAAGATCGCGAGCCGCGACTCGAACAAGGTCATTTCGACGCGACACAAGTACACGTTCACGGCCGCGAGCTACGACGAGCTGCTCGCGTGGTTCAACGCGCTTAGCCACGTCGCGGGCTCGACCGGATCGCTCGGCGTCGATGCTGACGACGACAGCAGCGAACTCGCGGCTGGTGCGGCCGGTGCCGGTGCCGGTGCCGGTGCGGGTGCTGGCGCCGCGGGCGCCGGCTACGGCGAGCCAACGTCGCCGATCGGCCAGACCACCACGCCTGGTCTTGGCCAGGACCAGTTCGGCACGCCGGATCTCGGCGGCCAGGAGTTCGCCACGTCGGGCAACGCGCCGATCAGCAACCTCGGCACGGCAGGCGCCGGCTCAGGCCTCGGGTCCGCCGGCTCTGGCGCTGAGGGCGCCGGACTGGGTCTCGCGGGCGCTGGAGCCGGCGGTCTGGCTGGTGCTGGACTTGGTTCCGGTGCGCACGAGCCGCGCTCGGGCCATGCATACAGCGCTTTGGCGACCAACGAGAACCCGCAGCTGTCTGGCGAGCGCGAGCTCGGTGGACTGGGCCAGCAAGGACTGGGCCAGCAAGGACTTGGACAACAAGGCCTTGGCCTCGGCCAGCGTGAGCTTGGCACAGCCGGTGTGGGTGGTGCAGCAGGTGGCCTCGGCGAGCGTGAGCTTGGTGGTGGACTTGGCCAGCATGGACTTGGTCAACAGGGCCTTGGTCAACAAGGACTCAGCAAGCATGGACTCGGTGAGGGCAGCCTCGGCGAGCGTGAGCTTGGCGGACTTGGCCAGCAGGGACTTGGCCAGCAGGGTGAGCGCGCCCTGGGTGCAGCCGGCGTCACTGGCGCGGCCAGTGGCCTCGGCGGCCTCGGCGAGCGTGACAACCAGTACGCTGGTGCAAGCAGTGGTGCCAGCCGTCTAGCTAACGACCGCATCAACACCCAGGTTTCTGGACTTGGCATCAACGAGCCGACGTCGCCTGTCTCGCCCATCTCTCCGCCGCGGGAGGCTAAGAGGGAGACGTCCACGAACTCGGTCCCTAGATACCAGATCTCGCCGTCGAAGGAGGGAACCCTGCGCTCCGACCGCGTTGACGGCCTTGGCGAGGGCGGCTCGTTCGGTGGTATTCCGGTAAGCCGCAGCAACGAGTCCAACGCCGTGGACTCGCACAACGTTGATGCGAACCACGGGCTGATTGACGAGCAGGGCCGCTACGACTGGAAGCACCGTCCGGAGCACCAAGGCCACCGCCACGACGCTAGTGAGGGCCTGCCTCTGTCTCACGAGGACGCGCGCCAGTCGAAGTACTCTGAGCCGAACCCGAACATCTCGGGCCCCGTCGGCGTGTCTTCGGGCGTGTCCTCGGGCACGACCGGCCCCACTGCTCCGGTGACCTTGAAGGAGTCGCCTCAGCGCCCCATCAACTACAGCACCCCGAGCGCGCAGGCCGTTCCTGAAATTGCTGCTGGCCGCACGAACCCGCTCAAGGACTCGACTGAGGGCACTGCTACGGGAGCTGCTGGCCTGAATCAGGGCAGCGGCTTCGACACCATCCAGCCCAAGTCTGTGCAGTACAGCGCGCCGGACGGCACGTTCCCGAGCATCGCAGAGGGCACGTCGAACCCGCTCCTCGGATCCCAGACGCACTACAATGCTCCTACGACCGAGCGCGGTACGTCGAACTACGGTTCTGGATCTGGCGTCGGTGCTGGCTCGGGTGCCGGCTTTGGTAACATCGAGCCGCGCTCTGTGCAGTACAGCGAGCCGTCTGGAAAGCAGGCGTCGCAGATCGGACAAGGTACTTCGAACCCACTCTTAGGCTCTCAGACGCAGTACAGTTCTCCCACTGCTGGATCCGGCGTTGGATCTGGCGTTGGATCTGGTGTTGGATCTGGTGCCGGTGCTGGTGCCGGTTTGGGCAGCATCGAGCCGCGCTCTGTCCAGTACAGTGAGCCGTCCGGAAAGCAGGCGTCGCAGATCGGCCAAGGCACCTCGAACCCTCTCTTGGGCTCTCAGACGCAGTACAGCTCGCCTACTGCTGGCTCTGGCTACCAATCTGGTGCTGGATCTGGCGTCGGCTCTGGCGTCGGCGCTGGCCTTGGCGCTGGTGCGGGTGTTGGCGCTGGTGCCGGACTCAGCGACCTTGGCGACAAGGGCACTCAGCAGAGCAGTTTCAACCCTGCGTCTGGTCACGGCCACCACGGGCACACGACTTCTTTCGATGGCATCAACCGTGAGACCCACTCGCGTCTTGACCCGCTGAGCTCGCAGTACGGCCAGAAGTCCCAGAACGCATACGAGGGCTTCTCGGACGCCCGGTCGGATCCGCAGGCTGAGTACCGCCACTACGACCACGGCACGCACGGCACCGGATTCAGCAAGGGTGACGGCAGCTACTCCAAGAAGGACTACTCTGCGCACGGCCCCGAGTCTCACGGGTACACCGGTGCGAGTTCGACGACGAGCGGAGACGGTGCTGTTGGCTTGGGCCACGGCAACACGGGCTACACCACGTCGCCGCCTGAGGGCTACGGCGTTGGCGAGAGCAGCAACCGTTACACGTCTGGAGACTCGCGGAATGCCGGCACTGGCCAGTCGTACGGCACTAGTGGCCAGGGCAGTAGCACGGGCGCCGGAGCTGGCACCGGCTACTCTACGGGCAACTACACGAGCGATCGCAACGACCCCTACGGCACCGGAAGCAGCGGCAAGAACACCTCTAGCAACTACGCTACCACTGGCACTGGCGTAGGTGCCGGCGCTGGTGCAGCGGCTGGCGGTGCGGGCTACGGCAGCAGCACAGGAGCAGGAAACACCGGATACTCCTCTGGCAACTACTCCAGTGACCGTGCTGGTGCTGACTCGGGCTACGGCAGCAGCACAGGAGCAGGAAACACCGGATACTCTTCCGGCAACTACTCCAGTGACCGTGCCGGTACTGACTCGTACGGCACCGGCCAGGGCAACACCGGCTACTCGAGCGGTGCGAACCAGAGCTCAGGCTACTCAAACCAGGCCGGCTACGGCGGATCGCAGGGTGCCGGCGGGTACTCGTCGACCGACTACTCCTCGCTTGGCCCCGATTCTGGTGCAGGCGAGGCCAAGGCGAAGGGCTCTGGACAGAACAAGTTCGCCGGAGCAGCTGGCGGCGTGGGAGCAGTTGCCGGACTCGCTGGCGCGGCCGGCGTTCCGTACGCCGGTGAGGTCGGCCAGATTTCGTCGCTCGGCAACGGCGGCATCGGAGGCGCTGTGAAGTCGCACATCCCTGGCTACAACGAGCTGAACCAGGCCAACCAGGCGAACAAGGCCCTGCACGGCGACGTCGGTGGTGCCGCGAAGCAGGAGGTCCCTGGGTCCGGCCAGGCGCAGCAGCTCGAGAGCAGCTACAAGGACATCAAGGGCGGCAAGGCCGAGTCGAAGCTGGAAGGCGAGGCCGAGTCGAAGGCCACGTCTGAGGCCGACAAGGGCAGTGGCGGCGCGTTCCGCAAGATCGCGAACGTCTTCAAGTCTTCTTAGACCATTAATATTGTCATTATATTCATTACTCTTTTAGTATATCGTAAATTATCAGTTCGCTAAACATGTAAGATCACGGCGACTTCCTATTTGGGAATAGGAACGTGTTTTTCGAGAGGCCATTTGAGGCCACTTGAAGGCACTTGAAGGCACTTGAGGTCACTTGAAGGCACTTGAAGGCACTTGAACTTATTGATCTGAACACCGTCACCTTGTTGCATGGCCCAGCGACATTCGAAGCGGAGAAGCTAGATCGAGCGGAGGACCTGATAGGCTGTATGTGTGCAGATGACCGCCAGCATCATCATGTGTGCCCGGTACATGAATCAAGATGATTCACACAGCATGCACGAAGATGAGCATGTAGTCGAGCATGCATGCGGCATGCATATGATCATCCAAGAGAGCAGCAGGTGAGCATGCGTGAAGACGGATCCGGGAACAGGCCCTTCGGCGACCTGCGAAGCCTGGGCCATCAATTACTGCGTCAATGTAAATTGACACACTTCAACGCATCGGCACGGCCACGATAATTCGAGCGGAAAACCAAAACCGCACCGAGGCAGGGGCCAATGGCTATGCCGCACAATGACGAAGATCAGCGCGACACGACCTCGAATCGAGGAAACACTTCCTAATTTCAATACCACCTAAACATTTAAACATTTCTCCTTTTTTTCCTATGTACTTCGTGGGCCCCGCGGAAATCTGCGGCCGAACGCCCGCCTCGACTGCGGGCTCCCACGGGCGCCCTTGCCCTTGCCCTTTCATGAGACAGACAGAGACCCTAACCGCACGGATATCTGGTGCCTGCACCATAGCCATGCTGTCGGCGACGACGGCTTCCCTGGCGGCTACGCCGGCGGCTATGCAACCTTCCGTGCACTAAGTTGCGCATGCCTGCATATGACGAGCGCAAATGATGATACGCGCATACGCGCATACGGTGGGCTGGGCGCAGAGCACCGCAGCGGATCTCGCTCTATGATGCGATTCCCTGCCCCGGGCGCCGTTCTAAATGCGCCAGGCTAGCAAACTGCGCTGCCCCCAGCCATGCATCGAATTGTGCGCATAATTGTGCGCCCAGATGCAAACTCAGCTCTGCGCCTTTCTTTTTTTGGCCCAGGTGCGCACGCCCTCGTGGAATAGCTCGAGGGTCATGCCCGATGGGACCTCGACGAAGCAGACGCCGAGCTTGCGCTCGACGTCGCGGTTTCTAACCTCGTCGTCGAAAAACAACATGTCCTCGTAAGCGATGTGTGTGTGAAGATGCAATTCTTGGAAATGGCGGACCTTTGATCCGGTGCCCCAGGCCGTGAACGCGAAGAACGTGCTGCTCGGCTCGTTTTCGACCTTGAGCATCGACAAAAGGGACTGGGCCACGCGCGGCTGCTGCGTGCGCGATGCCGCGCACACCTGCATGTCTGGGTGGTCCCTGATCTCCGCGAAGATTGCCGGAACGTCGGGGTAGAAGCCGAACTGGTCGCCATGCCTGTCGATGACCTCGTCGCCGCTGACCGAAGGTCTGAGAGGAGGCGTCACATGCGTGTCGCACCAAAAAGGCCACAGAGTATAATCAAGATCAAAAACAATTAATTTAGGCACGGGCTCACCGGCATCGAGTCTGCTTCGGGAGGAGCTTGGATTACGACCCATATATCACACTTGAAGGAATACGAAGCTCACTGCGGGCCACAGCGGTCAATTTACTACTCTGCGAGACTCACTCAACCCTCAAGGCCTACACCCGTGTGCTTCGCCTGGCTTGTACACACCAGACTAGCGAAGCCATTGGCTTTTATACTTTCCTGCCCTCTCGAGACCACCTGACTAAGCTTAAGGTGTCGACAGAACATCGTGACTAAGTGCGCTTCGCTAAAACCCTGCATGAGCCGCATTTTTGACAGCTGCAGATAAGCACCTGTCAAGTGGCAAAGGTAAGGATGCGGCTTGCATCAGCACAAGACCACACGTCCATGCTTAAATGTATGGGACCATAATGCCGCCCAGTGCATGCAGCGTGCCCGTTCCAGCGCTTTTTTGCGACCGCCGCACTCCTATAAACTTTTCTTTCTACCTTCCCGCACATCCCTCGGCTTACGGGCGTCTGCGCTCCACATGCCTTAGTTTGAGGCATTTTTCGAAGCCCGACCTTCTTCTTAGGTAATCAGGCTCGATCTGCATCCCGCAGCAACCCGTGAGCGCCGTAGAGCTGTCACACAAAAGATCCAGACATGTGTCTGCGGCGACGGCCCTTGGACCCGAGATCGGGCCGCGTGCGGCCCATTGTGAGTCGCTTATTGGAACGGCGCACATACATCTCCGCTTCCAGCCTGCCCATGCGGACCCCGCCCTGCTGCTGGCCAGAACCAATATTCACGGGGTGCTTACGTAGCCCTCTCATGGCGTCGCACATAGCAAAGGAGCAATTTTTACAGCGCCCTAAACGCAGCCCCTACCTTTTACGTGCATATACCGCTCCCCGGAACCTTCCCCTCAACCTCTCATGCAAGCCAGCGAGGAGCACGCATGGCTGATGCACTGTGCGCCGGTAAGCGATGGCAGGCTGTCTAGGCTGTGGCACCTTCCGGCAACATGACTACTAACCCTTGGTACTCGCGACGGCCCCGCAACTGAGCGTTCTGAGCAGCGGGCGCCGTATAGGGAAACAACCCTAGGCGGCGCCGAATGTCTGCGCGGCCCCCTCCATTTCGGGCTGGGTTGTCGGGCGCTCCGAACGTGAGGCGTGCCTGAGCCGTTCCATACTGCAGTTCGCGTGCCCACGCTGCGTGTGCCGATGCTGCGTGTGCCGATCTTGCGTACGCCCATCTTGCTGTGACCGGCTTCCGGCCGGCTTGCAAGCCCTGCAGGACCCCCTGTCAGGACCGGCCGCGTCAAGGTGGGATTTTCCTTGTATAGAAGACCTCCTTGCACAATCCTGAAAGTTGCCAATTTTCGCATAATTTATGTACACTACTCAGACGCCAACACTGCAGCGCGCACTTCGGCACAATCGCGTCACCTATTCACTGTCTAAAGTAATTTCTAATGCTTATCTTGAGCCGTGGGCCTCGCGCGCGACCCTAGTCCGTGGTCACATTACATTCGATCTAGGCTTCAGATCCGGGGATTTGCTTGCAGGGCACCTAAATCAAGCCTGAACTCTCCACTCTCTAGACAAAAACCTATTAATAAAGTGGCTGAGAGTTATTGTTTTGCGCTAAACTGTTTCTCGGGCACTTCGAGGGTGGGATTACGAGCCGATCGGGCCCGCCCCAGTGCGCCCCGCAGTTGCTTGTGCGCTCTTGATTCCCGGGCAAATACAAAGCGGACCCGATCCGCGCAGATCGGGATGCAACGGAGGCCTGCTGGGGTTCAAGACAGGTTGTAGATCCGCTGGACTTGCCTGCATTTCCTTCTGGGCAGAAAAAAGCCACGCGACTTGTCCGCCCACCAGGGTAACTTTATAAGCGCAGCACGGCATTCCGACTTTTCTAGAGCGTTGCGTGGACGCCGAGTATTCGCACACGACTGCCAAAGGCTGGGTGCGTGCTTGGAAGTGCATCGCTTGACCGCGGGGGCCGCATCTGGCGCATCTGGAGATCTGCGCGCGAAGACCGTGAGTCGCATCCTTGAGAGTATTCTGTTAGCCGACTCAGAACTAGAGGCGCAGGACGCTTAGTTCCGATGCAGAGCTCTCATGATACTGCAGAATAGCTCTGGATCTTTTCTATTTAGAGCGATACCTTCCCTCGCGGGAATCGCACCCCCCACGGCGCGGTGCAGCCCCTGCGCGCGCAAGAAGCGCAGTACCGAAAGAGGAAAACAAGACCGCGAGTCACGGAACGATAAAACACATACATTCAGAACAGATCCGTAGGCTTCTATGGATTTCGAAGTGCGTGCTTGATTTGATCCTACTGCATCAGGGAACCATCCCACCTGCGGCCGTCCAGCGTCAACAAGGAAGCTACCCGCGAGATTTCTTCGAGGTTCGAGGACAGGAATCGTAAAAATCGTAGCTACATGTAGATATACTTAAATTTCTTGTGGCGTCAAATTTTCCCTAGTTGTGCCCAGGGCGGGCGTGCACTTGCCAGATTTCATCAACTCCTGCCTTCCGCATACTGAATTCGCGTGGCTAAGCATGAAGGTTTATTTTAAATGCTGGTAGGAATTTAAAGACTCTCATTCGAAACTTTGAGCTCTGCCGCGCCGGCTGCGATTGTTCGGACGCGGTGGGCTTTTCACATGAAGAGAAAAGGTGATTGTAGGGGGCGCTACAGATGCGATAGATATGAGCCCAAAAACAAGGAAAGTGAGTGAACATGCGAGAGATCATCAGTGCGACAGACTGGGACTCTAGTATCTGTGACAAGCCAAGACCATCGGCGTTTTGATCAACAACAGCAGATCCCGACATTCGAAGACAATTGAGCGCAAGCGAGAAGCGAGTGCACGCGTATTAAAACCAGCATGATAAATGCCGAGCTTCCGAATATGCTACGCGCGTAAAACCGCCAAGTCCAAATTGAGTGACTCTTTTTAAAGTCTGGAATGCCAAGCGCTAGCAGATCGACACCGCCCACAAAATGCGAATTTTCCGAGTCTTTCACAGCTACAAAGTAATGTGTTTATCGCGGAGTGAAGTGGTCTCCTTACTTAGGAGCCCCCCTCGAGCGGAAGTGGGATCCAAGGCTGCGAAACCGACTTCCGGGCCGGAACGTCCGAAAAGGGAGATCGGCCAAAACTTGTCCAGAGTACAAGTTATACAAGGCCCGAAGGGCTAGAAAAGCTCAGTAAAATATAAACATGGCTACAACTGCCTCGAACACATAGAATGCGTGATTATTTAATTTAGACCGCCATTTGCCATCTCTTCTTTGTAAGATTGTTGTTGCTCGTAAGTCCCGTAGTTGAAATGCTATAAAGACGATGATTCTAGCCGAAAAAGGCAGAAGCCGCTAGATATACTATTTTTGCTGAGGCTTGCCGTTTCTCGGTCAAGAGTCGTTGAGTGAATCTCCTGTAAACACAGCACTACGTGGCCTTCAGATCCTAAAAACAATGGAGCCATGAATTAATGGCATGATGAGACGGATCGGGACAATTCCAGCAGATCGAGATCATGCAATTTGTGGAGGTGTCTTAGTCTCGGTCGAAGGAAGCCGATCGTCGGTGAGGCAGCGTCGCACCCTTCCCGGCTCAAGCCAAGCAGCGACGACGTGACATGAGTTATTGGAGCCGCGAGATCTTCAGACAATAACTACATTCCCCATTGTCGCGATGTTTTGTGCCCACCCAGTCCCCAATAACTGAAGCAGGTCCCTCGCACAAGTTAAGCGGCGCCGTTTCGCATTCGCGAGCAAAGTGGGCACAAAAACAAATAAGCCAGAACCGCGAGAGAACAGCAAAAAACAGTTCGCCCAAGGTACACGATGCGTGAAAGTGGCGCTGATCTTGATCAGCTTCTGCTGTCAGTCTTTTTAGGATTTTTCTAGTCCTGGAGGCGATTGTGAGCGGCTGTACCCGCGAGTAGGAGCAATGCTGTGAAGTATAGAACGCTGGATCAGCTATCAAGACACGTTCGAGCATCATATAAAATACAAAATACTAATAGCTGAGGCCGCCGCCAGCTCAGCGGTGAAAACTACCAGCCCAGGCTCGGAACCATGAAGTCGAAAAGAAGCCGCGAAACTATATAAAAAATGATCGCAATAAGTAAATAGGTGAAAAACTAAATCACGTCGAAAGGTCATACTTCGAGCCGTATTTCCTATTTAATGCCATCAGTTGCCCACCAGAGAGACTATTACGAATAAGCGGTGCAAGAATCGCCACGGAGGCCGGGGGCAGATCATCATCCTTAACTGCTCACTACGACAGAACGACAGAAATTTGATCAGCCTTCCAGGCCTTTCAGGCCTTCCTCACAACCGATCAGCTGTCGCGATCTGGGCATCGGGCTTCTGAGCAAAATTAGTACTCGTCAAGGAGGGATAGCGGCGAGCATCAAAAAAATACGGCAGCGACACGGCAGCACAGAATAGATATAAAGAGCTCGTCAAGTATCGAAGCGAATATGAAATTTACCTATTCGAAGCAGATCGGCCGACACTAGCAGCCGAACAGCTTTTTCCCGGAGACCAAGAGAGGCGAGGCGTTCGAGCTACCAAGCGCATAAAACAGAGTTTACTATTTGGGGTTCACGATAGCAGGACCAGAGTCAACCTATCAAAAGGCTCATTTCCTGCTACACCGATCTGATGTTGCCAGCTCTCCTAGACAAGGATCTTGGCTGGGGGAGCAACGATGATCCGGGGAGCAAGCTAGGGAGCAGTGAAACCTACGGACATACAAAGTGGGAGCGGCGATAGTCGACCTAACTAGCAACGATCTCAACACAAATTAAGCTGCGTACTCAAGTCAGCTTTGGTCGAAAGTCGCGGAAATGTTCATCGCACCAAGCATTCACGCCCACGTATCGACATGCCGAGAGCAAGCGCTGCGAAGCCGGGAAGCATCAGGTAGTAGCAGAAAAATTCAAAGAATCATATAAAAATAATGTAGCCACCATCCAAGATGTCGTGTATTATTAGATCTGTGTTCCTACGTCGCCCGCCCATCACAGCCATTACGCATAACATTGCGGTATATACGTGGGGGACGGCCCAAAACAAAAAATGGTAAACCACACTGATCCGCAAAGATAATAGCGAAATCAGATCGGATACTGACTCTAATTTCACTCTGATCTGTTATATATTGCTCGATCGTCGATCCGGGGTGGTAAGTACAATTTCCGGGATCGTGACCGGACCAGCTCGAAACGCGCAACCAAACTACTGCGACTTGTTAGAAAAAGCGGTCGCCACACAACGTACTCTTTTCAAATGTGATTCCAAGTTGCCGATCGCCGATCGGAGACCGTTGAGCATTTTTCACCGAGTGGCCGCGTTCGAGCACGAAGCCAAAAAAATGGCCGACTTTAGCGCGCTATATCCGCGTTTGAAGAGTGCTATATATGCGAAATACCTAGGGATCCTCATCTGCCGTTGCTGGGGTCCCTATGTGGAAGCCTAGCATTTTTTGTGAAACGTCAAGGGGCAGCGCGTAGAGTCCTAATCATAGTGCGCAATACGAGACCAAGCAGACCCATAATGAGATACTATGTTCCATATGTCATGCTTGTCGCCGGAATCTCATCCGCTATGGCCACCAAGCATATGGTCGTCGACTACTGGTCCTTGTCCGTAAAGGCGTTACGTTTCAGAATTTCACAGACATTATGTCCACTTTCTTGTCCTCGGAATCTGTGATAAGCACGTTGCGTGAGTATCATATGGACGCGAAAAAGTTCCAATCAATGCCATCAAAGTAATTGGCAAAGGAAAATTACCGCAATAGGCGCTCAACTATCCGCTGCCTTAGGTCACAAGCGACAGATCAGCGATGCACTGTAGATGCTTGGCGGAAATCTTTCCAATACAAGAGAACTGCTTACCCGGTATTCACGGACCATAGTATCAGAAAACTACAATATCAGAGAACCATGGTTTTTGAATACTATCGTGGACCTTTGGACCTCGGTACCCTCACTGGAGATTTCCCAATCGAGAAACGCTACAAAAACAAAAAGCGATTTCAAAAAAAAGGCCTGCGAAAGGTTATTTCAGTGCGTTGGATCACTGCGGACGAAAATATGTGCCTACGATGCAGGTGCTCGGCGTTAGATGGGTAGATTAGAAAATAAGTTAATACATTATACATAGAAACCAGGATTACTGAAACTGTCTAGAATTAGGAGCTGAACTCGCGAGTTTATGAACTGGATTCGCAAGCTTATGAGCGGCCCTCGCGAGCCTCGAACACGAGGTCTGTCCATGATCGATGCTGGCCTGTTGAATTTGCTATGCTATGGCGAAGGGCCTTGAGCCAAGTGTCGCGGTCCTCGATGGTGTCTGCGTAGAAGCTTATGGCCTCACCATCGGTGAAGGTGATCTGGAAGCTACGGTCCTCGTATATGCACCACAGATCGTCTGCGAGCTTATCCTTGACCTCCACGGCGCTTTCAAGATGGATCTGAGCCCGTCGTTTCATGGTTGCCTCGTGGTAGCCAACAAGGTCGCGGCCCTTGAGCACAAAGTAGCGGCGGCGCCACATTGTGCCGCAGTCTCCGCCTTGCTGCGTGAGGAACCCCTCACACCCAGCAACCCGCTCGGTCTTCGCGGACTCCAGCTTTTTCTGGCACTCCATCATGCTCATTGGGATCTGCTCGCTGCCGTACAGCTTCGGCACGTACATCATCGTCACTTGCAGCTCACACACCGACTTCGGGCTGCCCTTCGTGGACTTGTCCCATTCGTTGTACATCGGAATCGCAAACGACTGCGTCTTGCCGAAAATGTCCTTCTCGTAGTGCGACTCGATCACGTAGCCCCGGCAGTACTCGCCGCGCTCGCCCGTGATCCCGCGCCAGACGTCTGCTCGTCGGCGGAACTCTTTCAGGTCTCGCTCGTACTGCACTTTGATGCGCTCCTCGATCTCGTTCTGCTCGGCGTCGAAGTCAGAATCGTCCGAGGACTCTTCCGGCGTCTCCTGCGGCTGGAACCGCTGCTGCTTCTTGCGCGGCGACCGCATGAGCAAGTTCTTCATGCTTTTGATTGGCGAGTTCGAGCTCGTGCTGCTCGTCGAGCTCTGCGGAGCATGATTGGCCTTTCTGGGCGAGCGCGGTGCCTTCTTCGGCGCTCTCCGCGGCGGTGCCACGGGCCGGGGCGGCGGTTTCGCAGCGTCCATGGACACGCCCACCGTCAGAACGAGCTCGAGGTCCTTGGCAACAGTCAGCTCGAACTCCTGGCCGATCTTCGCGCTGACGAGGCCGTTGAACCCCGTGGCTGGAAGAGCCATCGGCTCCGTCGTCACGGTTTGCAGGCCGTTGTCGAGACTCAAAGTGAACTTCGGGTTGCGCGTAAGGTCAATAGGGAGACCGCGCATGTTCGCGATCTTGTTGATCTGCAAGAATAGGCGGCCGCGGTCGTCCTCGCTCACCGGATCTGTTTCCTCGATCGTCGGGGCGCGCGGCACCGGCGCTGGTGCGGGGGCCGGCGAAGGATCCGGGTCTGAGAACGCCGACAACGTCGAGACGCTCGGCGACATCTGCAGAAGCATGTCCTGCTTCATTTTCGCCGAGTGGAACGGGTTCAGCTCCATTGGCGTGGAAGCGAAGTCCGCGGGCTCCGTGGAGCTCGCCTTAGACATGGGGGCCGACACTGGCTCGGGCTCGGGCACAACGTCGTTCTCCCACAGCTCGTTCTCGATCCACGGAGAGTCCGGCGAGAACGCGATCATTCTCAACACATCGTCCGGAAGACCTTCGGCGCGGCGCACGTCGTCCTCGTAGTCCTGGGCCGGCGAGATCTCGCTGCGCGGAGCCTGGCGGCGGATCGACTTGAGCCGCTGGATCAGAAGCGGGTTCTGGCTCGGGCCCGAGGTTGTTTTCAGGTTCGCGATGTTCGGCGTCGAGGCCGACGGCGGCATGGGCCGCGAGGTTATGGTGAGCTGCCTTCCAAGCCCGAGATCTTTGCTAAGGTCCTTGATGAACTCGGATCCGAAGTCGACATCGATGCCGTCAGACTTGGCCGCGCCGGCGCCCGAACGGGGGGCCGAGCTCGAGCCAGCACCGGAGCCAGCGCCAAGATCAGCGCCATAGCCGAGGCCAGCCGACAGCGGCTTCTGAAGTCCGCTCGAGATGCTGAGGTCCTCCAGGCCATTGACCTGCGCGTCGTCGAGCTCAGTTGTGGGCACAGAATCAATGCTGGCCTCGTAGAACGTCTTTGCTTGCATTGGCTCAGCGAGCAATTCGTCGGTCGAGGGCACGCCAGCTTTGTGTCGCGGGGATTTGCCGACTACGATGTCGGCGCCGTCAAGTGCATGGATTCCTAGCGGGTTATGCCGCAGCGTATACCCGTCGTCCGTGTTACCCATGTGCAATCTATGTTTATGCAGTGGAGATGAGCAAAGTGTCTGGGATATGTCTCAGATCTCAGGGACGTGCCCAGTGTTTACCTCCTTCCTAATCGGGACAACACCCGCGTTAGCCCGCGCCCACTGGCCCCGGAACGCAGAGCCGTGAAGCACCGGTGCGTGTTTGCAGACTTTGAGCGGACAGCACGTATGCCGCATAAATGTATTGTTATTTAGACTGAGCAGTCGTGGAAGCTGAATTGCGGGTCGGCGACCGCACAGGCAGCTGGCCTCGGCATGGCTGGGGGCCTGGGTGCCCTCGCCCTGCATGTGTGCCAATACAAACAACGCATTAGCACGTTGACTGAAACATGTCTGTCGCCAACTTCTCGCGGTGGACGCCGGGGCTCCTGAAGAAGTCCTCTTCGATGACTTCAACGTCCTCGACGCCGCCGCCCCCTGACACGGCCGCGTCGCCGTTTGCGGGCTCCGTCGACGGCGGCAGCCTCGGTCTGCGGGCGTTTGGCGGCTCAACATCGTCGCTCACGGCGTCGACGGCCGCGTCCAGCGCCGACGACTTCGGCACGCTCATCATCGTCGTGATGAAGGCCAAAAATCTGTACAATCGCCGCGCGATCTCGAAGCAGAACCCGTACTGCTCGGTCCGCGTCGCCAAGCACAGCAATCGCACAAAGGCCATCACGCGCGGCGGCCAATCGCCGCTGTGGGACCACGAGACGCGCTTCAAGCTCTCGGCCGAGGACGACAACCGCGAGCTGAAGCTGTGCGTCTTCGACCAGAACGGCAGCAACACGGAGATCATTGGCGACACCGTGATCCCGCTGCAGCCCGCGTTCGCGGCGCCCCCGGACGCTGGCTACGACGGCTGGTTCCCGATCTACTTCAACAAGCGGTACGTCGGCGAGGTGTATCTCGAGATGACCTTCTACCCGCGCCGCGTCAAGCGGCCAAACTCGGCGCGATCCACGCCTACGTCGACGCCGGGCTCGACCCCGCAGTCGACCCCCGGATCGACACCGCGTACGAGCGTCGCAAGCCTATACGACGCCTCGCGGCCGCGGCATAGCGGCTCGGTCCCGGCTCTGCATGCCGCTTCGCTGCCCGGCGCGTCGCTGCCCGAGCGCACGGCAACCCCCCCGAATAGACGAGGATCGCGGCCGCTGCCGCAGGTTCCTCCGCTGCCGCAGGCCACCCCGCTGCCGCAGCTGCCGCAGATCCCGCAGGTCCCCCACGAGCAGTCCCGGTCGGCCCAGGAGGATATCCAGCGGCAAATCAACGACGGATACGAGGCGTCTCTGTTTGAGCGGCTCAAGCCGTCCGCATCTCAGCCGTTTCCGTGACGGCGAGTCACATAATGCATAGTAGGCGCTCCTACTAACCAATAAACCAAAACATGCATATAAGACACTAGTTCTTGACACAACATGGCTTCGGACGCGACTCTTGCAACGGCAGGTTATCTCTGAACCTTTTACTGGGCTCTGAAAAGTGTGTGGTGTAGTGGCTTAGTGCGCTGATTGAACTCGCTCACGCTAAGCTGAACTGCGGTATCGGAAGCCACGCACCGCAGAGATCGCGCTATGGCTTAATTAAGAGCTCAATTATTTTGCACCTAAAGCTATGTTCACATCACTGGCTCGATCTGGTAAGAAGGCCCGCATACATTGCACACTATGTATTTACGTCTGTTGTTCCAAAACGGGCACTTGAGGGTCCAGGGCAGCCGTCAGTGGGCGAGCCTAAATCAGTGCACGTTGTCATGGATTTTATATAGTCAGAACGAAATTTCGCTCCCATTCACTCCACGTACCTGATTAGATAGGTCTGTTTATGTACCGCGGTCATTGTGTCCTTTATATATATATATTGATAGTTATATGAACCAATTCCCAAAGCATCTAGACCTTCTTGTTGGGTACAAACAAAGCCTGGAACGCCGAGGCCTGTAACCTCTAAATATCGCGGCTGGAGTACGGACGCGATTATGAATGCCATTAACCTATTGAAGGCTCACTTCTATTTGTCGGCACTTAATTGATCTGTAGCTAGTGCACAAGACGCATAGGACAAAGAGTTTCAATACGTTTCTGTTAACTCTTAAGTTCGTTATTCATCTAACTATTTACAAATTAAAGCTATTACACTGCTCCAGCTGTTCTGCTGTTTTGTCGCTCAACCTGCTTTTGCCGCTGCTTCTAGACACGAAAACACGTCAAAGCTCTAGCAATGAAATTATAAGACACAGCATATTGATCTTCATGCAACAATCAGCTGGTTTTGGCCACGGATCAAAAGATACGGGGCAGATCAGACGGGTAAAAGAAACAGCGATTGCCTAGCAACAAGTGGGCACTCGAGGCGAAAATCTGCACGGCAACCAGCTCTAGTAGGCCGCCTCGTCGTCGCCGTCGTCGCCGTCTCCGAAATCCTCGCCATCGTCGAAGTATTTCTCTGCATTATAGTCATCGTCGTCGAGCTCCTCGAACTCATCCTCGGCATCACCTGCATTCTCTTCGTCTTCGTCGGGCTCATCCTTGGGCTCCTCTGCAGCGTCTGCGGCATCGCCATTTTCGGTCTCGGCCAAGTTCTCGAGCCGCTGCAGTCTTTTCAGACGGTCCGGCGTGTCGCTGTGATCCGAGGCCTTACCGTTCGGCGCCGAGCTCGTGTGCTCGAGACCTGCAGCACGATACAGCTCTGTGGGCAGGAGCTGCGGATTAAAGGGGAAATCTTGGGCCGTGCGGCCTACTGTTCGGCGGCTCAGGTACCGATCTGTGTACCTAGCGATCCCGTCATCGACGACCTCGTTCCCGGAGCCAAGCGGCTCGGTGACCACGAAGCCTTTGCCGCCAAGCTCGCCGGTGTTCCAGGGGCCGGTTTCGAGCCGCGAACGCACCGCTTGGAACGCCTGCGCGGCCGCCATGTCGGATGCGTCCATGAAAACTTTACCTAACCCGGCGAGGCCTAAATAGAACAAAGGAATAACGAACTACTACGGCATTTGAGTGCTTTCGTGCAAAACCATAGAATTTAAATTGTACAGTTTAGGTGTAATGTTGGAAGCATCCTAATAGGAGCTTATTCCAGAAGCCGTGCGAAGCATAAGCACATGGTACTCTCATCTAACTACGTGAAAGGCGCGGAATTTCTTGAAAAGCCTGGCAGGACATGAATAACACAGCGTTTCTCAGGACTAGATAGAAATCAAGTAAATCGAAGCGAGTACCAAGATGTTACCAAAATAGGAGACGCGCCTATGAATTTGGCTGTACTAGATCAGGTAAGTGTTCAAACATGTACGCCCGGCCAGTGATCAATGAAAGATCAGAAAAGGTCAGACAAGCAGTAAAAACTGATGTGAGTCCAACAAGCAGCTCGCAATGTCGATATTCGGAGGCCGCAGCAAAAGCATCGGTAGCGCTTTATGGCCCAGTGCCCACGGCGGAACCGCACATCTGCCATTGGCACGCCCACGTAACCGCGCCGATCTACTTAACAACTGCAATTGACCCCGAAGCAGCACATTCTGCTGCTGAAATAGCTTTATATACACTAGCACCGCTAGCAGCAGGGCTGGCCCTTTACTCAGCCATTGTCGACGGATCTATAATTAACTGCGTCAATGCCCGAGGCAACAAGCTGCTCATACATGGCAGATTAAAAGAAAGCAACACAGCACCTGAATTCGAGCGAACTGGCCGGTCCGTCGAAATTCCAAAAACTATGCTTTTCGTCGATGTTTTCTGCGCCTGCCCGCCGCGGCCCGGCAGCATATAATGACTAAGCGACGTTCACGCCACACCGATCCATTGGTACACGTTAACTGCCACGACCGCGAGCGACAATGGGTCTATTTACAAGCGAACCGACGCCAATTGAGCGTGCGGTGATCAAAGCCACCGATGAGACACTAACTACCGAAGACTGGACCCGGATCATAGAGGTTTGCGACGAAGTGAACACGAAGCCGTCGAAAATGGCGCCGTTGGCCGTGCAGGCCCTGAAGAAACGGCTGGCGGTGCCGAACGGCAACGTCCAGCTGTACAGCCTGACGCTGCTGAACGCGCTGGCCCAGAACTGCGGCCCCAGTGCGCAGCGCGAGATCGCGAGCGCGCCGATGACGAGCAGCCTATCAGCGCTCGGCCTCAGCCCGGCCACGCACCGCAGCGTGCTCGTGCGATTGCTGGACATTCTCGAGCAGCTCTCCACGCAATTTGCCTCTGATCCGACGCTGGCGCAGATCCAGATGGTCTACGACCGCGTTGCGCGCGTGCACCCGAACCTCGCGAAGCCCGGCAACGCCGGCAAGTCCAGTGCGGGCAAGTCAAGCGCGAAGTCAAAAACCCATGCCAGATCGCCCTCGCACTCGCAGGCCGCGCGGGAGCCCGTGAGCGAGCAGCCGCAGGACGACGACGACGAGGATCTGCGGCGTGCCATGGAGCTCTCGCTGAAGGAGATGGGCCGCCCGCAGCTCGATCCGAGCGCCTCCGTGGCGGCCGAGGTCGAGGCCGCGGTCTCGCATACGCCGGCATCTCCAAAAATGCTCGTTCGAGCCCTCTACGACTTCACGGCGTCCGAGGAGGGCGAGCTGTCGTTCCGCACGGGCGACGTGCTCGAGGTCACGGAGCGCGTGTATAAGGAGTGGTGGAAGGGCCTGCTCGATGGCCGCGAGGGCATTTTCCCCGTGAACTACGTCGAGGACGTTGGTTCTGGGTCTGGCGCGGACTCGGGCCAGGACGCGGCGCAGATCGCGGCCGTGGATCCGAAGGACATTTCCGAAGAGTACATATTTGCGCAGGTTCCAGCGGTGGAGAAGCTGCTGTCGATTCTCGCGTCGGCTGGCCAGTCCGGCGCGGGCAGCAGCATCATCGGCAACGCCGACGTGCAGCAGCTCTACCACCGCGTGGCCTCGATGCGTCCACGGCTCGTGCAGCTCATTGACGAGTACGCGGCGAAAAAGCGCGACCTCGTGGACCTGAACCAGAAGCTGATGCAGGCGCACCGAGGCTACGAGCACCTGCTTGCCGACGCGGCGTCCGGCCACCACCAGCCGATCCAGGCCGCGCCGACGGCCCACTCGATCCACTCGCTGCAGTCCGTGCAGTCCGTGCCGCAGTCGCCGCACTTCACGCCGGCCCCGCACGCCCACACCGCGCAGTCCACGGGCCACAGCGTGCTGTCCAACGGGGCGTACGCCGCGTCGCCGGGCCGATCGGCGGGCCAGCCCGAGGCCGGCTACGCCTATCAAAGCCCGTACACCCAGCACCCGATCTCAACAGGGTGGAGCACGCAGCACCCGCTCGCACAGCAGCCGACGCAGTCGTCGCCGCAGCACCAGTCGCCGCAACTCACACAGTCACAGTTCGCACAGCCGCAGTACACACAGCAGCAGTACACCCAGTCGCCGCAACTCACACAGCCGCAACTCACGCAGTCTCCGCAGTACACACAGTCTCCGCAGTACACACAGTCGCCGCAGCTCACACAGGCCCAGCCCGTACAGTCCCCGCAGCTCCTCGCACAGCAGCCTTCACAGACGCATCCGCTGGCACAACATGTGCCGCACGCGGTTCCGCACGCACCGCAGAACACGGCTCCACAGGGATACAGACTGCCGTATCCCGACGACCGCGCGGTGCCGTATGCCAACGGGGTCGCCTCTGGACAGATCTAGCATTATTTATTGCATGTAGAATACTTACCTGACAGCACTACAAAGCAACTGTAGAGCACTACAAAGCAACTGCAGAGCACGAAACAAGCACTGCAGAGCGCAACGAGCAAGCACTGCGGACATCACTACCACAAAGAACACCAGGCAAAACGTAACAAAGACACTACAAGCAAAGTCTTATAAGCTGCAAAGTGCTGCAACCACAACACAAAGCGTTGCAAGAGACCAGACACACAGCTGTCGCGTAGATCGCCAAAAGTACGCGGTAAGGAGCACTCAAACACAGTGCTATACCAGATACGATAATGCAGTCTGTGCAACACCACGTAGTACAGCACGACAAGGAGCGGAATTTACATGGCACTACATAAAATAATAATTATAATAATAATTCTTTTTTGGGAGTTGAAGTGAGGAACAGCAAATGGCGGAAACAGCTAGTGGCTCGGAACTTATAACAAAGTCCAGACATCACATGCACCAACATGCAACGCCTAGCACGCCACACGGCGGCCTCCACTAATTAACATGAATACACACACAAACACAATGCAATAAACACCACAACGCAACGAACACCATGCATAACACCACACACAACACTATGCACAGCACCATGCACAACACAATGCCATGTACGACACTATACACAACACCATACACAATGCCATACACATTACCATACAAAACACTATGCACAATACAACACACAACAACACCATGCAATAAGCCCAATGCAACAAGCCCAATACAGTAAACTGCGTGCGTTAACATGCACTGGCGCAAGCATTGACATGCAGAAATAAAGCGTGCAGCGGCCAGCCAACACATACGGAATACTAGCATTAAATATTATTAGTTTGAATCGAAACGCATTCCAGCACATTAGCCGTGCAGAAACTGCACGATCAAGTAGTGCACAGCCTGTTAGAACTGCTCCGCCATCCGGAACGTTGTCCGGCCGTTGGCCTTACGCGGAGCTAGGGCTGGGCAACTCTCCATGGAGGATCAGAACGATCAGAGGCTGCAGGACCTGGCCGGCAAAATCGCGTCGATCCGCCAGGTTACGAACGACATTTATGTGCAGGCTCAGGACAGCGGCGTCATCGACACGGCGACGCACACCTTCGGCGCGATGGTGTCGTCCGTGAAGGGTGGCGCCACGCGTCTGTCGCGCGCCGCGGCCGCGGGCCATCCCGTGTTCAAGACGGCGGCCGTCATGCTGATCGGCTTCTTTGTCTTTGTGTTTCTCGTGCGCTTTTTCTTTTGAGCCGCCCGGCGCCGCGCAGACCGGCAGACCGGCAGATCGGCCCGAGACGGCCGGACGTAAGTTTAGCATCATATTTATTCGCGAATCGTCGATATTTGGCAGCGTCACGAAGTCTTTCGAACACGTTTGACGTGAGACTCCTGAGCGGCGCGGGCTCGTGTCCTTGGCGCAGGCGTAGCTGATCAGACTTTCAAACGTGGCCGCATCAGACATGGGGCGCTTCGTACATTTGAATTGTGTCATTGAGATCGTCATTAAGATCGTTATTGAGGTCACTGAAGATGTGTCGTTGGGACCGTCATCGAGATTCTTGTTGAGATCAGGTCTCTGAGATCGTTTCTTTGAGATCATGTTATTTAGGTCATCGATCGTTTGATTTTATTGAGATTGTTATCGGGATTGTCATTGCGATATTTGAGATTGTCTCGTCTTTGGGATCATTTTTCTGAGGCTATGTCATTTAGACCGTCATTGATCGTTTGATGTCATTTAGATTGTCATTGGGACTGTCATTGGGACTGTCTGAGATTGTCACTTAGATCATTGAGATCGTCTCCAGGATCGTCATTGAGATTCTTCAAGGCGTGCCATTGAGATCGTTTTGAGAACATGTCATTAGACCGTCATTGATCGGTTTGAGATCATTTTCCTGAGACCATGCATACCGTCATTCATTGCGCTGGGATCGTCTTTGAGATTGTTGAAGGTGTGTCATTGAGCTCGTTCTGAGATCATTGTTCTGAAACCATATAAACCATTGACCGTTTTGAGATTATCTTCTGAGACCATGTAAACCGTCATTGATCGGTTTGAGATCACTTTTCTGAGACCATGTAAACCGTCATCGTCACTGATATCGCGTCTGAAGACCAGAGCTTCAAGCAGAACCGTCAATTGCATTCGTTAAACTACCGGACTCCATGCTGAACCAAAATCCCGAGATTCAAGCGTGCACTTGCGAGTGCGTTGAGCACTGTAAAATAAGCTGAATACACAGCCACTGGCGATTATCCTAGCATGAATCTGCCATGCTACTGCAGGCCCAATCAATTTCGTGGAATTGCATCTGCGAGTAGATCACGTCGTTGGCGGTTCACAAATCCGGTTATAAGAGTAAGTACATCTAAGGCTAGTATTTCAACCCCAGTTTACGAGGTTATTCTTGAGTTTTCTACGTGATTATTCTTGTGCTGTTGCTCGGCAGCGTTTGCTTCACGAACCTTTGTGTGTGGTTCTTGTGAAGATCCGAGGTGTCGATGGCGGTGCCGTTGTCTGAGCTGATGAACCTGATCGTCAGGTCCGTCGAGTTGTTGATGTCGACAATCGCAAAGGCGAACTTCTCGCCGTCTGCCCACTCGAGCCCTTTAGCCCAGTTCAGCACGCTTGCGCTATCCAGGCCCTCGCTGTTTCCGGCGCCGCCAACAACGATGTACACGGGAGCCTTCGGGTTGTTGTAGCCGCTTGGATCGATGACATCGCTGTACATGGGCTGGAACCGCTGCGAGTTGTGCATGTGGCCCATGATGACGAGGTCCACTCCGTATTCGTAGAAAATGTCCTCGAAGGCCTCCATGCAGGCGCTGCACCGGTTGTCGCCCTCCGCCGTCGTGTACCACGGCCGGTGGCCGCCGACAATCACCCAGGGAGTGATCTCGCGGTCAACGGAGGCGAGGTCCGCTTCCAACCACTCCAACTGCTGGCCGTCAAAGCCAAATGGGCCACTATTGAGACCAGAGGACTGGCCCACTCCATCGGGGGCATTTTCGAAATCGGTTTCTGTGTTGACAAAAATATAATGAACCAACCCGGACTCAAACGAGTACCAGAACGGGGGGACGGCAAGCTGCTGAGCCCGCGTCCGGTTGCTGACAGCACTTGCATCGCTCGACGTCGAGTTGAACCCAGTGGGGAACATCCCCGCGTACCTGTTGCGGATATCCGTGAAGTTCTGCTGGCCCTTGGGACAAAGACTGTCGACGTACGGCAGCTCGACGCACGTCGCTTCGTGATTCCCGGCAGTGATCATGAACGGCTGCGAGCTCGTCAGCGGCGAAATGAGATCGTGGAACCGCTCGATCAGCGACTGGTAAGCGTCCTGGCCATCCAAAAACCCCTGGAGATCGACCTCGTCATAGAAGAAGTCGTCCGCATAGGCGTAGTCGCCGGGGAAGAACGTCAAGTCGTACTGGTCGCGCATTTCGTACCAACGGCGCGCAGTCTGGTGGTTGTCGAACCGCGGGGTCCCCGCAAAGCTATGGTAGCCCAGATCGGCAAGCGACGCAAAGCTATACGGCGTCTTGTCGCCGGGAGCACGGGTCATTTTGAAGCTGAGCGTCGTCGTGTTCGTGGAATTGATATGGTAGTAGTACAGCTGCGCAGGCTGAAGGCCCGTGAGCTCCACTTGACTATACCAGACTCGCGACGTGCCGTACGTTCTGTAGTTGTTGGAGCACGCGATCTCAGTGAGATTCGTCTCGTTTGTTCCATACGAAACGCACACCTGGCCCTGGGGCGCAGCATACGAAGCCCATCCAACGTTCATCGAGGACGGGGAGCCGATGCCGAGGTGAATACCAACGGGCGTCGACAGGTCCGCGGGCTTCTCGGGCCATATATCGACGGCACCCGCGAACGAACGCACCGTTAAGAGAGTTGCTAGCAACATTTAGTTGAGCCGCTGGAGTCCTGCTTTCCAGAGAAAACGGGATATATATATGCGTTACATATGCCGTGTTTCTGATTGGATCGATTGCCTCGCCTGATCTGCACGAGATGGCCTGCGTCGGGATATGCACGTTGTGTGCATGATTAAACCGGCGTTGCGGGGATCGCCGCAGCCCCGGCGTCGAAAACACAATGTCTCAACCGGACTATTTTTATTTTGAGCCCGTTGCGGGTACAGCCATTTTGAATGCGCCCGATTAACTCCGGCGTTTTTTGCGGACCGAATTTACGGGTATTCATTTCACAATGAAGCCAGTTTACATGAACCGATATATCTCGCTTCAATAGAGCATCGCATGCTTAAATTTGCGCATTATCGGCTAGGCGAATAGCTTGCCATCGAATTCTTCACCCCCGGCAGCTGCACCCCACGTGGGTGGGTGTTCATGCATGATTCTGCATAAACCTGCAGAATAGCCAGCGGTTGCTGCGATCTATGCGGTCTTCGGGCAGATCTAATGTGGTGGACCCAGTACGGCGTGTCCAATACGGCGCGGCCGAGTAGGGGCGTGGGATCGCCGTTCTCGCCAGTTCCCGGGCTCAGCGGCTCGCGGGCATGAGGGTTCGCAGGCTCAACGGCGCGTGGGCCTTGTGATACTCGGGCTCACCGGTTCTCGAGCTCCTTGCCGAGCTTATAGCCCGCAACGGCTTTGCCCCACATCATTGGCTGGCGTGTCACGGGAAGCTGGCGGCGCAGCGCCTTGAACTCGCGCTCGTTTAGCCCGACAAGCGTACGGTTCAGGCCCGTCTCGAACTCGGACTCGGCGCGGGCAATTGCAGCCGCAATGCCGTCCGAGGCCTCGAGATTCACGGGCTTTGTCGACTTCAGCCGCACGTTGCCCTCCTCGAAGTAGTGCACGTCAGCACTGATCTGTCCGCGCAGCCGGTCCTCGGCCTCGATCGTGTACTCGGCCGTGAGCTGTCCGTTATGGAAGTTCTGCGGACTGAGCTTGCGCCCCACAATCACGACAGACAGCTTCCTGTGGCCGAACACGGCGGCCACGGACTCCGCGGCGTAGTGCTGGGCCACGTACTTCTGGACTTCGGCCTGCAGATCCGCAACGCGCTCGGACGGCTCCGGTGCGGAACCCAGGACCTTCGTCTTGCGCGTTTCGTGGTCGACCTCGAACTTCCGCGGCTCGCTGCCGTGCGTCACAAACGTCGTTTCGTCGAGCTGGTTGTGCTTCGACAGCACGGTCAGGACCCCGTCCACAGACACGATGCGCAGCTGCGCGACGTTCGCTGCCGCGGTCTCCGTGGCCAGCTCACGGGCCACAGCACTGCTGCCGCCGCTCAGCACTTCGATATCGCGCCGCACGGCGTCAAGCTCGCCCGGAGGCGCGTCCTTCACCAGCGCTGCTAGGCTCGGCATGCTACGATGGTGACTAACCGCAGCGATGCCAATGGCTTATTGTCCACGCGGCCAACGGCTCGTGTCCAAGCTAGAGGCCCTAGACTCACGAATCCGGCTTTGTTGTGCGGACGACTTGAAAAATACCAAATTAGCCAATGTAGGTAATTTGTAGGTAATTTTGTGGTAAGTGTTGCGGGCAGCGGTAGGCAATGGCTGTGGAGGCGGCAATTGCCAAAGGCAGTGAATGGTGATACGAGAGATTTCGTGGCCGAAAAGACAAATTAGGAACGCGTTAGCTGAGGGAGGTGCATCACTGAAGCTGTGGTAGCGGCAGAGACACTAATGCAATGAGGGCTTTTAGTGACAGAGTCGGACAGGAAGTAGTGGCGAGCACAGCAGCTGTGTAGAAGTGTGTGCCCACCAAAGTCAGAATACTAGCGCAATTGGTGCTGCTCGTAGTGGCTGTCCGCCTTGTGGTCGCTGTGGTGCAAGCGACCGTGGCACCGGTGCTCTGCTACAATAGTCAGCGAGTTATATGTAAGTTGGAAAGTTATTTCTGTGTTTGAGGAGCTTTAATAGGTTTGATTGAGGCAGCCGGTCAGAGGCATTGGCTGTTTTGAGGCAACGACACGGAGGCATTCAATGGCGGTACCCAATGGCGGTACCCAATGGCAGCGGGCAATGGCAGTGGAAAATAGCTGTAAGAGCCGTCCAGCGGCTCTTGAGATTTCTAAGAACTACAAAATATCCAGAACCGGTTGTATTGTGTGACCGTATTGTATCGTGCGACTGTATCTAATGGCTGTGTCAAATGGCTGTATTCAATGGCTATGTCAAATGGCTGTACCAAATGGCTGGATCTAATGGCAGCTGCTGGAGAACCTGACGCCGATCTGCTCTGAAGCTGAGATGCGGCGTGTGTAGTCCATAATCGAGACTCAATGAAATCTTAATACATGCACTTCACTTACGTGAAGAAAGCTAAGTATCATAAAGGAATAAAGGCTGAGAGATTGGAAGCTCAGTATTCTGTGAACTGTATTTCAGTAAAAGCCCAGCATCCAATTCGTTTGGTGGAAAAGCCATGTGAAAAATCAACAAAATCTAGTTGTACAATTAAAGAATTAAAACGTCCGTCTGACTGGAATCAGATCAGGTAGGCAGCAGCAGCCAGAGCGGCAGCAGCACCGAAAGTGTGCTTGACAGCGGCATTAGGAGCAGGAGCAATTGGCGCCGAGGACTCTGGAGCAGATGTAGGAGCCGGAGCAGATGCAGATCCCGTCTCGCAGCCGCAATCCTCAACAGTCAATGTTGTAGCGGAAGTGACCGTGTAGGTCTTGCTGTTGTAAGTGACTGTAGTGGGCGTCGAGCACGGGATCGTGGTGTACTTCGTCTCCTGGACGGTGGTCGAGTTGCCGTAGTGAGTAGCAGCGGAGCTCGGGGAAGTAGAGCTGGTGCTGTTTGTAGACTGGCTGCCACCCTGTGCGTCCTGCACCTCGATGGCGATGGCCGTGCAGTTATCGGGGTGGGCGTCATCGTAGATGCCGACGCCCAGCTCGTGCTTGGTTGTGGTGTATCCGTACCGATCGTACGGCAGGTTGGAGCAGGCAAAGAACTTAGAGGCCGAGCCGTTGACGACGAGCTCGCCCTCATCATTGTAATTAACAACCGTGTCCTCGCCAGGCTCCGTGACCAAGACGTTGCTGAAAGCATTGAAATAATAGTTGAAAGGGCCGCTTCCAGTTTGGATCAACTCGAAAACCGTCTTCTTGTCCTCATCCGCCTGGAACTCGTTCACGGAGTCCGACACAAGAGCTCCATTGATCCCTGCACCAAAGTGGATGGGACTCAATCCTTTACCATTCAGGTCGCCATCCGACGATTTGATAACGAGCTTCACGGGCTTTGTGGCGCCAAGAACTAGGCTGGGGACAGAAGAGACAGCAAGGAAAGTCGTGGAAAGCTTCATCGAATGTAGAAGTAGTGCGACTGCTCTTATCTGGGGATCTACTGGCCGCTTTTATAGATTTTCAAATTCTTAAAATAGACTTGAGCGGGGGACAACTAAATGGATTCGACCACGACGTGCCCATATGGAGACAGAGAGGTTTGGGTTATGCACCCATAAGCGCCCTTCTTATCTTCGGTCCCCATTCAGAGGGTGCTGACTTTGAGGAACGCACGCCATGCTTACGCGCTCGATAATCCTCGAGGACTCGGCAGATCGGCCAAGGTCTATGATCTCTATTTGACGGGGCTCCACCATCTACATTGCGGGCAAGCTTGGTTGGTCACTCGAACGCTTCCGTTTCTGCTGCCTGAAAGAGCTTTATATGGCTGAATCTTAGAAGCGAAATTTCATTGATCGAGCGCAATACGACGTCATTGTTCCGCGCTTAACGGCGGCATGCAGACGCATCCACATGCCCATCACACATGCCCAACACACACGCCCTAACCCGGTTCTATGTATAGCACGCCTGAAGTAAAAGTGGCCAAAAAGCCCAGCGCACACTATTACGACTTAGCACCCGTTTGAGGGTGATAGCACTTCGTTGCGGCGAATTTTACACTACCATCATGTTTGCGCAGCCGCGATCTTCAAACAATAACTTGACGGATCAGTGGCAGGGTGAGCTTATATAATGACTATATCAAATGACTGTGGCGGCTGCAATGACGGACAATGGCTAACTTCTGAAGGCTTCATAAGATTACTGCATAACAACGGCTGTAATAAATAGCTGTAATCATTGGCAGCAGCTAATGGCAGCACCCAATAGCAGTAAGAGCAGTGATGGCAGTAATAGCAGTAATGGACTAAAGGCCGTCTAGCGGCTTTTAACAGCTTTATAAAGTCTATTAATTTCTGGAAACGGCTATTAAGCAACTGTGCTTAATGGGTGCAGCTAATAGCGTGTTTTGTGGCTGTAGGTAACGGCTGTAGGTAACGGCTGTGAGTAATCGCTGTGGGTAATGGTGTGTCTAATGGCTGCGGCAGCTGCAATCAATGTCTGTTATGGCTACGGACAATGGCTACTTTCTAGAAACTTTATGAAATATCAGAAAATCTGCTGCACAACAATGGCTGTAATAGATGGCTGTATTAAATGGCAGCCGAAGCTAATGGCAGCACCCAAACAGCGATGGCAGTACCCAATAACAGCGATGGCAGTACCCAATGGCAGCGATGGCAGTATTCAATGGCAAAGACGGCAGTGCCAAATGCACAATGCGTCTTATTGCGGCTCAATCATACTCGCAAGTGACTCAAGTCGAGTCTGAACTACACAGAATCCGGCATCTGCCGATACGGACGCCGATCTGCACAGCCGAAGCCTCGGCACGGCGATCACCGCAGGTGCGCAGATCCGCTCGAAATTGCCAGCAAATCTGCCTGAATCGATACCGATCTACTTCACCTCTCTGTTGCCCGCTTTGGGCGGCCCCCGGCGGTATATGTTTCTGGCCCGTGTTTACAGATTACATCATGGACGCGATCGTCGCGAACCAGCCGCTCGTGCTCGACTCGGGCTCGGGCTCCGTGCGAGGGGGCGTTGCCGGCGAGTCTGCGCCGAGCAGCGTGTTTGCGGCGTTTGTGGGCCGGCCGAAGCACGACCGCGCGATGGTCGGCAGCCTCGAGGGCTCGGAGTTCATAGGCGCCGCGGCCCAGGAGCACCGCGGCCTGCTTGCGCTCGCGCACCCGATCCGGCACGGCCAGATCACGAACTGGCACGACGCCGAGCTGCTCTGGCAGCACTTCTACGCGCAGGCAGACGCGCACAGCGAGGAGCACCCCGTGCTGCTCACGGAGCCGCCCTGGACCCCGCACAAGCAGCGCGAGACGTGCGCCCAGCTTTTCTTCGAAACGTTCAATGCCCCCGCGCTCTACTTCGCGCCCCCGGCCGTGCTCGCGCTCTACTCGGCCGGCAAAACCACGGGCCTCGCCCTCGACGTCGGCGACGGCGTCGCGCACTGCGTCCCCGTGTACCAGGGCTTTGCCGTGTCGAGCGCCGTCATGCGCAGCGATCTCGGCGGCGGGGACGTCACGGATTTCCTGCAGCTGCTGCTGCGCAAGCAGGGGATCCGCCTGACGACGACGGCCGAGCGCGAGATCGTCAAGGAGATCAAGGAGAAGCACAGCTCGCTGGCGGCGGCCGCTGGCTCCGGCGGCGGATCGGGCGCGGGTTCCGGTGCTGCCGAGGACATCGCTTACCGCCTACCCGACGGGCAGCGCCTGCAATTGAACGCGCGCGAGCTGCTGCGCGCTCCCGAGCTGCTGTTCCGGCCGCACATCGTCGGCAGCGAGGAGCGCGCGATCCACAGCCTCGTGCTCGACTCCGTGGCCCGCAGCGACCTCGATCTGCGCGCGGCGCTGTTCCAGTCGATTGTTCTGAGCGGCGGAGCGAGCCTGACGCGCGGGTTTGGCGACCGGCTGCTCAACGAGCTCAAAGCCGGTGCCCCCGGCGCAACCAAGCTGCGGATCCTCGCCCCCTCGAACCGCGCGCACACCGCGTGGATCGGCGGATCGATTCTCGCCGGCCTGAGCACGTTCAAGAAGATGTGGCTCACGGTCGAGGAGTGGGAGGAGCAGCCTGAGCGCATCCACCAGCTGCATTGATACCGACAGGAGGAAGGAGATGTTAGACGACGTAGTTGCGAACGGCGCTCATATGATACTCTGAAGGGACGCCAGAAGCATTACACAGTTCAAGGGCATTACACAGTTCAAGGGCACAACACAGTACGCGAGACTCTACAGAACGTTCCAAAGGACACAGATGTTACAATGATCCCGACGCAACAGCCGTAAAGACGTCGGAAACGGTGCGTACGCTACTGTTAGGGTCGCAGTTATGGACGCTATGGACGCAAAGCTCGCGTCAGAGTTCAGGGACGGCCGCACTAGTTCCTAACGACCAGGTCACGGCTAGTATGAAGGCTATCGTGTTACATATTAGCGACGGCCAAGAGCTCGAGGGTAAAGAACATAAGCCATGGCAGAGAGCACTACTGAGGCTGCTGATGAGGATGCTACTGAGGGTATCGGATGTGCTAGACTAAAGGGCATTGGAGATGCTAGACTTGGATCTTCTAGAGAGTATAGGCTCGGATCTTAGTGAGCATAGGCTCGGATCTTCTAGAGAGCTTAGACTCGGATCTTGGAGAGCATAGAGTCGGATCTTGTAGTGACCATCAAAGTAGGGGGCGTTGGATATGCTAAAGGGCATTGCATATGCTGAATGGCCTTGACGATGCTAGAAAGCAAATGGTTAACGGCGTTGGAAATGCTAGAGAGCACAAGCTATGCTAGAGAGCACAAGCTATGCTAGAGAGCATCAATTTGGAAGGTATCGGATCTTCAAGAGAGCATCAAAGTGGAGGGCGTTGGATATGCTAAAGTATTCGAATGCTAAGGAGAGGACATTAGAGCAGACGTTGTCTCTGTAGATCAAGCTTGCGATCTGGCGGCAGCGGCAGAGACTCGAGCAGCGACTCCGTGAGCAGCTCTTCGAGGTAGTTCTGCGTGTTTTTTGGCGGTTCCAAGCTCTGCGTGAGCTCGTCGTCTGAGAATATCGTGGTTTCGTTGTCGCTGTCGATGCCTGTCTCGTGTGCTAGGCTCGGCTCGTCGACGGTTCGGTCGTGGACGCTTGGCGCGCGAACCGACTCGCTGCCCAGTTTCTGTACTGGCAGATGATCGCGATCGGCCTTAAATGATGCAGAAAGGCTCTCTGTGTCTGTTTCGATGGCAGTGTCGTCCGAGCCGGGCACGGCGTCGCCAGTCGGCGAGTTTATGGGCGACGGTGGCTCTGAGCGGACCAATGGCGAGCCGGGGTCCTGGAAAAGCTGAACCTTGGGCAGATCGTAGTCGCTCGGACCTAACTCCGGCTTGTTGCCGCCGAGTGGCGTGTACGACGGGCTCGAAGACGGGATCTCCATGGTATACGCGTCGAAGACCGCGAGGGCAAGGGTGGCTATATTAGCGCGTCTGGCCCAGAACGGAAGTACCTCGAAGCGAACCAGCCATTATAAGGAATTAGCAATATTTAAATATAGCGTGGCGAGGAGCACTAGCGGCCACCTGCGACACGATAAACCATCGCACTAGCAAAACTAGGCAAGCATCTAAAGTGGCGATGAACACAGCTTCAGCAACACTGGCATACCACACTGGCATATTTCAGCAACACTAGCATATTTTAGCAACACTCGCATACTTCAGCACTAGCATAAAACGCAATCACGAGCACAGAATTCAAGCACGGGCACAGGCACCACCATCAGTAAGCCAGCAGACCAAACATTCGCACAGACCCGAGCCCTTCTAGGCAGCAGGCACCTCGCGTCTTGATCGGGGAAAATCCCTGCAAAGATCCCACTCGGCTTCGTGTTATAAGCGTCCACGCTAATCATACCTGACGCCATTCGAAGCAGACTCAAGCAGACTCCAGCCATAACTGTGCAACGTCATTGACACAGTTTCACGGTGCAGTTTGGCTAGTCGGCGGTTCGACGCTCGACACGCAAATTCTTAGAATCAGATTCGCAGTTCCGTTTCCAGAACTTTATTTTTCTTCGTTTGGTTTCATTGGGTGGTCATTTTAGTAAATTTATTTGTGATCATTTGTTACAGTTTTATTTGTTTGCTTCGCGGCTTTCTTTTTCCGAGGTTCGCTGATTCAATAAATATTTAGGCAATCCGATTCTTCTCTGGTAGTTCTCGTTTATTTTCGCCGCTCGTTTGCAATTGGGCGGCTTGTTCAACATTTATTCAGGGTTCGTACATTTGTATGTTTAGTGCCACGCTTGGCATCGGAATGGAAGAGCGGCCCGTAGCCATCGATCTAGCGCGAACCCGCCGCAGCGGGCGGACGCTGGCGCGCCCTCCGGAAACCGTTTTACTGGCGATATTGTTGTTGTGGGTTGAACACCTTACCCTCGAAAAATCGCAGTCTCCATTTGTCCATGCCGACGCGAAGAAGAGGCTCCAGCATTGGCCAAATCAATGTGGGCGACACGCAGGGCTCGTCGCTGAGCTCTGCCGTGACCGAGCGCGAGATCCGCAGGACGAAGACAGACGAGAAGACGGGCACCGCTGCGTCGAAGCCGCGGAAGCCACACGTCCCCGCACGCTTCACCTGGTCCGTGCCCATGGCGATCCTCGCCGTGTTCCACGCCGCGTACTACGTTGAGAAGAGCCGTGGCGACACGCAGGGCGAGCACTGGATGGACTGGTGCGTGCACCTGTCGTACGGCGTGCCGGGAACGGATCTGTACGGCAAAGGCAAGCGCGACTGGTTCTACCTGGCGTACCACGTCGTGTTCTTCACCTGGCTGCGCGAGTTCTGCATGCAGGTCGCGCTGAAGCCGCTGGCGTACGCGCAGGGCCTGCGCTCGCGGCACAAGATCAGCCGGTTCCTCGAGCAGGCGTACTCGCTGCTCTACTACGGCGTGGCCGGTCCCGTCGGCCTGTACATCATGCGCTACCGCTGCCCCGAGCTCTGGTACTACAACACGCGCGCGTTCTACGAGAACTTCCCGCACCGCGAGGTCGACGGCTGGTTCAAGGCGTTCTACCTGCTGCAGGCCGCGTTCTGGGGCCAGCAGGCGCTCGTGCTGATGCTGCACCTCGAGAAGCGGCGCAAGGACTTCCAGGAGCTCGTGTTCCACCACGTCGTCACGGTCGCGCTGATCTGGCTGTCGTACCGGTTCCACTTCATGAACATCGGCCTCGCCGTGTTCATCACCATGGACGTCAGCGACTTCTTCCTCGCGCTGTCGAAGCTGCTCAACTACATGGAGTCCAAGTTCGTGGTGTTCTTCTTCGCGATCTTCGTCGCCGCCTGGATCTACCTCCGGCACTACCTGAACCTCGTGATCCTGTACTCGGTCGCCACGGAGTTCCGCACCGTCGGGCCCTACGAGCTCAACTGGGAGACGCAGCAGTACAAGTGCTACATCTCGCAGCCGATCACGTTCACGCTGCTGTTTTTGCTGCAGCTCGTGAACCTGTACTGGCTCGCGCTTGTGCTGCGCATCGGCTGGCGCTACGTCAAGCACAACGTCAAGGAGGACGTGCGTTCCGAGGACGAGGACGAGAACTAAGTGTATATAACGTTAGACTGATGAAGAGAGCAGCTGTGTAGACAAGTAGCTGATTCAAGGAGTAGTTAGACAGAGCAGCCGACCGGAATAGCTGAACTAGGGAAAAGCTGGGCAGAAGAGCGAGAGACTGGAGTGCAAAGGCTTCGAAATTTCGAGCGCCTAAAAGTCTATGGAGCGCTGCGGTTAAGGACGATTTATTGCTTCCTTTACACCTTGTCATTATAGCTTGATGGAGCACTTAATTGGATTTATATGTTTTCATGTTAAGATGAGCCCACAACAGGCTGCCCGAAATTTTTGAAACTGGGATCGCGACAGGCATCTAGGGCCTCGAGACTACTTGATTCAGAAACCGCCTGATCCAGGCACCTTCGTGACGCCTTCGTGGAAATTCCTTAACATGCGAACCGCTCGATCCGGATCTCCGCTAGGCCTTCGCATGCTTGCTTAACAAATTCTTTGTGGGAAGTAGGCGACTTTGGACGCGGGCCTTGTAAGGATTAGCGGCCGCGGAAGGATCGCTTCGTGCCGGCGATCCGCATCCACGGAACTGGCAAGATCGCGGCGCGTCGGAGAGGATCATTACGTGCCTGACGGTGAATATGTACATTAGAGAAGCTTCTTTTCCACGTCGGAAACGTCAGCGAGGTTGCGCGGCGGGGCGGCCGGTGCGTTTTGCGCGGCTTCGCCGGTGCGCAGCGCCTGTTTCGTGGCCTGGAGGCGGCGGAACTCGGCCACGCGCACGGCCCGGCCGCGCTCAGCCGCCCGCGAAAGCACGCCCGCCACGAGATCCGCGAACCGCAGCGAGTCGTCGTTGCCCGGGACGGGGTACGTCAGCAGGCTCGGTTCGCTGTCGGTGTCGACGATGCCCGCGGTCGGGATCCGCATTTTGATGCATTCCTGGAGCATGGCCCTGTTTTCCACGGGGTTCAGCACGACCGCGAGGTCGGGCTTGATGATCGTGTCGGCGAGGCTCGGGCTGAGCTGCCGGTGCGTCGGCTCGTCCGCCATGTCGAGCTCGGCCCGCTCGACCTTCGTTTTCTGGCTCGTCAGCGTCTGGTAGTTCGTGAACGTGCCCGGGACCCACCGCTTGTGCACGTAGAAGCCCTTCGCCCGCTGCGCGGCCCGCTCAACCGTGCGCTCCTGGTCCGGCCGCGTGCCCACGAACAGCACGAGCCCACCTTTGCGCGAGAGCTCCTCGACGACGCGCGACACGCGCCGCAACGCCGCGAGCGTCTGCTGCAGATCGATGATATGGATGCCCTCGCGCACGCCGTATATGTAAGGAGAGCAGTTCGCACGCAGCCGCGACGTTGCGTGGCCGAGATGCGCACCCGCAGCCAGCAGCTGCGTCACGCCGGTCTCGCCGATGCTGCGCGGCTTGTTCAGCGTCTCGTGCGGCCGGAAAACGTCCTGGATCGTCGCGCCGCGGCCGTGCAGCTGTCGTGCGTGGAACAGCTGGCGCACGTACATTTCGGCGCTCGAGTACGGCTCGGAGGGCTCAGTTTGAACGAGCGACGGGAACTTCGTGCGGCCGCTGAGGTTGCCGTCGGCCGCGCCCGGCGTCGCGATGCGCGTGAACGCCGAGACGTCGATCCCACTGACCTGCTCGGCCACAAGCTCGGCCGTGTGCTGCGCCGGGTCGACGCTGTGCACGAAGTCGGCAAGGAACGCGTCGAACTCCTGCGCGAGCTTCGTACGCATTTCCGGGCTCATCTGCGCTGATTCCGGGTTCGCGAACGACGACGACTTGATGGCCTCGCGCATGGCCGCGAGCGCCGCTGCCGGCGACGTCGCGTCCGTTTCTGAGGAGCCCGAGGCCTGTGTAGAGTCTGCGGTGCTTGCGGAGCCCGCAGAAGCCGCGGAAGCCGCGTCGCGGCCCGTTGTGGCATCGAGGTCAGCATCGAGCACGGCGCTGGGTTCTGGGTCAGCACCGGAGCGCGAGCTGCTCATGGAGCGCCACAGGGCCCGCGCCGGTGCTCTGAGCGTGCGCGCCGGTGCTCGGCGTAGCTGAGTTCGCTCGCAAGCAGCGATCCAGCTCATGCTATTTAGAGGTCAGCTTAGCGGTTGAAAAATCCGCTCCAATATACGGTCCCTGCCCGTACCCTTAACACCACAAGGCATCGCCAAAGCCCATATCAGACAACAAGCCGCTGAGCGTGGGTCCCAGCCAGGGTCTAGTATTGGGAGGTAAAGGCGCTAAATGAGCGATAACTGAGGACGTGAGGGCAGATGCGACAGAACAAAGTAGCGAACAGAAAAAATCAAGAAACAAATAAATACCTGTGGATAACTACCAACATGAAAAGACACACAAAAGCCAACCGGAGCTCAACAGAACCGGCCCAGACAAGTCTGTTCAGTTTAGACCGATTGAGTATGTGGTGGAGACCAGCTGGACTAATTGAGTTCAATTTGAACCCAATTGAGACTATCTGGGGCTGTTTGAGATTAAGTGAGACCAAGCAGGACTACTTGGAACCCATTTCAACTCAATTGAGACTATCTGGGAGTATTGGAGATCAAGTCAAACTGACTGTGGCCTACTGAGCGGGACCAATTGAGACCAAGCGGGGCTAATTGAGGACCGAGTTCCACTAATTGAGACCAAGCAGGACTACTTGGAACCCATTTCAACCCAATTGAGAATATCTGGGAGTATTGGAGATTAAGTCAAACTAACTTAGGCCTAAAGGAGCGGGACTAAGTCAGACCCAGCGGAAATAATTGAGACCAACCACGACTAAGACCAAGTGGGACAAACTAAATGACCCGATCGAGACAATTCGAGCCCATCTAGGACGGGGCCAAACGGACTAATAGAACCAAGTGGGCCTCAGCCAATTGCGGCCATTTAGGGCTCAATTGGGTCGAGCCGGTGCGACTTGCCGAGGTTGGGATCGGCTCTGTACAGATATGTGAGATGAGGCTAGATAATTTACTGGCTACTAGGCGGTGTTGAGCAGCAGGCCATGCAATGCGGCAACTAGTGTGAGCTGGCTGGATCTATGCATTTCAAGACTCGCAGACATTGTGTGCTCAATTGAAGCGGCGCGGCTTGTATGCATTTGCATGAGTCACAAGGCGCACGACGCACGAGTCACGATCCGCCGGGCACGACCCACAAGGTACTCACCGGGCATCCTCTAGGCACGGCGCACACGGTGGACGCACGAACACCTAATACACAACGCGCTGCTTCTTCAGGGCCTCGGCGGCCTCGGCGGCCTTGCGCTCGTCCGCCTTGCGCTGCTTCTCGCGCAGGATCGCGGCGTCGCTCTCGCCACGCGCGCGGGGGTCGCCCTGCTTCTTGTTCTTGCCCTTCTCATCCTTTTTCTGGTTCTTCTGGCGCGCCAACTCGCGCTGATTGCCGCGGGACATCGCGTTGCACAATGCTAAGTGCAGCTTCTTGTCAGCACAGCCATAAGCCGGCCGTAAGCAGCCGTAAGCACGGCCCAGTCATAACCGTAATCCGGCCGGCCAAGCCAGCCGGCACCAGCATTGCCCGCCAGCCATTGTATAAAGCTGAGCCATATATGCGCCAGCGGTCTAGTCGAGGTAAGCTGTCGATAAGCTGTAGCTGGTGTAGATAATTCCAGCCATAGCCCAGCCGAGCCCAGCCCAGCCTTAGCCCACCCGTGGCCCGCCATAGTTAAGCCCAGCCATTAGCCCAGCCATTAGCCCCAGCCATTAGCCCAGCCATTAGCCCCAGCCATAAGCTCAGCCATTAGCCCCAGTCACAAGCTCAGCCATAAGCTCAGCCATTAGCCCCAGTCATAAGCTCAGCCATAAGCTCAGCCATTAGCCCCAGCCATCAGCCCAGCCATAAGCCGACTATGGCTGGCGCTACGCTTACGAAGGCCAGCACCGTAGGCCGTGGCTAGAGCGAGAAGATGCCGCCGAAAGACGTGAAGTCCGCGAAAAAGCTGTATGCGAAAATGAAGAAGGAGCAGAAGAAGGCAGGCGGGAGCGACGTGGCCTCGCCCGAACCGGCAACGCCAGAGCCCGAGGCTTCTGACGCGGGTTCCGAGGCTCCTGGTCGCGATGCTCCTGCGGAGAAGTCTGAGGCCGGGCCTGCCGAACCCGCCGAGCCTGCCAAGCCTGCCGTGGAGTCTGAAGCCGAACCCGCGGCGGAATCTGAGGCCAAGCCGGAACCTTCTGCGGAACCGGAGTCTGCAGAGCCTTCTGTGGCAGAGGACGCTGCCAAGGCTGAGCCAAAGGAAACAGAAGCTCAGGGGCCGTCGGCAGAGGCTTCAGAGGATCCAGCTGGGACCACAGAGACTCCAGTCGGGACCGTGGAGGGCTCAGCTGAGGCTCCAGGAGCGGATCTCGAAGAGGCTCCAGAAGTGACTCCAGAAGTGACTCCAGAGACCAAAGAATCTCCAAAGACCAAAGAATCTCCAAAGACCGAGGAATCTCCGAAGGCCAAGAAATCTTTAAAGAACGAGGAATCCCCAGAGGCCAGCAAGACTCCGGAGACTTCAGAGATCAACAAGTCTTCCGACACCAACGAGACTCCAGAGATCGAGGATATCAAGGAAACCAAAGACTCAAACGAGACCGCAGAGGCCGAGAAGGCTCCAGAGACCAGCCAGGCCCCCGTCGAGACGCCGATCCGCACGGACGAGACTGCAGCAGGAGCCAGCGAATACCGCGAGGAGCTCGCTACGCTGAAGCAGGAGAACGACGATCTCAAGCAGTACGTCAAGCAGCTCGAGGCTAAGGTTCAGCGGCTCGAGGGCGAGCTGAACTCGTCGCGCGGAGGTGAGGTCTCGCTGTCGCCGCAGCTGCACGCCCACGACGATCTGCCCGTGAACCGGAACCGCGCGTCGTCGTTCGTAGAGGCGGATCTGTACTCCGAGGCAGAGCGGGTCTCGGCCAGGCGCGAGCAGATGGAGAAATGGAAGGGCTACCAGCTGGATCTGCGGCCCTGGACCACGCGCAGGAGCTTCGGGCCTATCGTCACTGTGTAAGCCGCATGCAGAGACTCTTGGAGATGGGTACGCGCGAGTGCATCTTCTCCATGATATAATACAGTAATTAGTTCTGTTTTGTCGTGGTCCGCAGAGTCTCCTGAAGACTGAACTGCGTGACAGCCACCGACCCAGCTCTGGTCCACCATAGCTGTGCACACGCCAATGCTACGAAGCCCATGGTAGACTTTTAGAGATTGCACTTGCGTCAGAACACTGCAGCTAAGAGCTGCTGTCCTGCTGTCCTTCTGCTGTCCTACAGCGTTTCCCTGCTGCACCGTTTTCCTGCCGCAGACGCATAAATCGCATGCTGAAGCACATAACAGTCTCCTAGGTATTGAGTTGATTTACTGGTGCCTGAACTAGCCGTCTTCGGATGCCCTTCTGCAGTGTCCTACAGCGATGCTCTATAGTAGAAGATACTTAATACTATGAAGTACGGAGCCTCTAGCAATTGAACTGAACTCCAGAGTTCGCAGGTACATAGAACCGTGCTGACGCCGTGCTGCTGCCGTGCTACTGTTGTGCTACTGTTGTGCTTCTGTTGTGCTTCTGTTGTGCTTCTGTTGTACTACTGTCCGGCTATGGAGAAGAGTCAGATCAAAATCGATGCTGGACACACAGAACAGGCTCCTAGCAGTCACTTGGGATGCTGCAAATGCTCTCAGCACTGTTCTGCTGCAGTCCGCTTAACTAAATGGTATGGAACCGAACAGGTTCTGAGCAAACAGTGTTCAAGCTGCGGCTGCGAACTCCCAGACAGGTTGCTAGGCACTATCCTGCTCTGCTGCAATTGTTCTAACCTTCTACCGCTAGGCAATACTGTCCTTCTACCTCGTCGATACTGTCCTTCTACCTCGGTGATGTTGTCCTACCTCGGCAATACGATACTGCCTCGGCGATACGACACTACCTCGGTGATACTGTCCTAGTTGTGTTACTGCCCTGTCGAGGTGTCGTGGCCCAATGACATGAGCACCGGCTCCTAGCCATTAAGCTTAAGTGCAGGCACATAAAACTCTGGTCTCCTGAAGTCCGACAGCACAGCCTCTGTGGGCGTCACTGTCCAATAATATGCACACAGGTTCGATCAAAACCTCGTGGTATAAGATTGCCAATGGCTTGAACAAATGGTAAATAAAAAATGATGGGTGTTACAGTGCAAATGATAATAAATTAATTCCTAGATTAGCTCGCTAGCCTGGTCCAGCGGGCTGCGGCTGAGGACCCTGCTCTCCCGGCAGGCCAAGTGCTGGCACGTCCGGGTGAGTCGGGGCCTCGTGGATCCGCTCAGTTCCTGCAGTTTCGGCAGGTCTGGGGTCCTGGGGTCCTTGTCGATATGCAGGGGTTCATGGCGCAGAGTTCATGGGTCCGTAAGTTTATGGGTCCGCAGGCTCATGGGTCCGCACAGCTCATGGGCTCACAGAGCTCATGGGTCGGGGCTAATGGGCCCACGACGTCACTCTTCTATGAAATCCGTCGTGGGTAAAGCTGGCGGGGATCGAGAGTCCGTGGATTGCGAGTCCGTGGATTGCAAGTCTGTGGATCGAGAGTCCGTGGATCAAGAGTCCGTGGATCCTGGTTCCGTGGATCATGAGTCCGTGGATCGCGAGTCCGGGGATCGCGAGTCCGTGGATCCAGAGCCCACCGATCGGGTGTCAGTCGACTGTGAGTCCGTCCTGGCTCGTTGATTTGCAGCCGGCGAATGATCCGCCGTTCGCAGATCGCCGACCGGTTGACACTGGGCCCGCGACGAGTACGGCCGCTTCAGCGGCTCGGCTGTGGCTCGGGTGGGCGCTCCGGTCTCGTGGACCGCGGCGCGCTCATCCTCATGAGCCCCCGTCAATGCCATTAGGGGACCAGACCCCCTTGGTAGCTAGCTCGCGCGGTCCTTCGTCGCGGGCGCCTTGACGCTCGACGGATCGAGCCAGCGCCGCGTGGACGGCACGTGGCGGTGGTGAGATCCGCTTTGCTTAGGAATTGGGATGCGGTCAAACCGATTCAGCCGTTCCGAGGGCACGTCGTTCGGCATCTGCGTGTAGTCGCGGAACATCGGGTTTGCGTGAATTTGGCTCGTGTAGAGCGGGTTTGCGTGAATTACGCTGTCGCCGTGGCTGTCGCAGTCGGATTCGAGACTCAGGCAGGCGGGGCTCGCGTGGTGTATTGAGCCCTGGTGTATGGAGCCGTGGTCTGTGGAGACGTGGTCTGTGGAGCCGTGGTCTGGGGCTTGGCAGGAGCTCGCGCGCGAGTTCGGGTCGGTGCTCGCGTGAGAGTGGCTCGCTGGTGGGGGCCTAGCGTCTGTTGAGCTCGTGTGCGACCAAATCTTGAATCGGTGGTCTGTGAGTCGGAGGAAATTCGCCCCTTTAAATAACTCCAAGCGCCCAAATGGGCACGAGGTTACCCTGGGCCGATGGAGGCCCTGGCGCTTAAGGATTGGGTTAAGGGTAGGGGTTGCTGCAACCCCGGCATATGCATGATGGGTATGTATGTTGGACACCCGTACAGGGTCTGTCTATGCATGGCTGGCTGCCGCGCGCGGATATAATCAGCCGGGCTAGGAACCCCGCATGCCGGCCGCAGTCGGTCAAAATGAACACGGGCACTGTGCGCTGATCAACCGCACACATCACGGCCGCATAGCTCCTGGGACTGTCTTACCGCTTCGCCCACCGCCGGCGCCACCAGTGCGCGAACCCGTCCCGATCCCACCCAAAAGACCCATGAAGTCACTGATAAAAAAAAATGAAAAAACATGCAGGGCAGCGGGTTCACATATCAGGCGTGACCACGAGCCAGTGACGCATGCATGGCCCTGACTGCCTTCGATGGCACACCGATCGCGGCCTGGCTTAGCCGAGGATGGCCGCTGCATTTATCAGTTTGCCGTGGCTCACCAGTTACGTCATTGTCGATCAGCATCAAAGCCGTGAGATTAGGCCAGTCGCACACAGGTGCGGCGCCGTCCCGCGGCCAGCGGGGCTCCGCGCGACGCCTAGTGGGGAGCTCGGACTACCGAACCGCCGCAGGCCAACTAACAATTCGCTTTGGGAGCGTTTGGGCTACGCGCTTGCCGCGATCCAGATACGGCCGCATGCACATAACCCTCACAAATCGACTCATCAATGGCTCAGCGCATGGCGCTGGCTTACCATGCGCTTACCGCACCCTGCTCGCCTATCCTTCCCTCAGCTGTACCCTTGTCCCCTGCGTGACCGCTCCTGACCTGTGACCCTGTGACACTTTCCGGTGAAACAGAGTATGCGAGATAACCTAACCTTGGTTGAGTGCGGTACTGGAACCGGCTAAACGATGGTTACGCGTGTGGGGAAGCTCCAATCCGCGGCATTGGTTTCGCCGGAATGCTCCGCGCTCAATTCCATCCAGAATACCCAAAAAACGGCCGAGTCCGAATTTCGCGCATAATGCTGTCTCCGCATCACGGGCTGTTTCATAATCAGCCCCCGCGCGGTGGTTTTCACCCACGACTCAGGCCTGAAACTCAATCAATTATTTACCAATTAATATCCAAAAGTGGGTCGCAGGGCGGATTTTGCGAGGCGGGCATGGTTTAGTGGGCTCCGCGGCGCGGGCCCCTGATTCGGCTCGGTTTCGTGCCCGACCCAACTTGGCTTGATCCGGCTTCACAAAGCTTGATTTAGCCGGATCGGGGTCTCAGAAGTTATTTTTTGACCGAGAAAAAATGGAGGCTGCATTTGTGCGCCGTGATGCACGGATAATTGGTTCAACATGCAATTGAGAACATTTGAGTGGAATTGAGTCTGTGCCGCTACGCAGGTTGTGATGTATCTCGTAATGCACATAAGACGCACGTCACTCATGCAAGCCCATCTGGCCTAACAGCGCCGTACATGGATCACTTCTTGGTACCTGAATCCGTCCCTGGATCGTGTATCTGGTAGCGCGCGTGAATCAGCCCAAGATTGTAACGATGGGCGATCTGAGATTAGTACAACGGCAGGTATAACCAGCAGGATTCGCGTTGGTTTAATAATTCTATTTAGCCGCCTAACTTGCATGTTCCCGCGCTTTCGTGCGCCTACCTCCCGCGCCTGCCTCCCACGTCTACCCCACATGCCTTCGCTGCACGGCTTCCGCACCAGCCCGGGTCCGCGTACCCGGGTCGCTGTTATTCCGAACGTGCAAGTATCGTATACGACATGCTCATACTAAGTGGAGTGTGTTTGACCATCAATTGAGAACACAGCTGCGTAGCCCGCGAGAATTATGCTATGACGGATCGGAGAGGCGGCACTGCGTTCGCAGGGGAACAGTGATGCCCAATCTAACCTTTATAGGGCATATTTAAGATGGATTCAAATACGTGCTAATATTTGTTGCAGCTTGTGTCTGCAGAGAGACCAGTGCCAGTGAATTGGTCGCGCGTGGATCGGCTGCGCTTGGATCGGCTGCGCTTGGATCGGCTGCGCTTGAATCAGCCCCTGATGAAACGACCGGGCCAGCGGGCTTTGCCGCAGTGTCACAAACGGGCCATGAACCGCGAGCCACTGGGTTCTACGGACGTAATTATAGCAGATCGTCAATAAGATTGGTGATAAATATCGGATCGCGGCATGCAGCCGGATCCTGACGCAAAAGCGCTTTATATGTACATTAACTGGCGCGGCACAGCAGCTCGCCCGAGAGCTCGCGTCTCACGGCGTCGTGGATCTCGTGCACAGACTTTTCCTTGTTGTTTGCTCGCACAAACATGACTTCACCGAGCGCGAGCGGCTGCACTTTGCCCAGCGGGCGGCCCGTGCACAGGCCCAGCATTTCCTGGTGCGTCGCGTGCACGCGGCGGTTCGGATGCGACACAAGGTGCATTCTGCTGAGCACGGGCCGGAAGTTGCGGTACTTCAGGCCGAGCCACAGCCTGCGCGAGCTGATGTTGTCGAATGTCGTGGGCGTGTACTCCTTGTCCGGGCCGCGCAGGTCTCCGCGCTGCACGGACGACAGAAAGCCCTCCTTGTAGAGCCCGAGGGCGACCTGGACGTGCAGCCGCGACATGGGGATGCTCGTGAGCGGCTTCATCACACGGCTCACGTTCTGCAGGTGCGCGCAGGTGTACCCGAGGTTCACCAGCGACATTTGCCTTCTATTACGGACACTGACAAAACAGAGCTGGGCGTGCAACGAAACAAACCGGGCAATGTGCGGTCTCGAGCTTGGATCGCTGGCCGCGATCCGCTGCTGAAAAATCCGTTGATGAGTCAGCGCTTACGTACGCCGGATGATATGTGGCCGGTAACGGTTTCCGATCTGCATGCTTCGACTACTTCGCACGAGCTCGCGTGCCGTCCGCGTCCCAGCGCGGGTGCCTTCTGGTGCGCGCTTCTTCTCTGCTCCTCCCAGCGACCCCGGCCGTGCTCCCGGCTCTGGCCGCGACACGAATGGCGCAGGTCCGCACGTTCCGCCCGGCCCGAAAGCGAGCGGTGGATCAGGACAAGGCTCGGGCGCGCAGAAGCAGCAGCTGCCGAAACTGCGCTACTTCTTCATCATCATGGGTCTCGGAACGCTCGGATTCCTCGGCAGCCTGCAGCTCGTCGGCGATAAGCGCACGAAGGGCGAGCTCAGCGAGGCCGACTACGAGGCCTTGAAGTCGAAGCCGAAGCAGCGCGCGTTCGCGGACGGCGAGGCGTTCGTTGTGTTCGTGCTTGGCGGGCCCGGAAGCGGGAAGGGCACGCAGTGCGACCAGATCGTGCGCGATTACAACTTCAGCCATCTCAGCGCCGGCGATCTGCTGCGCGACGAACAGAAGCGGCCCGGCAGCGAGTTTGGCGAGCTCATTCAGTCGTACATCCGTGCGGGCAAAATAGTGCCGCAGGAGGTCACGATCGGCTTGCTGAAAAACGCCATGAAGGCCGAGATCGCGAAGGGCACGAACCACTTCCTCATCGACGGCTTCCCCCGCCAGATGGACCAGGCCCTGACGTTCGAGGAGACGATCGTTCCGTCCAAGTTCACGCTATTCTTCGAGTGCCCCGAGCAGGTCATGCTCGAGCGGTTATTGAACCGCGGCAAGACCAGCGGCCGCATCGATGACAACATCGACAGCATCAAAAAACGGTTCACGACTTTCATCGGCCAGTCGATGCCTGTTGTCGACTACTTTGACACCGCCGGGAAGGTCGCAAAGATGCGCTGCGACGAGCCTGTCGACGTGGTCTACCAGAAGGTGCAGGCGACTCTCAAGCAGCACGGCGTCGAGCCGCGCAAGTAATACGTAGTTTGATAAACTCTAGACGAACCCTTTGGTTTCGGCATAAAGCATAATCCTGTCATTCAACAATTGGACGCTGTGGTTCACTTATTGGACGCTGCGCATTTCAGAATCAACGCTATGAGTGCTTTTATCTGCGCTTGATCGAGTCGCGTTGGCAGTGGCTGACCGAGATAATGCTAAATTTTGCCCATCAATTAAGTTTTTAGTCTGCTATTTTGGTGATTTATTGACATGGCGGTGGAGTTCTGTATTGTTCAGTTCATGGCTACATAGTTTGACGGATGACGATCCGCGATCAAGGCTTGTTTCTGTGAGTAGCGAGCATCTGCGCCGAGCATAATTGAATCTGCACAAGCCTGATACTCCTACGTCTTAGCTGAACAAGTCGCTGTATTGAACACTACACGCACTAAAAGGAGCATAGGCATGTCCCAACTCGAGGCACGAAGGCAGCTGAAACCCCATATTTCGGAACAGCCATGACAGCAGGCGTCAGCGATCCGCTAAGAATTATGTAGTCGTTGGCATTATGTTCTATGCGAGTCCGCGCGCTTCGGCGAGTTCCTGGATGCGCTTGCGCACATCCGCGAGAGTCGCGGCCCGCACGCGATCCTGGCCCGTACGATCGAGATGCTGCGCCGTGTGCGTGTGGTTGAGGTACGACACGTTGTCTTTGAACGTCAGCCCGCACGGCTTGCACAGGAAACCCGCCGTCGATCCTGCGAGCCGGACGTTCTCCATTGGCGGTAGGCAAATTTTGCCCTGACCCTTCCCCAATCGCAATCTGCCGGCGCCTGCAGATAAGGGGCTGAGCTGATACGAAATTAGCCTACCGGAGTCGCTGGTCGACTTGATTAGAATTAGATCAGGCCATCACAGGTGATCATGACAGGGTGCGGCTGTCTGTGTTGAAATTTGCTGTCGGCGGTCTGCTTATTCGAGTGCACTAGCGACACCTAACGGCAAGCGCCGGGAGACTCACCAAATGAGCACGGCGAGAAGTTATTTGTTCGCGTGAGCGCTTGTGGGCTGCAGATCGGGGTTGCTTGTTAAGAATTGTTTTTCGATTGTCGCGATCGCGATCGGTATCGCCGGCAAAGCAAAGCCCACATTGCTCTGGAATAGACTCCGCGTCATGAGCAAGAAGACGTCATTTCACCTATCCTGTTATTTTTCTTGCTCGCTTAGGGACCCTCTTTAATTAGATCGTCGACTGCAGAACCGATCGGATCTCACCCATACCCTGACCCGACCGGGCTTGAGTATGCGACTTCCACGTTCGGGCAGCTCGCCTGTGTTTCTTCTGATTAGGCCTGTAGGCTCGTTAAAGTCTGTTTCTAGCTGGAGTCCCTGCGAGCTGTTCGTTTGCATGTGAACGGCGCTAAGTGATATGCAGCTAACCCCTACCTCGGCTGTCCTCTGTTAACAGTTTTTCCGAATATCGCGAAATGCAATGCAAGGCTCCGAAACCGGCGGCGTTTTCAGAAATAGCATCTGAAAGCTACTCATGCAGAAGGAACCACTTTATTAGGGAATTGTGTTTGCCTCGGCAGGTAGGCGCATATATATATGCATTGCATATCTTAGCCCGTTAACGGTGTAAGCACACTAAGGCTTGATTCACACAAGCTTAACACATTTCACCGACAGTGTAAGTGCTCATCTGAAGTACTAAGTATACCTACGCCGAAGATGCAGTGAATAGCATTAAGACATAGGCCGAGCAATATGCTCTTAGGGGTCTTGTCGGCACTCAAAACTCACTACATAATCTCGTATAAAGTGATGTTGATAGTCCAGTAGAACTTTTACAACGGCTTAACATGTCCTGTTGCCATTGGAGTATATTGCGGTGCTTCTCGGTGACTCTCTATTTCCTTTAGAGGAAGATCAAAACAAAATTTGATTGCATCGATGAGGTTTCTAGCCTTTTTCTCATAATATCATACAATTGAGCGCCACGTTTGATGTGAATCATCCACTCGAACATCTTTCACTTCCAGACATCTTCAGTCATACTCAATAATAATACTAGCGTTAGTTAGCGCTTCATGAGCGAAAGCTTTCAAGTTCATACTGCAGTCCACTAACATGGCACGTTCGTGCGTGCTGATGACAGCGGCGAGGACGCACATGCAAGCGATTCACTAGCGTGATCAAAAGTTTGTTCATCTTACTGACTCGCGGCGTAGTTGTTAATCCCATGCGTTGATTCTATGTTGGTTAGTTAGATAGAACCTCAACTAGCCCGAATAGGCAATAAATTCCATAATTATGCAAAATTCGAAATAAGGCACGTTTTCGAATACAAAGTGAGAATACAAAAAAAAACGAATTCGCGGAATAGTAGGAACAAGGTACTTACATCCACTATTTACGCCCGTCCTGAATGCCTATACAGGCCTTGTAGTTATGACTAATCCATGTCATGAATGTATCAAGCCTTGGGCACGGGTTAGCGAGGCAGTGTTTACTGGAAAGCTTGGAGCTCGTCTTTGGTGGCCACCATAACCCGCCTTGCTGTTAGCGGATTCCACTTTGGCTCGGCGGTATGCATACTTGAGCTAATTGGTACTGATGTAGCGGGTAGTGTACGAAATTAATAGGTAGCGTGCTCATTCTGTCGCCGGCGACCCTTATTTTGCGGCATTTTGCGGTTCAAAATTAGATCATCGTATATGCGCAGGTCATTGGCGGCATTAAACTACACAAATACACGTGCCAGATATTTGAAGTCACGGACGTGGGTACCCGCACGCGTCTTTGGGATACCAGCCATATATATACTGGATAAAGCCCACTACGCAGCATCACGTTGTCTAATGAAGCTTGCTACTGTTTCCTTTTTGCTCGCCACCCTCTCTGCGGCCTTCGCTGAAGAGAAATTCGCCACAAAGAACATCCAGGGTCCTGTGGAGGTGAAGGCCATCACTGTCACGGTCTGATAGGCCAGTCCATGGATCAGCAGCCTTGCACGTCTCCATCGAGACGCGACCCAATGCGTCTAGTCTGCAAGCTATAATTAAAGCTAAATGAATATTGCTCCGACAATTAAGCCCCACGTACTAGGCCCTACTTACTCTAACTAGCTAGGCTCCGCGTTCCACTCTGTCCACTCCAGAGATACCTGCTCTGCGTTGGTAGGGGCTGCATTCAACCAAACTGTTCTCAATCGACCACATTTGGACATTTAGAGCTCTGGGGGCTATTTAGAAATAGCAGCCAACGTTCACTTACTAGTTGTGACCAATTGAGGGAAAGCTTCGATAACCATAAGAGCAGCCACCGACTAGAGCCATTGAGTGTAATTGTTATAAAGACGCGACTCTGTGATATTCACGCGTCTATGATTTTTGGGTCTACAAACTGTTGCGGCTTGACGCCTACAGCGTTAATGTTAAGTAAGGTATATGAGAAATGCTGAGACAAGCGTTGAGCAGGCCAAGTACGAGCTCAACGGCTGCCCCTAAATAATTGAGTCGAAAAGTGTTTACTGGGGGTGCGAAATCGCTGATTCGTGGCAGTTTGCTTGGCAATTAACTGCAACCAGCTGGGCATGGCTTGGCATGTGGCTTGATAATTGGCTTGGCAATAGGCTCGGAAATTCATTCGAGGCCATTCGTCCGTTGCAATTCTTCCGTGACATTAAGTTCGTGGCAATTAGTGCACTCGGCATCCTTTGCAAATCGCAGGCCGGCATTCTGGAAACTCGGGCAGCCATTTACCTCGATCGTGATCCGCCGGCCCTTACCCATGGACTATCGCGGTGCCGTTGTTGAAGATCTTGGTTTGCCCCCACCGCGGCAGATTTATACCTTCACGAGGCTGGAGGATGCGCTGGAACTTGTCCTAGAAGACGCGCCGTGGGCTCCGCCGGTTGTGCCCGTGCTGGACGCGGGCGGCCGCGTTGCAGGGTACCTCGACGGCGAGCAGCTCGATGCGTCGAGCATTGCCGTTGGAGAGGTCATGCACGCCGAACCCGCACAAGACCGGCCGCCCACTGCGCCAGGCACCGGATCGGTGCACGCGAGTTCACGCCGAGTGACGCTGGGGACACCAATTGCGCAGCTTGTTGCCGAGCTCGACGAGCGTCACGCTGCCGAGGTGTGGGACGCCGAGGGCCGCCGCCTCGTGGCCGTGGCCACGAAATTCGACGTGGAGCGCCGGTTCCCGTCGTAAACTGCCTACTCGGCCGAGCCCTGCTTCGCGGCCTCCTCTGCGCGCGCCCGGGCCGAGGCCGCCGCCACGACCTGCATGAAGCGGGCGCCCGCGTCGTCCTGCGCGTCCGAGGCGTGGCCGTGGCCCGCAGGCGTGCTCTCGTCGTCGCTGTCGTCGCCGATCTGCAGGCGGTGCAGCTGCTTCGCGAGACGGACCTGCTCGTACGCGGCACGCCAGCGGCGGCGCGCCTCGAGCTTCGGGCGGACGACCGGCAGCAGATCGACGACGGAGTTCGCGTCGGCGCGAGACACCCACGGGTGTGCGACGACCTCGTCGATCGTGATGCGCGTGTCCGGGTTGTAGTCGAGCATGCGCGTGACGAGCCGCTTGGCCTCGGGGCTGACCTGGCCCCAGTACTTCGGGTAGAAGTACGGCTTGTAGCCCGGCTGGACCTCGGTCATGAACTCTTCGGGGGTTTCTGCCTGGAAGGGCGAGACGCCCGACAGGATCGTGTAGAGCACGACGCCGAGGCTCCAGACGTCAGCGGGCTTGGCGTGGCCCTGCGAGCCGAAGACCTCCGGGGCCGCGTAGCCGAGCGAGCCCGCGGCGGCGGTGATGACCTGCTCCTCGGACATGAGGCTCTTCGCGACGCCGAAGTCGCACAGCACGAGCGACGAGCTGCCGTCCGCGCTCGCGTTCTCGTACAGCAGGTTCTCGGGCTTCACGTCGCGGTGCACGATGTTGCGGCGGTGCAGATACTGCAGCGCGCTGCTCACCTCGCGGATCACGCGCGCGGCGTCGCGCTCCGTGAAGCTGCCGTGGTCGATGATGCGGTCGAACAGCTCGCCGCCCGTGCACAGCTGCGTGACCATGTACAGCTTGTCCTTGCTCTCGAACCACTCGCGCAGCTGCACGATGTGCGGGTGGTCGAGCGACTGCAGGATCTCGAACTCGTTTGTGACGGCCTGCGCGTCGGCGGGCGTGTGGAGCTTCGACTTGAGGATGACCTTGATCGCGACGTCCTCGTTCGTGTCGCGGTTGTGCGCGGCGCGAACGACGCCGAATGCGCCGGCGCCGAGCGTCTTGCCGAAATGGTAGTGTCGTTTGCGCACATGCGACGGCGGCTGGCCCACGACGTGGTCCAGAAAGGCGCTCAGCGACATGGTAACAACGGTTTTAGAAGGATCTGCCCTAGCCCGGCTGCTCCACGTTCGCGCCTTGCCCGCCCGCCGCCTCAACTCCCGGCCTCAACTCCCGGCCTCAACTCCCAGCCGGCCTGCCTCAACCACCCTGCCTCAACCGCCCTGCCTGCCCTGCCTCAACTCTATTGCCCCACCTCCACAGTTGCTCCTCGCCACCTGCCTCACCTCACACCTGCACACCTCACACACCTGGCTCACACACCTCACAATGCCATTGCTGCCGACAGTCATGCCGAAAGAAGAAAGCAAGCCGAACCCGCTCGGGACGCCGGGAATCCACGTCCCCGACAACGCCAAGGACATCAAGGAGTTCGGCGAGGTCCGCGACGTGGACGCGAAGGACCTCAACGCCAAGCTGCAGGCGCAGGACGAGGCGAAGGCCCAGTCGACGCCTGGCATCCACGTTCCGGACAACGCAAAGGACATCAAGGAGTTCTCCGAGGTCCGGAACGAGGACGCGGGCGCCCTCAACGCGAAACTCAACAAGTAGCGTCTCCTTAGACCGCGTCTGTACAGTTTCCACTTCCATATTACAGCTTCTAAATAGCACTTCTAAATAAGCACTTCTTTTTTATGCACATTCTTCAGATTGATTTACTTAGTCGACGGCGCTAGATCGCATTGTGTGATCACTTTGTGTGGAAGATCACATTGTGTGATCACACATTGTGTGAAAGATCACATTGTGTGATCACATTGTGTGAGAGGTGGACCACATTGCCGTGTGTAACATGTATGCATCACCTTTCAGACACCAACTCACACCTTTAGATAGGTGAAACTGCTTCAATTGTTAGGCATTTCACTATGAGCTACACCACAAATTTCACATTGTTGATAATCTACCTTCACGTTGAATAATAGTACTAAATTGTAATAATCTGAACTGATAATGCAATATTGTCAGATGAATTGTAGTATGCGGAGAAAATTAAGTCGAATGAGCTCAGCTGGTTTGCAATGAAACATATTTTCGTATGATCGATAATTATAAAGGCACATATCTATCACACACCAGCACTCTTCAAACATCTATCGGACATCATATCGGACATCGTATCGGACATAGTATCGGACATCATATCAGACATCGTATCGGACATAGTATCGGACATCATATCGGACATAGTACACCATGTCTAGTAGGTGTGCAATTGTCGCACATTCTGTACAATACAATCACGCCAGACTTCATGTTATGGCAAGTCGTTGCACCTCAATTAATTCCACCCACAGCATCCGGCAGCCTCACATTGGACACACTGAACCCAAACTCAGACCACCCTTAGATCGCACCATCTCAAATCATATAAGGCAATTGAGACTATGAATGTTAGCTATAATACCCAACTATGCTCTCAACACCTGTATATCAGGCATCTTGTGTACCACAGTCGCAGCACATAGAACCACAAATCTTGCGCAACCACACACATGCAAAGCGTCTTCCTGGCATGAGTATCTTCTGACTATAAGCATCTTCGTGTTACAAGCATCTTCGTGTTACAAGCATCTTCGTGTTGAAGCGTCTTGTTATAGGCATCTTCAAGTTATACTAAGCATCTTCTCGGTCTACAAAGAATCTTCTTGGTCTACTAAGCATCTTCTTGGTCTACAAAGCATCTTCTTGGTCTACAATCTTCTTGTCATACGCATCTATGAACGTCACCAGAGATCACATTGTACCATTTGATCCAAGCTCACCGCAACCCCCAATAATGCAGTGTGACATCTAGTTAGTGTCCGCATGCGAACGTCCCGACACCAAAGCAATTTCTGGTTCCAATCCACGAACTGCGCAAAATGCACAGATCCAAAAAAATAACACCACCAAAATAATCGAAACCACCGGCAATCCCGCACACGCCGTCTCCATATATGGCCGGCCGTGGGCTAGGGCAGGTTGCCAATGTCGCTGTATACGCTCGACGGCGACACGCGGAAGCTGCTGAAGCTCGAGCGCTTCGGCGCCGCGGACTTCTCTGTGAAGTCCTTTATAGAGCAGCTGAGCGGCTCGCAGCGGCATCTCGACGAGGACCGGCGCCTCGACCCGAAGCCGTACATCCGGACGTTCGAGGCGGCGAAGGCCGAGCTCGAGCGCCTGCGCGACATTGCTGCGGGCCAGGAGGAAGCCGCGGCGGCGGCGGCGGCCGAGCTGAACGAGTCGCGGTCGCTGGAGATCCAGGACCTCGCGGCGAACGTGCGCGAGTGCGTGCGCGAGGTCAAGGCGCTCGACGAGCTGGCCACGGAGATCGCGCAGGCCACGGGGCCCGTGGGCCAGCGCCTCGAGCGCGTCTCGAACCAGCACGACCAGATCTCGAACTTCCGCGCGCTCATCTCGGCCTACCTCAGCTTCCTCGCCGAAAAACCGCCGTCCGAGCTCACGCGCCTTTGGCAAACCGATATGCGGCGGTGCGCGCTGTTTGTCGCGCAGCTGCAGAGCCTCGCGACCGCAATTGGTCCGCTGGAGGGCCGCCCCGACGTGCAGACGCAGGTCGACAAGTTCGCCGAGAACCTCGAGAACCAGCTGCTCGCAAACTTCCTCGACAGCTACCAGAGCTTCGATCTGCCCGGCATGCGCGAGAGCGCGGACATCCTGCTCGAGTTCAACGGCGGCGGCTCGGTCGTGCCGGCCTACATCAACCAGCACCGCTTTTTCATGAACATCGACCACCTGAACCAGGACAAAGGCGCGGACGCCGATCTCTGGCTCCACCTGCGCACGCCCGGCGCGCCCTTCACTGAGTTTTCGGAGCTCGTTGAGGGGGCCGTGGGCGAGATCGCTGAGACCGTGGCGCGCGAGACGGAGATCATCACAAAGGTGTTTTCGCGGCCCGCGCAGGTCTTGTCGATGTTTGTGCAGCGCACGTTTGCGCAGAAAATCCAGGGCCTCATCACGAGCTACATGGAGCAGGCCTCTGAGCAGCCCCGCGCCGCGGCGCTCGCGCAGGTCCGCGTGCTCAGCGTGTGCTACCAAAAGGTGAACGCGCTCGTCACGGATCTGCAGAAGACATGGAGCCACCCGTCGAGCGGGCTCGGCGACGCGGAGCAGACCGAGCTCGGCGCCGTGCTCGAGTCGAACTTCCAGGACGCCTTTGTGCTGTACATCGATGACTACATCGGGCTCGAGGAGCAGAGCCTGCTCGACATCATTGCGGCGGAGTTCGCGCCCGTGGGCGAGGCCGGCGCGATCGGCCCCTCGACGCCGAGCGCCGAGGACGGGCGCTTCGACAGGCTGCGGCGCGCGATGCGGAACCTGCGCAACGACGACGCCGAGGAGGCCGGCTCCGTGGATGAGCGCAGCGAGGCGAGCGCCGACGAGCACGCCGAGCCGTCGACGCCGGGGTCGCCCGGCCCGAGCCGCTGGAGCAAGCTGCAGCTCACGGCAAACCTGCACACGGTGCTCTCGGCGTTCGGCGAGGCGATCGCGCGCGAGCAGCTGCTGCGCCCGCCGCGCGACTTTGCCACGGACGCGACGGTGCTCTACAACCTGCTCACGCGCGAGATCGGCGGCCGCTACATCAGCGCCGTCGTCGACAGCGCGCTCGCATACAGCTACAAGGCGGACACGCGCTCGCCCGTCGACTGGTCGTACCTAGAGAGCATCAAGATCTCGGGCCACGCGCTGCGGCTCGTGTCTGCGTTCGTGCGCACCGTGATTTTCGCCATGGTCCAGTCGGCGCCGGCCACGCAGCAGAACCTCGCCGACGCGCTGAATCTGTACATCACAAACGTGCAGCGGTCGTGCCGCGAGCTCGTCGAGCAGACCGCGGACCTCATGCATCTCCGCACGCGCGCGCTGCTGGCCCGCAACGGTCGGCGAGACTTCCTCGAGCCCCCGCATGCCGAGGGCGTGCTCAGCCCGAGCATCTACGATGAGCTTGTTGATCTGGCCGAGTCTGTGCAGAAGTCGCTGTCGCCCGAAAACAGCCACCGGCTGCTGAAGCTCGTTGCGCTGAACTTCTGCGACGACCTCATGAACCACATACCACAATTCACGATTAATGAAGACGGCGGCGCGGCCCTCAGCAGCGATGCCGCTGAGTACGAGCGGCTCATGACGCAGGACTGGGCGCTGCACGGCGAGGTCGCGGCCAAGTTCGGCACGCTGCGCGCGATCTCGCGCCTGTACACGGCCGACCAGTCGCTGCTGTCGTCGCTGCTGCGCGACTCGCATCTCAGCTCGCTCACGCCGAACCAGCTGCGCGTGTTCCTGCAGCAGCGCGCCGATAACAACCCGAAGATCATGGACATTCTGTACTTCCAGAGTAGCTTCAGCTACCACGGCCTCTACTGATTGCATTGCTGAGCGGTCGAGCTGTGATAGTAACTTATATGTTTACGAACTAGATCCAGAGAGAACACTGTGTGCCGAGAGACGCGAAGGAACGAGCAGGCGCGCACTAGCTACGAGTCGTGCTTCGGACCGAGCAACGAATCAAGCGAAAGACAGCGAGCATTAGACCACGAGTATCGGACCGCGAGCTTTGAATCACTGACAGAAGCAGCAAGCGTTGGCTATGGAATCAACCATGGAATCACGATCACAGAGGTAGTAATCACCGCCTATGGAGCACCGATCACCGGCAATGGAGCAGGCGGTGAATCGCGGCGGACAGAGTCTGATTGAATGCGGATCGAGAGCACTGGCTACGATACGGCGAGCTCCAGAGCAGCCATCACTGGCTGTGAACTACGGCGAAGCAGCGGTCGCATCTACTGATTGCATTGTCGAGCTGTGGTGGGAACTTATATATTTACGAACTAAATCTAGAGCCAACTGTGCGGGCCGGCTCGCGAAGGAGCGAGCTACGGATCGAGCTACGGATCGAACCAAAGCCACCGAGCATTGGATCACTGACAGAAGTAGCGAGCTGGCTATGGAAGCACTGAGTACCGGTTGCTGGCCATAGATCGGCGATCGTGGGCTGCGAGCCACCATGGACCCGCGATCACTGGCTCGAGCCGACGATCGTTAGCCATCGGCATCGCAAGCTATGTATCATGAAAAATTTAGAAGCAACGGGCCATCGAGTGCCGAAATCGGACTCTGATGCAGGCTACGGACCACAGCATGCAGCAGTGCCGTCTATGCATGACCATCTACAAACAGAGCACGCGGTGGGAGCGCAGGCGCAAGCAATGACAGCACCGACTAAGCACGCACGGCACCGCAGTCGCTGCAGAAAACGGCAGGAAGAGAGGCTGAACTCTCAGAACAAGCTGGAAGCTCACTTTCGGCACTTGATCTGCAACTGCTCTCAAGGGCTGCCATCTATTTGCTATTTCGCGGACGTATTCGAATTCCCGGGTGTGCTGCGGGGTGGTGGGCCTTAAAGATGGGCACGACTGAAGAAGCCAACAAAAACCAGAAAAGTATGCGATCGAGTGTTTTCAAGCATAGGCCGGCCACCTCGAAATTTCGCAGCTAATTCCCGCTGCTCCCTCGGCGTGCAGCGCCGGCGAGCGGCCGATCGAGAGCTGCAGATGTCATTTCCGTTCATGTCGATCGCTACGGCAGGCGGTTATGCAGGCGACATCACGTGAGCGCAAACCGGACAGACCCGAGGAATTAACAATTCGGGCTGTTCGTGTGCGTTCGGGATATTATGCACGACTGCAGTCAGCAGCTACGCCGATAAGGGGAAGCGCAGAAACTGCATCTGCATAGAGGCCGCATAGAAGCAGCGAGTCGTGTTCTCTCTCACGTATGGAAAATAAAGTTTGCGCATATTGAAGTATTAGATATTAAAATTAGAGGAACACTGAAGCGCTCCCGCAATTTTAAAGACAACGCAGACAAGATGCCGGCACGGCTACAGACTCAGCCAGCCAGCGGTTTTTCGTGTTACATGCCACGAACCAATTAATGGTTCATTATATACAAGATCGAGATCAATATATTTTCCGGCGCCACGCATGCGCTAAAACCCGAGCCAAGCTTGTTACAGGCGGGCCCGCTTTGCACAAAGAGCTTCGCGCGGAGCAGAATCTATGTGAATCGGGATTCAAGTAGATCTGCCAGGATTTGGGCGGACCAGCAATCTCAGGGTGGATCAGCAAGCTCTAGGTGGATCGGTAAGCTCTGGACGCACCGGCCATGAACCGGCCAGGCCCCAGTCGCCTGAGACCGATGAAGCCTTATCGGACGGCCAGAGGCTGCTGCGAGTCGCCAACCCCATTTCGTAAGTGCGCGCGGCTCGCGGCTGCTACATGACGATGGCATCGTGCCTCGGTCGCGCGTGGATCAGGTGCGCGGTATTACCCTCTGGCTGTTCGGGATCGGACAGGCCCCATGTAGTAGTCCTATTACCCATTGGATCTGCACAAAAAGGACCAGCCGGAGAGTCAAACACCCACCATGCTGTTGTTCAGCTCTTAAGCACGTTTTACGGGCGCGCGCCTTGGTCTCAACGCCAACGTCGGTACTGCCCTACTCGTGCTGTAGCACGAGTGACACCTGATTTTCCTCTTCATGCACCTGCGTGCGGCTTAGTTGGCATGCGCATTCTGGAAAGCCCGTCTCTAACTGGGCAGGGGCTGTGAACCGAGAGTGGGCAGACAGCGAGGCCGTTGTCAGACTACGTCAGGTGCGCTGTCAAGCGTGCATGAGGCATGCATGCGAGGATGACAATGTTCAAGGTTGTAGATCAATTGGGACGTAAAAAACACAAGCGAGTTCAATTGACCGATGCCGCAAACCTGACCTGGCCATGGTCAGCCGCAAGACCGAGGTTCCGTGCGTACGTTCATGCAGAAGTGAAGCTCGCCGTGATTTTCGGTGGGCACCCTGCAGCGCTGGGCGCAGAATCTGTTGTAATTACCGTGACACACACGTGACCTAGGTTAACGCATCGAAGTCAGGGTCGGGCGCACCCCCAGTCATGCCCCTTCAAGCTCCACGAGCTCAAGCCATTGCACCCTTCCCCAGCAGCCCATATCAAACCCTTCGATCGATACCCAGCACCCCGTGGGCCCGTACCCTGTACTTTAACGCTGGCCGCGACAAGGGAGTGGGGCGGCAGAGGGCATGGGCTCTAGTAGGGCGCTTCAATCCGGGTGGAGAACAGTGCCCGGAGCGCCAGTATTAAGCGATGCATGATTGTGGGCAATCGGGGTCCTCGCAGTGCTGAAAATCGCAGACAAGACATACTAGTCCGCAGACTGAACCGCACGCGGCGCGCACGGCCAGCCGGCCGAGATCGGAAGTCCTACGCGCGGCTTGATTCATAGCGATCGCGGCGCACTCACGCACGCATTTTCTGGTTCGCATTACATGTCGCTTATCTAATTGCATATCGTGTCACCTGCGTCACGCCCACTTAATAACAGCCGTCCCAGGATGGAAGCGGCGGTGCATATTTCCCGGCCCTTGGAACCCGGATCATATATAGTCCCTGGATAGCGGTCCATTCGCCGTTGGAACCAAATTTCCGCAGGACACATAACACGTCGCATCGGACGCCCCCTGCACGAAGCACACCCAACGGAGCCTTCCAAAGGACACCCGCAGCACACAGAAAGCACCTGCGGCCAACGTTAAGCGCCCAGCAAACCACGCAAAGCACTCAGCGGCTACAGACTCGCACAAACTTGCTTGCCTGACCCCGCAGCGACGAGCGAAGCCAGACCAACGTTTTCTGGCCACCTTGCCCGCATACATCCACCACATACCCCAGTCGCCTCACAGACGTCCGCACTTAGTGCCCACCCCGATGAGCGTCAGTGACGTCGAATCTGTGCGCGATCTGGGCCATCCCGACCCGCTGGACGGGGGCCCGCTCCTCAAGCATGAGCTGCGACACCCGGACGCCGACCAGTCGCCGTTCGACGAGCTCGACTTCTCTGCGCTGGATGCGGAGAACAGCGAGCTGTTTGGCATGAACTCCGCGTACGATCACGGCTACATGAAGCCTGCGGTGAGCCGCATGCCGATGCTGAGCCCGAGCCACAGCGCGACGTTTGACGGCGCGCTGGCGGGCGGCGTACCGGGCCACATCTCGGGCCACCCGCCAAGCCAGCTGCAGCAGCCTGTGGCCGGCCAGTCGGCCGGTCCGACCGTGAGCTTCGCATCGGACCACGGCCTCGTGCAGCCGCACGCTGCGCCGCACGCACCGGCCGTGAGCAACCAGCCAGATACGACGCAGACGCCCGCGTCGCGGTCGGCGCCGCAGCCGCTGCCGGGAAAGCCGCTGTTCCAGGTCAATCTCGCCATGATCCGGCGGACTATGGAAGGCGTGAACGCGGTGCTCGGCGTTGACCTCGGCGGCACCGAGGTCGGTGAGAGCGCGCTGCTGGACAGCCCGACGGAGAACGGCGACGAGGACAGCAAGGAACTCGGATCGTCGAAGGCCGAGATGTCGCACGTCCGGCTCATCAGCGACGCGTGCGGCTACATTACCGCGAGCGTCAGCCGCGCCGTCCTGCAGGCGGCCGAGGAGTCGATGCAGGAGAGCCGCACGCTCGGCGTGGCGAACCCGCGGCCGAAGCCGCCGATCCGCAAGAAGCGCGGCGGCATTCTTGGCTTCAAGGAGCTCGCGCAGCGCGCCAGCCTCAGTCCGTGGCATTTCCACCGCGTCTTCCGGTTCGTGACGGGCGTGACGCCGAAGGCGTACGGCGAGGCCCTGTGGGAGTACCTCATGATCGAGACCGGATTCGACCTCGAGAACGAGGAGATGTCGATTAATCTTGCCGTCAAATCGCGTGGGCCACCTGAGGCCAGCAAACTGGCGAACAACATCACAACGCCGTCTTCGAACTCGTCGAGCCCGTCGAGCCCGTCGGCGCAACTCACAATCGATGGGCTGCCATCGCAGCAGCAGTCGACATCCAGCATGCCCTCCGCGGCCTTGGCCCCAGAGCGCGGGCGGTCCAGCGCCGTTTCTTCACAGTCTGCATTGGCCACGGCCGTCGCAAACGGCTCATCAGAGCCCTCGGCGCCCGTGGGGCCGCACGGTGGTCAGATGGCACCGGGACGCGTGCGCAAAACAAGCTCGCGGTCGCGCGGCGCGCGCTCGCGGTCGCGGACGCGGTCGTCATCGCAGTCTCAAGTTCTTGCAAGCCTTAGCATCGATCCCGTTTCGGGAGACCCCACTGCATCGCTGCCGGTCGGCGCGCTGCCCCCCAGGGGCCGCTCATTCAGCCGCGTGCAGAGACCTGTTTTGAACACGGCGGGGTCGACGCCATCGTCGGTGTCGGCGCAAACGCCGTCGCCGCACGACTCTGCATTGCCACAGGCCCAGCACGGGCAGGAACTTCTCGCGGAGGGTCTGTTCCCGGAAGATGTCGGACGCGACGGGATGCTTCTAGGGCCGTCGCCGCGACACAGCAGCGCGCTGAGCTACGACATCCCGGATCTGAATACTCTGAGCTTGCAGCAGGAGCAGCAGCAGCAGCAGCAGCAGCTTCCTCTTGACGGGATGCACCATCCCTCGAGCGTCCCGAGCTTCTCCCCAATGACGAGTCAGAACTACTCGCATGCATACGCGCACCCGGGCGCGAGGCACTCGGAGGTTGGCCCGCAGGACCTAAATCAGGACCTGCGCTCGGAGCTGTTAGACGGCTACGCGGGCGTGGCTGGCCCACTGCCCATGCAGAAGAGACACCACCGCCGCCAAAGCACGGGCACGTCCTCCGAGTATGCACACGTCCATGGACACGGGCAGCCGCAGTACGCGGACCCGTACAACATGCCGTTGCACGGCTCGCAGTACGCGAACGGTGGGATCGACTCTCGCGGCATGGCCTCACACATGCATGGCGAGCACCCTACGCTGGGCAACAGCGGTCTGTCGCAGCACCAGCAGCTGTACCAACCGCCGATGAACACGGCGAACACGGCCTCGACACTGGTCCCGGACCAGGGCTCGACGAGCAGCAGCACGCCACAGGACGAGCCGAACTTCCAGGAGGATCTGCAGCGCGAGATGTACGGCGCGCAGCCCGACAGCGCGAAGAACGACCAGCTGAGCGACCTGCCACCGTCTTTCTACACTGATATCGAGGACAAGTCTCTGTATGGTGAGCTCGACGAGTTCTCGTCTGCACTCATTGGCATGAACGACCCTCCCCTGGCCATGCCCTGGGGAGAGGCTAACACAGACACATACACATACTGAACGCTTTATTTATTACTCCATTCATCTCTTATTCCCATGTTATATGTGTAGTACTAAATGAACCGAGCTACCAAATGAACCGAGCTACCAAATGAACCGAGCTACCGAATGAACCGAGTTACCGAAGAAACCGAGCTACCGAATGAACCGAGCTACCGAATGAACCGAGTTACCGAAGAAACCGAGCTACCGAGCTGCCGCGAAGCAACCGGTGAAGAAGATAGGAGCATTCACGGCCTGAGTAAGTTTGTTCGGCCAGTCTTACGATTCTCGACTTATTTTGTTTGAGCGCACCCAGTGAGACAGCTAGCGAGCCCTCTTATCACTTCACAGCTTGCACTGCATATATCAACTTAATGATACATCGCTAAAGTGAAACCACTGCACTGGCCACAGATGAGAGATGGCGTCATAAAAGTGAATACCATATTCACAAAGTATTATATGTGACAAGAAGCTCACCTCAAAAGAGAAGTCCAGTCTCTCTGATGGTTCATGAACCCAGCTAAGTGAAACACTCACAAGCTACGAGCACAACGTTAGAAAGTCGTAAACGTATAAACAGTCATAAAGTCTTAAATCAATAAATAGGATACCGAGAAAGCACCAGCTCGTCGCTAACGCATTGCTCGCTCGACCGGTTGCTCACGCGCGACGGCTCCCGCGGAACGTATGGCCGTAGCGGGCATAGCGTTTCCGCAGCATGTCTTCCTCCTCCTCGGCGAGCTGCGCCTTGGACTTCACGCGGAACGACTCTGGTCTCACGGTCTCGCGGCTGACAGCCGATGGAAGAAGCATCGTTGCCGGCTGCGGCGGGGAATCGAGATTCACGACGCGCAGCCGCGTGGTGCCGTCGTTGTAACCGGTTAATGAGAAAGACGAGTCCGAGAACGGCGATGGGGGGTCGGCCTCGGTGTCGCTGGGCGTGTCGGTGCTGCTTGCATACTGGAGCCCCGGCGGCGTGTCCGGAGAAGAGCATTTGCGCGTGTACACGTCGGTGCGCATTACTTCTGGCCCGGCGGCATCCGCCGGGGCCACCGATCGTCTGCGCGATAGCGAGATCGAGCGCGACCGCTGTCTCGACAGGGAAATTGAGCGCGAGCGCGACCGCATCACTGGCGAGCCCGGAGGCTCGGCGTGCCGGTTTGGAGTTTCCTGCTCGATCTCGAGCTCGAGCGCCTCGATCGCGGCGAGCACCGTTTCCGTCTCGGCGTTCGCCGGTTTCGACGGAAACACGCGGTGCGGAGGCACCTCGGGCGGCATGCTCGCGTCGACGTGGAACACGTTGACGCTGCTGCGTGTCGCATGGTGCGCCGGGAAGTTATGGCGGTGGGACCGCGGCGAGCTGCCCGGCGACGACATCCGGGACAGCACGGAGAGCTGCGAAGAGATCGAGGAGCTTGAGAGCGACTCGGGCACCGGAGAAGCAGGCTCCGACGCCGCAGAGTGCGCATGTAGACTCGTTGTGCTAGCGACGCCGATCTCGGCACGCATGCTCGCTCCAGGCGAGGCATCGAGTGCGTGCTGGACATCTGCACGCCTCGCGTGGCCCTGGAACCACTCGGGGCTCGCGGTTGTCGGCGATGTGCACGAAATATCGGGCGTGCGCGGGTCAATGGACGCCGATCCCGTGGATCCGAGGGCGGAACTCGAGGCGTGACCAACAGGGAGCGCGCCGGCCGTGCCCACTGCACTCAATGGAGCAGCACCCGGGGCAGCACCCGACGGAGCAGCACCCGACAGAGCAGCACCCGATGCGGGTCGAGCAGACTCGATGGAGTAGCCGTCGGGAGGCTTGAGGAAGGGCATATTCTTGAAATCAAGTTGAGGAGCAGGAGCAGTCAGCGCCTCCCGTGGCGGACGGTTTGTCTGGGAGGGGCCGGACTGCACATTTCCCATAGGATCGTGATAGAGCGGCTTGAAGAGACTAAACAGGCGGATCGGGCACAGTTCTGAGGCGGTTCAGACCTTGTCTTATAACAGGACGGCGGTGGTGCAGGGCAATTAGCTACGAGCGTCACGCTAGCGCGAGAAAATAATCGCAGGCAAAAGCCTATTTTGCATTGACGAGCTTCTTGTCGTGCCTTAGTTTAATTAGCACAAAATAGCGGTGGCAGGACAGGGCTAGGGCGTTTCCTCGCGCCTTAATTTAATTAAGGGGTAGGGCAGGAACCAGCCACATGTGGGTGCATGAGCTCTCTGATTAGCTCTGGCCAGCTCTGAATAGCGATTGGCGCTCGAGCAGAGCGAAGAGTTAGATAAGCGCCGCCGGTGTGATGCAGATTCGCGTGGCGTGCATGGACGCGGTGTAGAATGCAAGAACGTGGTGCCACATGCACGGATCGGGCACCGTATGTACGGATCGCAACTGCGCTGCGAACCGCATAGAGTTGTGGAGTCTGCAAGTGCATCAGCGGCGTGTTCGTGCAGAGACTAGGTATTGAATGTAGCATAGTGCGCCCATCGAGGCAGCGACTGTAAAAATAGTAACATCCACTGTGGATCGTGTTGTGCAGCGTTGAAGTCAAGTAATGGAGCCATTGAGGCCGCGCAGTCGCAGATTAGTCGCAGATCAGAAGAAAATCAGAGCTGTGCAAAGTACGCTGCAGCAAAGCCGTGTACGAAGCTCTGTGTGCAAAGCCGTGTGCGAAGCTCTATGCGCAAAGCCGTATGTGCAAAGCTGCAGGCACAAAGACGCATATGCAAAGCAAGCGCAGTCATTGAACCATAGTCGTGTGAAGTCATGTGAAGTCGTTAGTGAAGCACAGGTTGCAACAGGCAGTGCCTACTCAGTATATCTGCTGCTGGACATCTAGGTGCGCCGCGGTGCGCGTGCGAGGATGTACATGGACACGACAAGCTGCGTAATCTTCTCCTTCGTCATCATTGTGATTCCCTGCGAGAAGAAACCTTTCAGGAGCTGGCCGTAGACGCCCTGGTATAGCCCAGGAACACCCTGGGCCCGCCAGGTCTGCCAAAGGAGCGTGTAGAACCGCGACTTCGTGAGTCGTGCCTGGGTGCGCGTTTTCGCGAGAATGACCGGGTACGTCAGCACAGTGGCCATGGATTTTGCAATTGCGGCCCTCAGAAACACGCGGCCTGCAGTCTCCTGTCCGCGCGTGGCCAGGATCTGGTAGAAGTAGTACGACAGCGACGGGTTCGCAGAGAGGAAGAGCGTGGCCCGGTACCCGGACCAGAACCCCGTAATGCCCTTGTTCGCATAGATCTCCTGCAGGCATTGGCCCAGAGTTTTGCGCCGCCGGCCCTCGTGCGAGCGCGGGACGGTGCGAGAGCTGGTCTTCGACTCGATCTGCGTTGCCTCGATCTGCGGCGCCTCGATCTGCGTTGCCTCGGTATCTAGCGAGTCCGGAGTGCCCGGGGACGCGGCACCAGCGAGAGTTTTGTCCGGCACAGCCTCCCGCGGCCTCGTGTCGACCTGCTTGTGCACGACAACGTTCGTGATCGGGGTCGTGAACAGCTTGCAGAACATGCCCGCGACGGCGCCAAACCACAGCTCCTCGCGGATCCCAAGCGTCTTCGGGGCGCGGCCGTGCTGCCGAATGAGCCTGCGCATCTTGCGGTTGCGCATGTAGTCGTAGACAAAGAAGTAGAGCAGCGACTGCAGCGCCGTGGCCACGAGATCATCACCGGCGCCGTCGAACAGCGCCCACCAGCCGTCGGTGTCCTTGATGTCGCGCAGCGTCGCAACGATTGACTGAGGGGGCGGCGCGCGCGACTTGTCGCTCGGGTCCGCGAGGCCCCGCGGCGTCTCGGCGCCGGTGTCCGTGCGCACCTGCATGCGCACAATGGCGACGTCGAGGGGGTACAGCATGAGGTTCGCAACGCTGCTCCCGAGCGCGCCGCTTACTGCGTGCGCCGCGGCCGGCACCTGTTCCATTTTGTACATGGTTCGAGCTATTCAGTCACAGTGAATGCTGAGCTGGGTTTGGAGGACCCCGCCGCGCTTCGCGGTATCCGGTAGCTTGCAGCGGTGGACGCAAGGCGTTGCGCTCGTGCGGGTTCGAGCGGGCAGTTCGAAACCGGTGCGAGTGTGGCCACTCGAGGTGTGTGCAGGAAGCTGGTCCGTATAAACGCGAGTTGTCGGGTCTGATTCGCTCGGCCGGTCCAGCGGCACATGAGAGACCTTGCCCTGTTCAGTGCCCAGCCGCTACCCTGCAGGCAACCACGTCAAGCTACGCGGCCGCTCGACGGCGGTCGCACGGTTAGCTGGCTCTGCTCAGCGCTTGCACTTCATAGTTAGCACCAGAATACATTCGTGGATAGGAGCGTATGCGCACCAGCCGCGTCTGCCGTGCGTATGGTCGGTGGTCTGCGCACAGAGCGGTGCGGTGGTGCAGCAGATGACGCAGACGCACGTTCGCGTGATGCAGACAACCCTTGACCGCCTCAGAGGCTCGGGGCCATAGACTCATTAAAGCCGCTCACGGCCAGCAATACCACCTTGTACAGCCAGGGCCAAGCTTGCTCAACAACCAACGGAGGCAGCTCTACCTCTACGTGCGCGCGAATGTATAATCAAATGCTGTTGCACTAGCATTTGCGTACTCACGCCGACGTCGCGTTCTTGCACGACCATATACTGATGATGCCGCTTGTAAACTCAGACGCATTCGCGCAGTTTCGCGCGCTGGATTTGAGTTTGGTGCCGATTCGCGTGAAGTCGAGTACGCGGCCTGCAGATCGGCGCCCTCAGCGACCCGGCACAGCCTACACAGAGCTCCATGGAGCTCCACTGGAGCGTCGCAAACCCGCGAGACGCGGTCGAGATCTAAGACGCATATACGTGCCTAATAAACGTAGCTACTAACCTAAACACACGAGCGACACCGCTGCGAACCGAGCGCCTCAGCCAGGCCCGGATGCGCTACCGCCACGGCCACGGCCCGTACCCTGTCCCTGCCCTGACGAACCGCCGGCCGTGCGGGTCCCGGCATGAGCGGGGTGAGCCGAGCGCAAACGAGCAAACTATATTAATTCAAAGCCCCCCGAACTAACCCGCGGCCGCCCGCAGGCCTCGCGCGCAGGGGACGCGGGCGGTCGCGGCCTGTATCGGGCGTTGCTGACTGGGTTGAGTTGGGAGAGAGCAAGAGCCACACAGGCCAGTGCCACAGGACCGTATCCATACACCTTAGCCAGACACCGTTCACACACAGTTAGCCTTGTGTTTTGCGGACCCACGGCGGACACAGGCCCCCGCAGCAGAGTACCGAAGGAAGCTTGAACCCGCCCGCGCCGCGCACCGAACCTGAGCCCGCTGATGGCGCCGAAACACATGTCGGAGCACGGCCCGAACTCGAGCAGCGCCGCGATCCTCATGAAGCAGTACCGCGAGCTCACAAACCCCAAGAAGGCGATTCCGTCGTTCCACATCTCGCTTATCGACGACGACATCTACCACTGGAGCGTCGGCGTCATGATCCTGTCCGAGGACAGCCCGTACCACGGCGGCTACTTCAAGGCGCAGATGGACTTCCCGTACGACTACCCGTACTCGCCGCCGAAGTTCCGGTTCACGCCCGCGATCTTCCACCCGAACGTGTACCGCGACGGCAACACTTGCATATCCATTCTACATAGGTCCGGCGACGTGACCAGTGGCGAGCCCGACGGCGAGACCTGGAACCCCGTGCAGAGCGTCGAGTCCGTGCTAATATCGATTGTGTCGCTGCTCAGCGACCCGAACATCAACTCGCCGGCGAACCTCGACGCTGCCGTCGCCTGGCGCAAGGACCGCGAGAGCTACAACCGCCAGGTCGCCGAGGAGGTCGCGGCCTCGCAAAAAAACATCCCTCCAGGGTTCAAGATGCCCGAGGCCACGTCCAAGGCTTACGTTTCGAGCCAGGCAGAGGCCAAGGAGGATGTGGTGGACGACGACTTTTGGTACGAGAGCGATCCGTCCGAGGAGTTCGACGACATGTCCGACAGCTAACCTACTAATACGCGGAGCAGCACGACGAGCATCTCAGGAGCGCCGCGTCCTGGAGAGCAAGAGCAGCGGGTGCCGGCAGGGTGCCAGCAGGGCCGCAGGCATGGAAGCAGAGCGAGTACAGCCGAGAACAGTTACAACTAGAGAGGCACTAGTCAAGCTAACGCGGGAAGTTTGCACGGAACGGTTTCCCGGAGCAGGCCGATGCGGCGCAAATCCGAATAGGCACTAGAGATCTGTAGCAGGCCCCGCGAAAATAAAGGGCCTTGTGATATAAGACTCGGCTGCATTTTCTTGAGGGTTGGGGCCAGGCACAGGGCTAGGCGCCTCTCCGTGTAAACATGCAGAAGCTGGCGGACGAGCTTCTGGAGCTCAGCCGCAGCGTTGCTGCGGAGCACTCTGTGGCTCAGAATGGAACGCTTGCTTCGATAAATGCAAACACGACGGTTGCCCCGACTGTGCGCTCGAGCACGGAGTGCTGGCTGGACTCGCGGGCGCTTGCGCGGCGTCGTAGCGAGTCGACCACGCCCACGACCGCGCATGACATCGCACAGTTCGAGCCCGCGGTCGCTATCGCGGGCCCGGCAAACTACTTGTCGGAGCTCGAGGCGCTGAGCGCGCTAAAGGCGCAGATTGCACAGATCCAGGCACTGCGGCGCCAGCTCGACCCCTCGGCACCGGGCCTGGGCCGCGCTTGGAAGACTGCCTGCAGCCTCGAGCGCCGTGCGTTGACGGCGAAAGAGCGCCTGAACCTCGCGTGCGACGCCACAAAGGGGCCGGTGGCCGAGACCGTGATTGTGTACCTGACACAGCTCCGGAACCAGGCTGAATAGACGGCCGTCTCGCACAGCGAGTGCAAGCCGGCGTGCGAGTGCCCACGGGAACCACGCACCTGTGCGTACGTCGGTTCACGAGTACAGGTGTGGCATACCACACGACGTACAACTACAAAGTGCAACGCGCTAAGTACACCACATACACCAAAATAAAGCTAGTAGTATATCAGCACATCGATGAGTATCACGCGGCGCACGCCGACTGCCGCATTTGTTATTGCACTCCAGCGGCCGCACTCCAGCGGACTCACAGCAGCGGCACTCCAGTATTCGCACACCAGTCGCAGCCCAGCAGTCGCACACCAGTCGCAGCCCAGCAGTCGCACACCAGTCGCAGCCCAGCAATTTCACGCCAACGCAGCGCCAATATGTACACCAAATCAACTATCCAATCTCTGCAGCTTTTCATTGCATTCTCAAATAAAGTTGGCTCCCGAAAAAGCGACTTTTCCCGATCCAGCCACAAAATGGTTTTCTTGCTACTGGCGTATGCCGAGGGATTTTCCCTGTGCACTTCGTTTTGGGTTCGCTGGCTTTCAAAAATTACGATGGAGCTGAGGTACCATGGAGTTAGCGTCTTGCCCACCGTTTGTAGGGGCCTGGGCCTTGAATTGCTGTGAACGATGCGAATTTCTTGTTTTGGACTCCGAGGAGCATCGCGATGCATTAGGGCAGCTGTCGTACCGATCTAAACCCAAGCCCAATATGTGGGGGGCGATTGCGAGTCGATCTCTGATCTGCCAACTGAAAGCCAACCGGTCCGGATGCCTCGACCAGGCACTGTACAAGCATCGGTGCCTCTTGACATACCGCAGCGTCGACTGAACACGGGCGCGGTGTGTCCCGGGATCGGGTACGGGACAGGCGGGGAGGGTAGGTACACGCACGACGAGCTGCTGAACGCGCTGCGCACGGCGATCGAGGCGGGGTACCGGAGCTTCGACTCGGCGCCGATCTACGACGACGGCAAGGTCGAGGCCGCGGTGGGCCGTGCGATCCGCGAGAGCGGCGTGCCGCGCTCGGAGTTCTTCGTGACGACGAAGATCTGGCCGACGTACGCGCGGTATCCGGAAAAATCGCTCGAGATGTCGCTCGCAAAAATGCAGCTCGACTATGTCGACTGCCTGCTCGTGCACTGGCCCATTCCGCTGCGGCCCGTGGACGGGGAGCCGTACGCGATGGGCGACTCATGGGACGCGGGCTGGGACCTGAAAAAGACGTGGGCGAAGATGCAGCACCTGCCGAAATCGCAGACGCGGGCCATTGGCGTGTCGAACTTCACGATCAACCGTCTGCGGCTGCTGCTCGACTCGCCAACAACAAAGGTCGTGCCGGCCGTGCTGCAGGTCGAGGGCCACCCCGAGCTCCCGCAGAAGCCGCTCATGAGTTTCTGCCGCGAGCACAAGATCCAGGCGTTCTGCTACTCGCCGCTTGCCAAGGGACAGGTTGCGAACGACACGATCCGCAGCATCGCCGACAAATACGGCATTGGCCCCGCCCAGGTAGCGCTGAGCTGGGCCGTGCAGCGCGGGACCGTGCCGCTCCCGAAATCGACAAATCCCGAGCGCATTTTGTCGAACAAGGAACTGATTTACCTGGACGAAGACGATTTCGCGCGGCTCGACGAGCTCGGCCAGGTGCCGCGGCGGCTCGTGAACCCACGGCTCTTTTTCGGGCACGACATCTTCGAAAACAACGCCGACTCGTACGAGACCAAGCAGGAGTTGGACGACGCAGACATTCCTCGCAAAATCAAGAAGTCCTAGGAGCGGCTGCTGAGCAGCCGCGCGCGATGGGCAATTGCAGCCGAACGAAACGAAACGCAGCGGAAGGAAACGAGCGAACGAAACGCAATGAAGCGAATCAAACGAGGCGGAATGAAGCTTAGAAAAATTAGGTGAAACAAGTGAAAAATAGACGGGCGAAGCATTGCGGGCAGCACTGCTCTCTAGATGTCCTGTGCAGGCAGTTGAGCCGCGATCGGGCGCCTGATCCGAGAGCAGCGGGCCCAGCGCACAATCTTTACACACTGCGCATCGAAGATCGACTGGGCCGAAGATCGAGTGGGCTGCGCGCTGCTGCTGGGCCTCGTCTAAATGTGAAGCGCCTCGGCCGCAATGAAGGCATTTGTCGTCTGGTACGACACCATTTGAGCCCATAAAGCTCAAAGTTTCTCCATAAAGCTCAAAGACGTTGTTGGCCGAATTCAAAGAGGTAGCTGACTTTGCTCTAACGAGATAATAGTTCATGTACATAGAATAGATCCAGTGTAATAATAATACGCTCGGCACTGTTCAGCGAGATCGGCTGGAGATGTGCGCTACGAGGCTGCCTGTGCTCCGTCGCTGGACCGATCCGTGACGCTGGATCTGCTACACGCGAGTCGCGGTCAGAGGACGCTGGACGGAGCTGAGGACGCCGATCTGGACAATCCCAGCTCGACCACATAATAGCAAGTCAGAGGACGCCAGAGGACGCCCGCGTCGGACGACCAACTCAGCTGCTGCACGACAGCTGCGAGTCGCGCTCGGTGAGCGGCACCTCGCGCTGGTACCTCTGCTCGTAGATCTCCGGCACGTTCCACGACGTCGCGAACGGGTCCAGAGCCATGGTGGCACAGGCATGGAACGCGTCCCAGTTGCCGCGCTCGGCCAGCTCGATCACGTTCGCGAGCACCGAGTTCTTCAGCACGAAGTTCGGGTTGATCGCGTCCATGCGGCTTACGCGGTCCGTGACGCCCTGGTCGCGCTCGAGCCGCTTTTCGTACCGCGCGAACCAGCTGCGGAGCATTTTCTGCGCGTCGGCGTCCGACAGCATCGCCTTGCGCTCGCGCTCGGCCGGCAGGAAGCTGAGGGCGTCGGTCGTGTGGGCCACAAGGCGGAAGAACCGGTTGTAGTCGACCTCGCACTCCTCCATCGTGCGCAGCAGGTCCTCGAGCAGCTTCACGTCGTCCTTCTCGGCCGGCCCGAAGATGCCGAGGCGGTGCATCATGGCCTCCTGGTACGACGACTCGTAGACGTGCTGGTACTCGTCGCCCATGCGCATGATGAGGTCCGTGGCGAGCGCGGCGGCTGCGGAGCGGCCGTCCATGGCGAGGCCGTCGGCAACAAACGCGGGCGAGTCGACGTCGGCGCCGGCGCCAATGAGCTCGCCAAGAGCCTCGCCCAGCTTCACGAAGTTCCACCACATCACCACGGGCGCGCTGCGGAACCCGTAGCGCGATGTGTGGTCGTCGTGGTTCGGCGTGAAGTACGAGTCGAACGTGTCCATGAACGCGAACGGGCCGTAGTCCATGCTCAGCCCGAGAATGCTGACGTTGTCCGTGTTGAGCACGCCGTTCAGGAACCCGTACGACTGGCACTGCGCCATCATGCGGGCGTTGCGCAGCGCCGAGTCCCGGAACAGCCAGAAGTACCGGTTCGCCTTCGCGTACTTGTCGACGGCGGCCCGATCCGGGTCCGCGCCGAGCTTGAGCACGTTGATGCAGTAGTCCGCGAGCTTGCGCAGCTCGGAGCGGTCGCCGCGCGAGTGGTGCAGCTGGAACGACCCGATGCGGACCCACGACGGCGCGAAGCGGGCGACGACGGCGCACGGCTCGACGCGCTCGCGGCGCGTGACCGTCGACGGCAGCGCCACGAGCGACAGGCACCGCTGCGTCGGCACGCCGAGCCGGTTCAGGTACTCGGACGCGAGCGCCTCGCGGATGCTCGAGCGCAGCACGGCCTTGCCGTCGGCAAACCGCGAGTACGGCGTCAGGCCCGCGCCCTTGAGCTGCAGCTCGTAGCCGCCGACGTTGAACAGCGTGATCACGCGGCCGTCGCCGAGCTGGCCCGCCCACGACCCGAACTGGTCGCCGGCGTAGTTCTGGGCAAAAGGATGGATCTGGTGCTTCGCGTCCACGATCGCCTTGTGGCCCGCGAGCACCTCGGCGAGCTCGGGCGAGTCCGCGAGGTCGGCGAGGCCCGTGTCGGCGAGCGCGGGCTCGCTAAGCCACTTCAGCTCGAAGTCCGGGCGCTTCTCGGGCGTCACCCACGTGTACGACCCGTGCACCATCCGCGCGCGCCGCAGCAGCTCCTGCGGCACCGACTCCACCGCCTCAATGGTCGCCACGGCCTTGTCCGGCGTCAATAGCTTCGTAAACTGCGACGGCTTCGCTCTCGAAAGCATAGTGAGCGGGGAACCCAAAACCCTTGCTGTGGACCGGTGGTGATGGAACGCCACTTTCGGCGCGAATTTCCGTGCGGTTTATAAGATTTAGTCAATTGCTCCCGCAAAGGCTGAGGGAGGCCCGCAAGCGCCGAGGGAGGCACTGAGGTGTGGCCGATCGGCGCTCCGCGGAGAGCGGCTAAGTTCAAGGCCGATTTTGAGGCCGATTTGGAGGCTGAAAAGAAAAAGCTGGCGAAACCGGTTGGGTGGTGAAATTATTTAATACTATTGAGGTTGTGTGCGTCGGCCGTTTGGTATTGTGAGACCAATGCTGTGAGATGCTTGTGATGCTCATGCTTATTGTGCCCATGCTTATGGTGCCAATGCTTATGGTGCCCATGCTTATGATGCCAATGCTTATGGTGCCCACGCTTGTGGTCCCAATGCTTTTGTACCAATGCTTATTTGGTGCCAATGCTTTTGTACCAATGCTTATTTGGTGCCAATGCTTTTGTACCAATGCTTATTTGGTGCCAATGCTTTTGTACCAATGCTTATTTGGTGCCAATGCTTTTGTACCAATGCTTATTTGGTGCCAATGCTTTTGTACCAATGCTTATTTGGCGCCAATGCTTATGTACCAGATCGGTAGCTCGAGGACCGAGTTGGATCGCTCTTGATAGTAACTGAGTCTGGTACGGCTATTTGGTCCGATCGGCTGCATGATTGCTCGGCTGGTCCGATCGGCTGTACGGTTGCTCGGCTCAATTGCCGGTATCGGCCGTTCGGTGCGGCTCGCCGCGGTGATTGAGAGACTCATCGTGACCGATCGCCTTCGCACGAGCTCTTAAATTACGAAAAGTAAACTGATAGATTTATTCTAGTTGATAGAGTTGTGGCCGCACGGGCCAAGGTAAAGCATTGCTCCAACACGCCGATATGGTGCAGCACATGCCCATCTATTTGCTGTTCCTGCTTGGAACGAAGTGTCCACCCAAAGACCGGTGACAGGTTTGCATTGCAATAGTTGGTTGAGGGAAGCTCCAATCGACTTGGCACTAACTCCTACTAAAATTACCTACTACTACTACTACTAAAAAGACCAGTGTGGTTAGCGTTCTAATAGTTGGTCGAACGAAGCTGGTCCATCGAGTTGGCGCTTCTACTAAAATAACAAACTAAAAGACCTGTGACAGGTTTACATTCTAAAAGTTGGTTGCTGCTTCGAGCGAAACTCCGATCGACTTAGCACGAACTCCACCGAAATTACCAAAAGTAGAGAGCTGTGACAGATTTACATTCTAATAGGTGGTAGTTCGAGCGTTAGGTGTCCACTGGTAGGTATTTCTCTGTGCAGACGTATTTATGAGGTGAGCAGTCACCAGCTATTTAGGCAGCAGTGCAAGCTGCTTGGAGATTAGCATTAGGCACAGGAATATATAGCTAGCCTGCGAGGGATCGGCAATAGAGTTTCACTACAGTCCCCGGCTCCTGCGAGATCGGCAACAGAGTTTCACCACGGTACCCAGTTCCATTGGAGAATTGGTACTGGGCACAGAAGTATATAGCTAGCCTACGAGATCGGCAACAGAGTTTCACTACGGGACCCATGTAGGGCTGCTACAGATGTAGTTCGTGCGTCTGTAGGGCACTTAGGCTGGCTTGGCAAGTAACTAGCTGGTGAGACATGCACAGGCATGCAGCCAGCGTAAAGCACAGAACTGTTTAGACAGGGCAGTCATGCTCAACAGGTAGCGTCTAGCTACCGCCTAAAAACATTTATACTCGAGAAGTAGGTAGCTAGCGTGAGACGTTTAGTATTTTCAAACGGGGAGCTCTAGACGCTGTGCGTACCAGGCAGAGTAACTGCTCAAGGCGTAGAAGCGCTGCACATGCTCACGAAGATCGGTCTAACTGTTCGGGACCAAGACGTGGCTAGCTAGTTAATGCTCAGGCAGCAGCCCGGCGTCAAGCCACGGTATATGCAAAAAAAGATATTAAGTACATAAGTCTATCATTCACCACCGCTGCTCAAGGCCAAGGTTCTGCGTCTCGGCAAAGTGCGCGCCCTCCGAGCTGTCCACGTACTGCCGCGACTGCGCAGACTGGAAGTTCCCGCTGCCGTCCAGCGACACCTGGGAATCGATCCAGTTCTCAAAGCCTTTGCCGTTGGCCGTCACGTCGTACGACTGCTGCACGCGGTACTGCGCGTTCGACATGGCGCACTGGAACGGGAAGCTGAACTCGTCGCTGAAATTATACGGCCCGTCGATCGAAGACGAGCCCGTCGTGGCCTGCCACACGTAATTGCTTGCCGAGTTCGGCGCCTCGAGCGTGTTGTTGAACGCGACGTCCTGGCTCCACCGCACCGTCTGCTGCTTGCCGCCGATGGTCAGCTGCGCCGAGGTCGTGAGGTTGCGCTGCACGAGCACGGCCTGGCTGCCGCCGCCCGAGCTTGTACTGAAGTCGGGCTTGTTTGTCGACCCCGAGTTCGAGTCGCCGGCCGTCGACCACGTCAGGAGGTTGTAGTTGATGATCCAGTTCGACGGCACGGGCTCGGCGTCGACGCCGTTCGTGACGTTCAGCGAGATCGGCGTCTGGCCGCTCCACAGCGCAGGCAGGAACGGCGTGATGTCGATGAAGTACGCGGGCACGTCGAACGTCCGCAATCCGACCATCGGCTTCCACAGGTACGGCGTCACGCCGCCCGTGAAGATCACCGGGTACGGCGCCGCGAAGCCCGCGAACTCGTTGCCGACGTACGCGTCGATGAACCGCGACGGCCCGGCCGAGCTCTTCTGGTGCCCGGAGTCCCACCAGAACTCGTCGTCGCCGTTGCCGGACGCAAAGATGTGCAGCACCGCGCGGCCCACGGACCGATCAAGGGGGCCCACGCTCACGCTGATGTCGTCGCCGGGCGCAGACCACGAAACCGTCGGCGCGTTCGCCTGCTTCGACAGCGGCTGCACGCCGTCGGGCAGATCGTCGAGGTCGATGATCCAGCTGTCGTCCGCGTCGGCCTGCGTGCCCGAGGCCGAGAAAAAGTGCGCCGTCAGCGTCGCGTAGAACGTGCCGGCAAGGCTCCCCGTCACGCGGTTCTGAATGACAATGCTGACGTTGCGCGGCGACTTGAACAGGCTGCCGTAGTGCGACACGTCCTTCACCACCGTCCACGTATCGCCCGCATTGTCGGGCTCCGCCGTGCTCGTGCGCCAGATCTCGATGTCGTCCACGAACACCTGGCCCAGCCGGTCGTAGTTCGAGCCCGTCGTGTTCACCTGCAGCTCCAGAACAACGCGGTCGAAGCTCGTCGTCGACGGCGTGTACTGCGCGCTCTGCGGCGTGTTCCACGAGTTCGCAAACACCTGCTGCCAAAGCAGCGTCTGCGATCCGACCGGTGAAGAGTATGGCGAGTCCGGAACCAGCGAAAACGACGTCTCGTCCGTGCACTGCACAAGCCCTGCCCAAAGCGGCAGGAAAACAAGGCTCGACAACATCAGAGCCTAGAAAAAGAAGAACAGGGAAGAAGAAAACACAGAATAAAACAATGAGCGTAACGAGTTCGTGTCTTGGAGGACCAAACGAAAAAGAATAAAGCAAAGAGGGAAGTGCGTGTGTACGAAGTGGTTCTGAGCGGGATGTGCTACCCCGGCCTCTCCAAAGACTGCGGAACCTCTTTTCTTCTTTTGGCTCGTGGCCCGGGGCGTCCGGGGGATCCCGATTTTATATGTGGATTGAGAACCCGCCCCTTGCGTTTCACCAGCGGTAAACCGCCGGGGCGTGCTTTTCAGCGGCGGTTAAGGGTTAAGCGGCGACGTGCACAAAGATCTAGATATGCAGGGCACGGGTAGCTGGAACCACAGCAGCGGCGCAGATTCCGCGCTACTGCGGACGGTTTAGCGACTGTGGCTGCCACTGAAGTTCGCGTTCGGTCTACATGCCTCTCAGGCACGAAATTCTGGCGAGCAGCAATCTCAATTTTGCCGGTAGCGTCTATATCGAGACCCATGTCTGCCTGCAATTCGCGGACATCTGACGCGACCCGTACCCACGCGCAGAACGTGATATAATTTAATTATACTTGTCGCGTGCCATGCGGTGCTGGAAAAGCTGCCCCCCTCGGACTCTCAGCGCGCAGGGCAGTGATGGCCGCCCAATTTCAAACCAGCGTCTGAACAAGATATGGTTATGCAATGGATAGACGGCATACCAGTTTTTGTAATTTAAAGAAGTTTACTTTATAAATATTCAAGAAGACTGGAGGCTCGGCTTTTCGCAGTTATAACGGGTCCCGGAAGAACGTCTGCGGAACGGCTATCTAGGGTAGGGCGCGCGTAGGCTTTAATGAGATCGTGGGCGCGCCACACCTTGAGTCCTGCGCGCTATTGCGTCGCGACCCCCGACCCTAATGAAGGCTGATGTGTTTACTACTCCCCCCTTCGCGCGCCGGCGCGCGCTCCAGCGTCAAAAATAGCAATGTTTACAACTCAGTTAATGCGCATCTTGCTGCGGACGCATCAGTACGGCCGCTCTGTGTTTATCTGTGCTATATTTGCCTGTTGAAACGATAACGAAGATAAATAATGTAATTAAATGCGCCATTTCATTACCGTCGTCGCTTCATGGGCCGCTTGTTTTTCCCCGTCACCTTAGCGATCTCGGCGGCAGAAATGTGAATGCCGTGCTCGGAGGCGCGGCCGACGCTGTTGATTTTGAGTCCCTTGTCACGGATCCGGTTTTTGCTGCGCGTGTGCCTGTCCTTCGCGATTACAATTCCGGCCTCGCGCGACTCGTCGCGGACCTTCTTCGTGCGCTCCGCGCGCTTATCTCTGATGCCCACAGCCATGGCCTGGGGCATGCGCTGCGCATTGCGCTTTGCGCCGGCCTTTTCCAGGCGCGCTTCCATCACCTTCAGCCTCGTTTTGCCAACGTGGTCCATGGGGTCCACAGCGCCGCTGATGTCCGCGCCTGAAAACTGGTTTTTGGACTCTGTGAGTATATGTGATTCTTCAATGAGGCGCTGCAGCGCAATGTCATTTTGCAGGTCGTCGTCCCCATCCTTCGAGTCAGGCGCGGGGGCCTGGATCGAGTCGTCCAATGGGGCCCCACTCGCCATGAACCGGCGCCGTTGAGCTTTCGTCATTAGTGGCTGGCGCACGGCGCCAGACTCGTCGTGTTTGATCGTTACGGGGCCGTCTTCAGAGCCGCGGCTGCGCTCGTCGTCATCATCCGCGGCCCGCGCGGGTTCTCGATCTGCCCGATCTGTGTATTCCTCGGCATTCGTGCCTCGAGCGGCGTTCTTATGCGCCTTTTTTGATGCTTTTTTGTCGGACTTTGCATTAGCGTCTTGATCCGCCGCCTCGTCGGAGTCGAACCCCGCGAAGTTGTCGTCATCGTTCTCGTCTGCAGCCGCCACGGGTGCGCTCCACTCCGTGCCGAACTGTCTCTCAAACGCGGCCTTAATTGCGTCCATTACGCCAAATATTCGGTTGCTGTCGAGATTTTAAGGGGCCCCAGCTCGCGGATCTACCAATATCCTGTGCCGTACGTAAATATATACATTTTTTCAGACCCAGGATCTTCGCGGTAAGGGCAGATCGACAGACGGTGAAGTTCAGATTGAGCCGGTGATTTAAGGTTTAGCATGAGAATATCGAAGTTTGCGGGCTGCATTGATATCCACGATGGCCAGGTCAAGCAGATAGTCGGCGGGTCGCTGCGCGAGGACTCGCAGGCCGCGCTGAAGACGAACTACGTGAGCACTCACGACAGCGCGCACTACGCGCGGCTCTACAAGCAGAACAACGTCGAGAACTCGCACGTCATCAAGCTCGGTCCGAACTGCGACGCTGCGGCGGAGCTTGCGCTGGCCGCTTGGCCCCGGGGCCTGCAGATCGGGGGCGGCATCACGGCCGACAACGCTGCAGACTGGATCAAGAAGGGGGCCTCGAAGGTCATTGTGACCTCCTACCTATTCCCCGGCGGAAACCTGGATCGCGACCGGCTCGCGAAGCTCGAGCAGGCCGTGGGGAAGGAGCGCCTTGTCATTGATCTGAGCTGCCGCCGCGTGGCGGGCAAAGGCTGGGTCGTGGCCATGGATCGGTGGCAGCGCCTGACCGAGTTTGTGCTTGGCCCCGAGTCTGTGCGCGAGCTCGCGTCGCACTGCTCAGAGTTCCTTGTGCATGCGGCCGACGTTGAGGGCCTCTGTCGCGGGATCGACGAGGAACTTGTGCAGAAACTGGCGGAATGGTCGCCAATCCCTGTTGTGTACGCGGGCGGGGGGCGCAGCCTTGAAGACCTGGCTACGGTGAACAAGCTGAGTGGGGGCCGCGTTGATCTGACTTTTGGCAGCGCGCTCGATATTTTCGGGGGCACTGGCGTGCGCTTTGAGGAAGCGGTTGCATGGAACAACCAACCATCTGATTCGGCGCCTTGAGCACGAACCAACTTGGCAAGGAAAAGCGCGAGCAAATTGTCAAACGCACTTAAGTAGCATTATTATGTTGGGGGTCGAAACACACAAAGTGAAGGAGATGGAACACCAAAGGCGATTCTACCAGATCGACGTCTCACGGCAGCCATGCTAATCTAAATCTCAGAAACCTAGCACGTTGCTGGAAAAGCGCGAGCAAGTTGTCGCATTTAAGTAGCATTATTATGTTGGGGCTCGGAATACACAAAGTGAAGGAGATCAAGATAAAGCACCAAAGACGATTCTACCAGATCGACATTTCACGACAGCTATGCTAATCTCATAAATTTCAGTAACTCACCACGTTGCTAGCTCGCAGATGAATTCAGAAATAGTTTTTTTAGTGTATCGCTGAAGATTTAGCTGGATATAATCTGTACATATGTGGTGCTCGTGATCTGTGCGCTTCGGCGTGAGGATTAGTGCCCGCGGGCTTTTTTTCCGGAAACAAGGCTTCTTTTTGGTTGCCTGACTTAGTTTGGGCCGGCTGGCTCCGCGATTTGAGCCTACCAGGTGCCGTCTTCCTCCGATCTGCTGAGGGCCAGCACGATCTCGGCCAGCTTCTGCTGCAGCACCTCGACGCCCTTTTCGAACACGGCGTCCGGCTTCAGCTGGCCCGTGGTCTCGACGTTCATATAAAACTTGTTTGGCTTCGCGTTGTAGTCGGCTTTCTCGTTGTCCAGAGGTGGCTCTTCGTAGTCGCAGTTCTGGGACTTCGGCCACTCCGCCTCGGCGCTTTCTTCGTACCACAGGTCTGTGTGCTTCATCTTGTTCCAGGGATCGTACTCAAACGCGATTGCCGAGCAGGGCGCCCACTTCGCGTGCTCCTTGGCGATGCCCTTCTTCGCGATGCATTTGAGCTTGAGTTCCTGGTTCTTGCGCAGGCGCGCCACGAGCACGCCCCGGTCGCCAGGAACCGACGACTTCAGCGGCCTCCCGATGCTCTCGTCCTTGCGCGCGGGCACCTCCACAATGAGATCGTCGCTGTAGACGTCCATGGTGCTGTCTGTCGTGCACCGCGCGTTCAAAGTGAGCACGACGCTGCACTTATCGCAGTAGACCTCGCAGTCGCAGTCTCGCGTGTACTCGAGCTCGGCGGCCATCGTGGAGTCGAGCGGAATGAGGCCCAAACGGTGCGAAAGGAACTCGTCGGCGAGCACGCTCGAGTTCACCTCGATCTCGACGAGGTCGATGGCCACGGTCGGGATCTCGGCGAGAAACACCCGTCGCATCGAGTTTGCCAACGACAGATCGATGTTCTCGAGCACAATGTCGACATTATCGTGGCCAACTTTGCGCACGGCTAAGCTCGGCTCTTCCATCGTGACGGCAAAAGTCTGACTAACCCGCGAAAGCTAAACCACAAATACTTAAGCACGGAAGCTGGACCTGTACACAACCAACCCGAGCACCAATCGAACCGAAAACCAATCGCGCCGAAAACCAACTGAACGAAACCCAACTCGAACATATTTGAGTTCCGTCTGACGTGTGGGAATTAATACCAGAAACACTTCGACTGGGTCCATCCAAGCATCCAGCACGAACCTGCCACAAACTGCCACAAACTGCCACAAACGCAGTCGAATTCGTGAAAGACATTTCTTTTGCTGGGCGCATTTTTTTGAGGCGCTGTGTTGGGTTAACGACAAAATTGTTTTGCTCGAATTTTCAGTGGTACAATTGACTTCACCCGAATTCGCTGAGCTCCAGATCACGCAGCCCTGCAATTCCCAGGTACAAATTGATTTGATATCTGTATTGATTGATCGATGGTGCACAGAGCTGTTGCAGTTGGCGTGGCCGTCGTGGTCTGCTTCCCGTTGGTGAAAGGAGCGGCCGCAGACCTCGCCAGGCTCTCGAAGTACGCTGTGACGCAGATCTACGTCTCAAGACAGGCGAAGCGCGCGCGCAAGCCCGATCCGGAAGCGGATCCTGTGTATGTGGCGCTGGGCAGCTCTTTTGCTGCCGGCCCCGGCGTCGGGGATGCCGTGCCGGATGCGATTGGCTTCATGCAAGGAAGCCTTGCTTACCCGCAGCTGCTGGCCTGGAAACTCGGGCTTTTGCCGCCGGCGTTCGTTAACGCCACGAGCTCGGGCGCATTGTTGAGCGACATCAGCACAACCCAGCTCCCCCACCTCGGTCCGAACACAAAGCTCGTGACGCTGACTGCCGGCGGCAACGACGTGGGCTACACGCGGGACACGGCGCTGGCCGCCTTACTGTGCTCGTTCAATTCTGCGTGGGTGCGGCACTGGGCCGAGTGGTGGTACAGGCCTCTCCGGCCGGCGGACAAGCGGCCCTTCCGCAGCCTTCATGCGCAGTTCGACAGCGTATTCCACGAGATCCACCGGCGCGCCCCCGATGCCGTGGTCGTGGTCGTTACATACGGCACGATTTTGCCCGCGAAGGGCGCGCTGCCCCCGCTGGGCGTGCGCGAAACGACCCTGCTGCGGAACGTGGCGCTGCGGCTGCGGCACGTCACTGTCTCTGCGGCGCGCCGCAACAACGCAATCGTCGTTGATCTGGCCACCGCATCTGCATCGCACCACGCCGAGTCCGACGTGCCGTGGGCTACCGGGTTTACCGAGCCTGTTTCCATTCATCCCAATGAGCACGGTCACTCTGTTGCTGCCGATGACATCTACGCAACGCTGCTTGAGATGAACTACGTCCCGTCTGGCCGCGAGTCGCCCGACGAAACAGACGCCTAAGCAGCGACTCGAGTGCGTGTTACATTCTCTACGTCGGTGAATCGCTCCGTATTGTCCTGTCGATTGCTGTCTACCGGCCTGGACACGAGCTATACCGCACGATGGCGATCGCCAAGGCGCATCGTATGGGCAGTAAACTCGTACACCGTCTACCTCCGTTGGGTCGATTGTTGTCCACCAGCCTGCAGCTCCTGAGCTCCGCACGAAGGGCCGATGACCTGGTTAGCTTTACCATGACCAGCAGCGGACACAATACAAGCTGTCCGACGCCCTTGGAATGGAATAGCCACAGCTGCTGCTCACACATCTTCTGTCCGCGGTTTTTATTTATCTCTTACTCCAGCTATCCGTAGCCTTCATGACCCTTATAAGCATTCACAACTCTTTACTGCCATAATTCACTGCCATAATTCACTGCCATAATTCACTTCTATAACTCACTGCTACTAGGCAGGTATAGCTGTACAGCTGTCACAGCTCTGACTACCACGCCTACTATCCATAGCCATCCATAGATGTAACTAGCTTTCCTATCCACAACACAGCTACGATCCACAGCTATAACTACTTCTACCAGCTATTACTACCAGATATTGCCACCCACAGCGATGAGAGCTACTGCCCTGAAAAACTGTAGCCAGAATTGATCGGCAACCCTTCATTGAGATCTGCCACCCAAAAGTAAGAAGGTACTAGCTAAAATTGCGCAACCGCCAATTTTTTGTCACTATTCGCTGCCAATGCTGGCTGTGCTATGTAGCAGTTGTTATTTGGCTATTTGCTAGAGTTCAGGATTAGAACGGGATCAGTTCTGAGTTCGAGCCAGAACCTGCCTGGCTGGATCCGTGAGCATTAGTTTGACGGGCACAGAGCCGCGCTCCGTGTTTAGTCTTCTTGTTTTCCAAATTGGATGATTGTTCGGGCCCTCGCTGGTCACTGCGGGACCTCGCTCAAAGCCTCGACGCGGCCGCAGCTGAACACCTTGCCGAGCTTGCGCGACTTGCCGTCGTCGAGAATCTCGACCGTGTCGTCGAGCACAAGGTTCATGAACTTGTCGTAGGACACGAGCACGCCCTCGATCGTGCGGCCGTTCAGGAACTGGATGCTGAGCCGCGACCCGAGCTTTGCCTCGAAGTCGTAGATGGGCCCGCGTTTGGGTCGCGCCTCGCCGAGCCACGGCACGAACTTGCGCTCCTCGGCGCCCTCGTTTGCGTCGCGTTTGCGGTCGCGGCTGCGCGCGTCCCTGTCGTCTCTGTCCCGGCCATCGCGGCCGTCTCGAGCGTCCCGCGCGCCGTCACGGCCGTCGCGGCCATCGCGGCCTTTGGCCCCGTTGTTTCTCCGGGGCCCGCGAGGCGCAGGCTTGCCTTCTCGTTGGCTCATTCTTCGTAACAATAAACTGCTTGAGCTTGGCTCAGCTTCCGTTGAGAAGACGCTGAATAAGCCGGCGAGGGTTCGCTCCACAAACCACAAATCCTTAACGCCTGAGGCGCGGCGCCGACATTCGAGCTCGAAAATGCCCGAGGTTTTGGTGCTCAGCGACTTCACGCGCGGAATGCGCAAACTGAATGGGCAGTGGACCCTGCGCGACCTGGCGCTCAGGCTCGAGCAGGTCACGGGCATCCCGCCGCAGAGCCAGACGTTCCAGTTCACGACCGAGGCCGGCTACCCGGGCTCGCCGCTGTCACAGACGTCCGAATCTACCACTTTGGACGATATCGGCGTGAGCGACGGGTGGCAGATCTACGTGAGCGACGCGCGTGCGCCCGCGGACCGCCTCGACTTCAGCGACACCGAGACCTACGAAATGCCCATTGAGGAGTACGAAAAGCGGTCAGGCACGGTCCTTGACTGGAAGCGCAAGAACCAGCTCGGCAGGTTTGCACCGAACAAGTCGTCGGAGGATCCGCAGCCTCGGGACCCGCAGCCCAGCGGCCCCTCTAGCGCGTACCACGCTTCAGCGGATCAGCCCGTGAATTTCAGGGTGGGCGACGAGTGTTTTGTGCACCTTCTGTCTGGGAAGACCGTGCGCGGCACCGTCGCCTTCGTGGGCAGCGTTCCTGGTTTGGCAGAGGGGCCCTGGGTCGGCGTTCGCCTCGTGTCTGCTGACGGAAAGAACAACGGCACTGTAAAGGGCGTGCATTTGTTCACGGCCGAGCCCAACCACGGCACACTGGTCCGTCCGTCAGCCGTGCGTCCCTTGAATGCGGACGAGGAGGAGCTCTAAGCCTGCCGTGCTGCTCGATCTGGTCCCGGTTGCTTGAAAGCATGTGTACGGCATTGCTGGGTTCAATGCGTCAGCTTGCAACGCCTGTGTCTGCTTTGTTTTTTGTTTCGCTACCAGTGGGTGCTACCATGGGTCCCACCAGACGCATTGCGAGCGCAACGTTCATCAATGATCTTGCGTTCGTATGGATGTGTGTATGTTCGCAAGTTTACTTTACGGATATTTAAGACATCAAACCACATCTGCCATTCCGCGCTCGAATCCAATGCGAACCTTCGGATCTGTTTAGTTTCTATGTCGTTGTTTGTTCACTTACTATACGTGGGCTGGGGTTAATTAGTCGCGTCGCGTCAATCTTGTCAACCGCCATGCACATCAGCGAGATTCGCATCGACGGATTCACGTCCTATTTGGAGCCCACGACCGTTTCCGACTTCAGTCGCGGGATCAATGTGGTTGTGGGCCGCAACGGCGCCGGGAAGTCGAACTTCTTCGCGGCGATCCGCTTCGTCCTGGCCGACCTGGCCGGGCGTACGACAGGCGACCTGCTCTACAGCGGCCGCGGCAAACGCGCGTCGCACTCGCGCGTGGAAATCGTGCTGGCCGATGCGGGCTCGCGGTTCCTCAGTCTTGGCGACGACGTGGCGATCGGCCGCGAGATCATCAATGGCTCGGATCGCTATCTCGTGAATGGCAAGCCCGTCACTAAGGCCGAGGCGCGCGCCCTGCTCGACGCTGCGGGACTCTCGTACGGTGGAAACGCGTTCTTTATTGTTCCGCAAGGCGACGTCACGCGATTGGCCTCGGCTTCCGACGAGGCCCGGCTCTCAACGCTGCTCGCGGCAAGCGGAGCCCAGACCTTCGAAGACCGGAAACAGCTCGCGCGAAAGTCGCTGGCAGACTCCATGGAACAGCTCGAGGAATGCAGTGATCTCTTGACTTCCATGGAGAAGCACCTGGCTCAGGTCGGCCGCGACGCACAGAGCTTGCGTCAGCACCTTGATCTGCGCAAACAGCTCAGAGGCATCGAGCATGTTCTGCTCAACGTCGAGCGGCGTCGCACGCTCCTTGTCATCGCTGGCGAAGATGCCAAGCTCGACGAGCAGCGCTCGAGGCTCGATCGTGCCACGGCACACCTTCGCACCTGTGAAGTTCAGGCGGACGCCGATCGTGCACATGCTGCGAATGCGGAGTCGCGTCTTGCTGAGGCCGAGGCCGAACTTGAGCTTGCGGAGCGCGAGGTGGCTGCACGGCGCCGCGACCATAAGGCCCATATATCGAGCGAGTTCTACGGCGACGAGAGTTTGCTCGCGACACATGCGTCATTCACCGAGTCGTACGCCGACAACGACGGCGACTCGGACTCAGACGAGGAAGCCAGCACGCCAGAGGAGGACCTGCACGCACTCAGAGCCGAGCTCGCGATGCGGTCGAAGGACCTCGCTACCCAGACCGCGAAGCTGCGCGCCCTGCAGCTGAAGGAGGGCCGCGGCACGCAACTTAGTGAAGAGGAGCGCGAGAAGTACCGCGAAGAGGCTGCTGCGCGTGTCGCTGCTTCGATTTCGGAACTGCGCACTTCTCTGGAGCAGGAGCAGCAGAAACGCAAAGAGGTCGAGGCTGAGGTCGAGGCGGCGAAGGCTCAGCTTGTTGAACTCGAGGAACAGACCCAGCTGGCCGCAGAAGAGGTGGCTACTATCACTGGCGAACAGCAGGCCGCCCAGTCGCGGCTCAGCGATGTCGAGTCGCAACGAGCGATGGCACTGCTGGCGCACCGGAAGGTCGAGATCGCGCGCGAGAGGCTCGAGAAGGCCGCGGAGCTGCAAACAAAGCAGCTGCTCGTTTCGAATCGTGCCCCTGTCGTGCGCAGTGTCGCAGCGGTCCGTGAGCTGGTGGCCGAGTTGCAGCTCGGCCCCTCGCAGTACTTTGGCACCATTGCAGAGCTTTTCAACGTTCAGCCTGCCGTTGCTCATGCTGTTGATCGCGTCGGAGGAGCGCAGATGTTCTATCACGTCGTGGACTCTGCGGAAACCGTGGAGAAAGTCGTAGCGGCCATGCAGCGCTCGACCACCAGCGGCTCGGCCACGTTCGTGCCTCTGAAGGATATCATCGTCCCGCCAGCCGCAGAGATCCCGGAAATCGAGGGCACGACTGCGCTCACCAGCATGATCAGTGTTTCTGATGCGCGCTTCGAGAAGCTTGTGCGACTCCTTTTCGGGAAGTACGTGTTGTGCAGCGACATCACAATGGCAGCTCAGTATGCGCGCCAGCAGGGCTTTCCAGCGGTTACTGTCGAGGGCGATCTCTGTGACCCCCGCGGTGCGATTTCCGGCGGGTCTGCAACTACAACGGCTGCGCCGCGACAGGCCGCGATCCGCGAGCTCTGCAGGCTGAAGGATGAGATCATCCAGCAGCAGGCCGAGTCGGTTGCGCAGCGCAAGGCGGCCGACGTTGCTTCGCAGCGCATCACACAGTGCGTTGATGAGCTCAACAAAGCGAAGGTCCAATTGTTGCGGGCGTCGCTTGCTCGTCAGGACACGGCAACACCAGTCATGGATGGGCGCGCGCAGGTTGCCTCGCTTTTGAGACAGCTTGATGATACGCTGCGAGCCGTGGACGAGCTTGAGACTTTGCTCAGTGCGGCTGAGCAGGAGCAGCGCTCCACCTCTGAGGACTCGAGCTTCTCTGGCGCGCTGACCGCTGAAGAGCGGGACGAAATGGCCGCGCTCGCCGAGGCGGTTGAGAAGCTGCAGGTGAGGTCTGATGAGCTCGCTGGTAAAGAGTACTCGCTTGCTGCGCGCGTACAGCGAAGACAGAACCGTGCGGAGCGACGACGGGCGGCAGCTCTGCGCCGCGATGCCGAACTCGCAGTCACAGAAGACTCGGGGCTCGCTGTCTCTGCCGCCGAGGCCGAGCAGCTATTTGTTAATGCACAGGCCGAAACGGTGCGGCGGCGGCGCGCCGTGGATGACGCCGAGCAGCTCGTTCAGCAAGCGCAGGACCGTTTGCATGCGACGGAAGAAGCGTTGCGCACAGCCGAGTCTGAGGCGCGAGTGCTGGGCCGACGCGTGGAGAACCATAGCGTGAAAGCACGCGCTCTTGCTGGACTGGTTGGAGAAATCGACGAAAAGCTTGCCCAGCTCGGCAGCATTCCAGAGTCTGCTCTTGAAGAGGCGGCGAGGTATACGGGCGATGGTGCTGATGCCGATACGGACGACAGCAGCCTGCGGCGTGTGCTGAAAGAGCTCGGTGAACAGCAGAAGCAGCTGAACCGCGAGATCGGGGAACTTGGCGACGTGAACCAGCGCGCTATCAACGACTTCGAGGTCCTGTCGGCCGAGCTCGAAAACCTAAGGCGCCAGTACACCACGCTCGAATCCGAGCGGGCAACAATCGAGGACACGATTGCCACGCTGGAGTCTCAAAAGCAAGCGAAACTTGACGCGCTGCTCGCAAAGGTCGGCAAGAAGTTCGAAAATGTGTTTGCGTCTCTCAGTGGGAACCAGCGCGGTTCGCTTGTGCTTAATCGAAATGCTGAGTCCGGCGAGCTCGAGAGTATCGGGCTGGACGTGCCATTTGGCAGTTCTACGTCGCAGATGAGCGGCGGCCAGAAGAGTCTGTGCGCGTTGGCGCTAATCTTCGCCGTGCAGGCGTGCGACCCGGCTTCGTTCTACATATTTGACGAGATCGACGCGAATCTGGACGAGGCGGCGCGCAAACGCGTTGCGAGCACAGTACGTGCCATGTCCGAACGAGCCAATGCCCAGTTCATTTGCACGACGTTCCGTGGAGAGCTCGTCCAGGCCGGCGATGCGTGGTTCGGCGTCACCTTCGAGGGCCGCGAGTCGCATATTGAGCGCATCGACAAAGAGCTCGCCATTGAGTTTGTATCTGAAAATCAGGCTGCCTAAATTATTCTAGCATATATCCATAATTAGCTATTAAATCCGCCCGCGCGAAGCCTTTTGGGATTGAACCATCGCCCATCGTGGAAACTACCCAAAAAGGAAATATTTCCAGCAGCGAAATTGAACGCAGCAAACAGTGCGCTCGTCGAGTGCCGGAGGCATGGTATTCTCAAATGTGTTACATGAAGCTGTAGATAGAATAGTGTCAAAAGGTCATGGAGCTCGTCTCTGTCGTTATAAATCGTCTATTGCGAGTCGGCCTTGTTAGGCGTAGCATACACGCGGTCATCGTCACCCTCCACCGAGCGCTGGATCTGCTCCATCTGGCTGACTTGCTTGAGGTAAGTGTCGTTGGCCTTCTTTTTGCTCGGGTCGAACAGCTCCTGGTCCGGGGTGCGGTGCGTGCCACCAAGACGGTCCCACAGCGTCGTGTACTGGCCGTAGTTGTAGTTGAAATAGAGGTGGTGGATCGTGTGGCAGGCCGAGCCGTTCACGACCGGGTCGTGCGCGAGGTACTCGCCATCGTGGATCATGACGGTCCACACGTTAACGAATCCAAACAGCCCCAAGTAGACCATCTTCTGCAGCGGGAAGATGAACGGGAAGATGTGGTACGGCAGGCTCTGCATGTAGCCGTCGACCGGGTGGAACGCGTGCGACGCGAACGGCGTCGGCACGATCCACTTGTGGTGCGGCTTGTGCAGGTGCTTGTACACCATCGGGTTGTGCAGCCAGCGGTGGATCATGTAGATTAGCGCATCAGTAAAGAGCAGGAACAGCGGGAACTGCAGCAAGAAGTAGGTCCAGCCGCCGTGGTCGGCCATCGACCAGAAAAGACGCGAGTAGCCCTGCGTTTCGGCAACAAACCACGGGACGGTGAGCAGCGTCATGACCGGAATCGCGCTCGTGGCCTGCGCGATCTCCATGCGCACCTGGTTCTTCAGGTACTTCGGGTGCTTGAAGTTCTCGTGGTCGTAAACGACGTAGTACGAGAACAGGGCCGTGAAGAAGTAGAGCAGCCAGCCGAACACCGTGGTGACGGCAAACAGCGTGATGAACTGCCTGACGATGTTGTCGCGCGGCAGCACGGACTGCGACGCGAACTCCGTCGGCGCAAAGTACAAAGTCGGAGCAACGCCGTACCGATCCGTGCGGTTGCTGTGCAGATCAGCAAAGAACTGGAAGAAGGGCGGCACCTTCGACCTCAGCGCGGCAATAACCTGCTCGGAGGCCGTGGGCGCGCCGCCAGCCGACGCTGCGGCCGAGGCCGAGGCGGCGATCGACTGCAGCGACGACGGCGTCGAGGCCGGGAGCAGGTTCGCGTAGAGCTTGTCGAACGCGAAATGGTCGACAACTTCAAGCAGGAAATCCATGGCAAATGTGTGTGCAACGCGTGGTCACAAAATTAAAGGCCGTGGGTGTTGTCAGCTGCGCGTGAGCTGGGTTTAAACGGTAAAGATCAGTGAGATCGCCGAAGATCAGTCGAATCAGTGCGGATCACGGGCAAACAGTACGAAACAGGGAGTGCAACTGGCTAAATCAGCTGGAAAATCGCCTGGGAGTATCTGCTATTAATGTGAGCTGTTCTAGGCCGTACAGTCTGTCTAGATCTCGAAAACCTGTGGCAAATCGAACGTCTAACTTTTCAATCGCGTGCCCTTTTCCTCTAATATATGGCTTCGGCGCTGTGCGTGCACAGTAAGCATGGCGACGGAACGCCCGCGTTCTCTCGTATCGGTGAGTAAGCAGCCGCCACGCTCCTTGCCCTGAAGAAAACAGCCCGCGCTGCCCTCGTGGCTGACAGCTGCAGCTTCCCCAGCCGTGAGGGTCTCTGCGGCACGGGCAGGGCAAGGTCTCCTCCAGGGCCGGGAATGATACGACTGATCAGCGAGGTTTATATACGAGTTTTCGGGGCATACGAATCCGAAGACGCGCGGCAGCGGGGTGCATGCCAGCAAGCTGCTGGGATCGGTTTGAATCTTGCTTCCGCTTTCTTGTACAGTCCGTGGATCGTCAGGGCTAAGTCAGCGACTAAAAATAGCGCGGGGTATAGTTCCGCTTCTCCAACGACCGGATGTGCCTTCGATTTTCGTGAATTTGGCTTTCGCGCATTGAACTTTTGCGTGCGCAAGTTCTGCGGGTGCAAATGAGCTGTGTCCGAGTTTTGAACAGGTTCTGGACGACCCAATGTTTCATATGTAGTTAGCGCCGTGATAATGACGCACTTATGGGTATGCTCGAGCTAGGCCTGCAATGAACGGACTGTGCTCGCAATGTTCGAGCTTGTCGATATTACACAATATTCAGGCACGCTTGTCAATGCGAGCATGCTTGTCGATGCGGATATGCTTGTCGGTTGTCATGCTTGTCATGCTTTCCAATGCTTGCCAATGCTTGCCAATGCTTGCCAATGCTTGCCAATGCTTGCCAATGCTTGTCAATTGTCTAATCTCGTCAACGCATGACGGCTGCGTAGTATGCGGATCAAGCAACTATACAGTGTACACAGTCTATAGTTATATTAGAGAACGAGCGAGATCGGCACGAGAAACTCGGTCGGCCGCACGTCTAGCTCGTGTAGGCATGTTTTATCATGGGTACGCGGATCACAACATTAATTGCGCGTGAGGCGGAAGTACGACTGGATGCGGTCGCCGTGCTCGAGCTCGGACGCAACATCCTGCACTTCTGACCAGCGCCGCAACGGCTGGCGCAGGCCGCGATCCGCGAGATCCTCCTGCAGCCAGCCGATTGCGATCTCGAGCAATGGCGTGCCGCGCGTGCCAGTGACCTTGTCTGCGTTCTTGGCAAGCGTGTCCTCCACGGACTCGGCGCTGCGGACGGTGCCGAGGTGCATGTGCACGATGTGGGTCGGCCATTGCATGAGACCGTCGAAAATGTGGGTTGCATACACGACCTGGCACCCGCGCTGCTCAGTCTCGCGCTTCAAGAACGTCAGCAGCCGATCCCGCACAACAACGTCCAGATCGACCGTGACCTCGTCGAGCAGCAGCGTTTTCCAGGGCCGCAGCAGCCCCATGCACAGCTGCACGCGGCGCCGCTCGCCGTCGCTGACCTGGTTCATGTGCCAAGTCAGGTCGATGTCGAGCAGATCCACGAGCTCGTCGCGGCGATCCGGGTAGGCGTCGCCGCCAACGCTCGCAATGAGAAGCGTCACGGCGACGTCGTGGCGCACGGTGGTGTTCGAGGCCCACTCTGTGCCGAGGTACGTCGTCTCGAGCAGGCCCTCGCGGAACGGGTCGCGGCCGTCAATGAGAACGCTTCCCTGCTTCGCCAGCGTCTTGCCCGCGAGCAGTTTCAGGAGCGTCGACTTGCCCGCACCGTTCGCACCAATCAGCAGTGTACGCGAGCCCGTGGGCAGTTCCAGCGACACGGACGACAGTCCAATGCTGAGGTCCGGGAACACGTACCAAAGTTCTTTAGTTTGTATCATGTTTGGGCGATGGCCGGTGGCCAAATAACAGAGGATCTGGGCTATAGGCCTGGGCTGCATAACCCCTACCTCGTATGTGCAGCTGGCTCAACCACCGCTGCGGGCCCTCGCTGTTCCGGCGAACAGTGTACCAATTTGCTGCACCTTGCGACTTTCGCGGTCTCACGCCCGGCATCCGCGCGCAGCCAGCGTCCAGCGAGGCACGCGCGCGGCGTCGAGCTACCATCACGCCATATGCGACTTGCTGTATTAGTCATCGCTTAGCGGGCGCGGTGGGCCAGGATACCTCTAGCCTTAATAGCTGGCCAGCCATTGAGTCGAAGCAACGTACTATGAGCCTGCGATTGCACGTCGGAAACCTGCCGCATCTGTCCTCGCAGACGCTGCGCGCCAGCGGGGTGTATTTCAGCGGCATTCTGTACGGCGTCGCGTTCTACCTCATGCTGGACTCGGCGCTGTGGAGCGCACACAAAAACCCGTCCGGCCTGCACATCGGCTTCGTCGACTGGCTGCCATTGCTGCTTGGCTCGCTCGGCATGGCCGTCATTAACCTCGTGGAGAAGAACAGGCTGAACGGCGGCGCTGCATTCGGGTCCGAGTACGGCGGAGCCAACGATACGTGGCAGGCGAAGGTCGTTCTTTTCATGGGCTTTGCGTTCCTGTCCGGCGGCGTGGCCGGCTCCATAGTGATCCTTGTGCTGCGGTACATTTTGCACCATCACAAGTGGCCCGTGCTGGCCATGGGCGTCGAGAACGTGGCCTCGGCCGTGTGCGTCATGGCGAGCTGCCTGACGCTGTGGGTCGCGCAGAACATCGAGGACGACTACAGTTATTCTTTGCAGCTATGATTTCGCTGCAACTTGTACACCTAGTGCTCTGGCACGACGATCTACTGCTGAGGCTGACGAGGACCGTAGGACCATCCTAGGACTGTAGGACCATCCTAGAACCACAGGATCATGTTAGGACCGTAGGACCATCTTAGGACCACAGGATCACCCTACGACCACAGGATCATGCTACGACCACAGGATCACCCTACGACCACAGGATCGTGCTACGACCACAGGATCATGTTAACGCTATGCGACGGCGTTACGACTAGGCAGAAACAAGCGTAGACTTGCATTGATCTGCGTGTCGGAAGGATTGTGCTGCGGAGTTAGCTGCGCTGGTATGCCGTCGAGTGATCTTCAGCTCCTACAGTGGGCCTGTTGCGCCATGCAGCCCTCGTTAGCACTCACAACGTGCTAAACAACGTATTAACCTACTCGAATGCATCTCGATCTGAGCAGAACCAGCTCTGATGGCGGATCAGGAAAGATCATCACTTGATGCTTGAGCACATCGCAGACAGTTGTGCCAGTTACCTGAATCAGCTCATGCGAAATGTGCATCTACCCGATCGTCTGTCGGCGTAACTATCGAGCAAGCGGCACGTACTAATAGTCTACTACCTACTTACCTAGTACTAACTTCTAGCACTGGAAAAGGGGACCAGCCTGCTAGATCCGCACTCTCAATTAGGCTGCAGCCTCGAGAACTTCGCCGCCCTTGGATCGACACGAAATTCTGTTTGGCCTCGAGATCGCCATAGCGACACCGAGCGTCACGCTTATACTCGGAGTGCCCTCGATATAACTTTCTAAAGAGGCAAATAATTTATTCAAGTCATTCCCAGCAACCTCTCCCGAGAACGTGCCCGAGAACATGCCCGGTCTGCTTTGCAGGTGGTTCTAGGCCGCCATCGCTCGCCTCGAGACTGTCAAGGCCTTACCTCGAGACCGCCCACCTCGAGAACATCTACCTCAAGATTGTCACGAGCGTCCCCAAAATTTCTTTTTAGAAACTCCTGATTTTTCACAGGTTTAGCACTCGGGTCCTCCGAGAACGTGCTGCGCCTGCCCTGCATGCATTGTGACACTATGTCATCCGTTTACATTGCATACCCAGAAAGGCAGTGTCATGAGAGCACGCAATGTGAGTTAAGACGAATTATGCACGTTATATAAAGAGGCGGATTACACCGCGCTGCGCTAGGGCAGCAATAAAATAAAGTAATAATAAAAGGTCCTGCCGGGATGCTCAGCAGATATGCGACGCGATTCTTCGTAGGGGGTTCTTCTTATTCTTGATCTTGTCCTCCTCCTGGAGTTCGCGAAGCGCGTCGTAGTCGATCTGGCGTGTTCCCGAGTCGATGTCGAGCTCCTTTGTGTTCACCCACTTCGACGTGCGCCAGTAGTAGAGCTTGTGGCAGATGAGGAAGAATATGAGCACGGGAATCGACAGATCGCCCTGGAAAAACGAGTTCGCGTCGGCACCGGAGCCGATCGGGAACAGGAAGATCCACGCCTGCAGGCCGAGGATCGCAATGACAATGAATCCGCCGAGCATCGAGCCCCAGATCCCGAGCGGCGACTTGTACACGAGCTCGGACGTCGAGCGGCCCTGCACCTTGAGCGCGTAGCGGAACCGCAGGTGGCACAGACAGATGCTCGCCCACGCAAACAGGAACGACAGCTGGCCGAACGCGTAGAGCCAGTTGAACACATCGTTGTACTTGTCCGACGCCGACACAAAGCACAGCAACGCGAACGTGAGCACGGCGAGCAGCGACACGAGCGGCCGGCCCTTGCGGTCGATGTAGCAGAACCACTTCGGGGCCGCGCCCTTGATCGCGAGCGACGTGAGCGTGCGCGACGATGCGTAGACGGCGGCGTTCGACACGCCGATGACCGAGCAGATGATCACGGCGTTGAAGATCGACGGCAGCGCTCGCACGCCCGTCACGGAGATCGCGGCCAAGAACGGCGAGCCCGAGTTCCCGTTCGAGTTGCCGAGGCTCGGATCGTTCGCAGACACCATGAGCGTGACCATGAGGATGCCGACAATGAAGAACACGGCAATGCGCCAGAACGCCTGGCGCACGGCCGACGGAATCGACTTCACGGGGTTCGCCGTCTCGGCGCTCGCAATGGCACTGACCTCGGTGCCGCCGTACGCAAACGCACAAGACGTCGCCGCAACTACAAACCCCTTGAAGTGGTTCTTGAACGGCTCGGGATCGTACCAGTTGTGCGCGCCGAGGTAGTGGTCCGTGGGCGGCCCGCCGCAGACGTTGATGAGCGAAAACAGAATAAACCCGAGCATCGCGCTGACCTTGATCGCGCCGATGAAGAACTCGAGCTCGCCGTAGACGCGCGACCCAGACAGGTTGATCACGACGTCAAACACGTACAGGATCGCGACCCAGGCCACGGGGTTGACCTTCGCGGCCGAGTTATTATCGTGGCGCCAGAACTGCGTAAGCTCAGCTCCGGCGATCAGCTCGAGCGGCACCGTGACTGCCCAGCAGCACGCGTACAGCCAGCCGACAGCGAATCCCCACGACGGGTGCATGAACCGCGCAGGAATCTCGTAGAAGACGCTGACGGTCGGGTACCGCATGCTCAGTTCGCCCACGGAGCACATTGTCGTGAGCAGGGCCACGCCCATGACGATGAAGGCAAGTAGCAGCCCTGCGGCGCCGGCACTCTTCATCGAATTACCACTGCCGATAAACAGACCCGTACCGACACAACTCGACAGCGAGATGATGATGAGATGGCGTCGCGACAGTGATGGCTGGGATCGCGACAGGTACATCGCGGCCTTGTCCTGCGGGGTCATATGTTCGAACTTGTAGTGGTCCTCAGGCGGCTTGTAGCTGTTGACGATGCGCCTGAAAATGCTCTTGTGCTTCGCTGCGCCGGTCTCGATCGATATGTCCTCGCTCGCGGGGTCGGAGACCTCGCCCATCGACACAGGCACGGTCTCCTTCTCGTATTCTTTGGAGTAGTCTGCCATTCTGCGCGCGGCTACGTGGGTTCGAGCGGACGCCGAGTGACTTGGTGTTGGGTTTCCTCGAGGAAATTCCTGGCACAATCGGAACTTGCTCGCGTTATATAGAGCGGCTCGTCGATCCACTTCTTTTTTCCTCTTACATCATCGTACAGGCCCAAAGCCTAGAATGCGGGAAGCTTCCGGGCAGGGGTTCGAAACTGATGCCGCCTTATTTGCTCAATCGGACCGGCAAATGTGCCTAAAAATTCGCCAATTTTGGGTGTGTTTGCACCCATATTGCATTTGGACGTCGAATTGGCGCGGCAGCGCCAACTGGGGTCCAGCTGCGCGTCGCGCAGCAAACGCCCGCGACGAGATACAAGTGGATCTTTGCCAGCTTGCCTGCTGATAGCGTTACCCTAAGTTGCGTGAGACGGCTCATGCAAGGGCCCAGATAACGTTTCAACGTGGCCTGAATTCGGCATATGGCGCCAATGGCTCTCTGCAGACGTACACATTTATTTATTGTAGTTGCATGCTGTAGTACAGGCACAACAGTTGTTCTTTCTCGTTTCGAACACCTCTGCCCCACTGCCAGGAACCACCGAGCCTCCTCGACGTGGGCTGATATGCTGATGCATAGCAAGACTGCATGCCCCAGCCCTGACACTTAATAAACGGATCCTACATACGGTTAAGCGCTTCTGGGCTCCGAGTTCAGCGAGACCAGGCGAACATACGCGGGACCATGGCGATTATAGCCACGTGAAGATCGCAGGATGCGCGGGGGTGGCGCGGGAACGGCGGCAACCTCGGCCGCCTATCTTATCAGCTCCTGCCCACTTCATTTATGACGCGCATTGGCGTTCCCGACATCAGGCGGGGTAGATTGGCCGCCAACCTAGTTCGTACCGCACATCGACACCGGTCGATCGCAGAGCACCACCGTCCAGTCCCACATGTACATGGGATCCGAGTGAAGATCGAGCTGCTTGTACAAAAATAAAGAATTGTTTTATCGTTTATAATTCGCCAAAACTAAATTATTGAGGCAATGCAGGGGCACCGTAGGAGTCCATATATAATGACTCTTAATGGCCACACCGACTTCTGCGCTATATACACTGCCCTAGCCCGGCGATGCTCAAGGGCAGGGGCGGCCGCGGAATAGAGAAGATCCAGGAAGGGCGAAGCGAACGAGTCGCGGGAACGAGCGCCAGCCATTGCCGCGCGTATACCGCAAGCCAGCCAAGCGGCGCGCCACAGCGCAAACAGAATAACTATGGTTTAGCAGGCCACTTGCTCTCACTATCGATCGCATCGAATGCAGCCTATGCCACTCGCGGATTTTCCGGGCACCTGCGCAGGGCAGAAGTGGTATCGGCGTTCGATCAACCACAGCCGTTGCATCACGAAATGATAAGGCGCGCAGAAAACATTGCGCGAGTGATATGCACCGATTACCCTTCACCCAGCAGCGATTGTATTGCATCTCTGGCTAGAGATAAGCCCACGAGGGCAGGGGCAGATCCAGGCCTATAGGCTTGAGACACCATGCGAATCGAGGAGCTCGCATTAGTTGGGACAGCAGCTGGATTTGCAGCTGCGTACCCTGCATGGAGGCCGCTCGGTGCCGGCGCGCTGCAAGACGTTCTTCGCGGCGGGCCGCTCGCGGGTGGGCTGCTTGGCACCGAGTTCACGGAGATCGCGCACTCCTCCCATTCTAAGGTCCGCGTCCGCGATCCGAGCGCGCTCGGCGTGGAAACAAGCGCGACGCAGCGCAGCGGGTACGTCGACTTCGAGGATTCGGACTCGCACCTGTTTTTCTGGCTGTTTGAGTCGCGCAACGACCCGGCCACGGATCCGGTCGTGCTATGGCTCAATGGCGGGCCCGGGTGCTCTTCAAGCGCAAGTGGGCTTTTCTTCGAGCTCGGGCCGGCGAAAGTGCTCGAGGACCTGTCGACCGAGCACAATCCGTGGTCCTGGAACTCGAACGCGACCCTGATCTTCCTGGATCAGCCCGTCAACACGGGCTTTTCATGGAGCCCACGGCATGTCAACAACAGCGACGAGGCGGCCGAGGACGTGTACCGGTTCCTAAACACTTTGTTTGACGCCTTCCCCGAGTACAACCAGGGCCAGCGCTTCCACGTTGCTGGCGAGTCGTACTGCGGCCACTACATCCCAGCCATTGCGAACGCCATTGTGTCGAAGCACAGCAAACTGCACGACCCCCCGTTCACACTGTCGTCGGTGCTCATTGGCAACGGCATCACGGACGTGCTGCTGCAGACGGAGGCGCAGGTCGGCATGGCCTGCGGGCACGGCGGCTACCCCCCGGTCCTCGACCTACCGACGTGCGAGGATCTCTACAGGGCGCTGCCGAAATGCGAGATGTTGATGCAGGAGTGCTACGACACGAAGTCGGACCTGCTCTGTACACTGGCGCGCAACTACTGCGAGGGTCTGAGCGAGCCGTACAGCCGCACGGGCCGAAACCCGTTCCAGATCGACGACGTTTGCTTCGACAACTGCTACCCCGAGCAGGAGTGGATCGTCAGCTACCTGAACCAGACGTCTGTGAAGCAGGCGCTGGGTGCGAAGCTCGACATCGACTACCAGGACTGCTCAGCACCGGTCGGAGCAGACTTCAGGCAGACGCTCGACCGCGTGCACAGCTATGCTGAGCAGCTCACCTATGTTTTGGAGAGCGGCGTGAACGTGCTTCTGTACGCGGGCGACCTCGACTACCGCGTGAACTGGTTAGGCATCCAGGCGCTCAGCGAGCGGCTGGTTTGGACGGGCCACGACGAGTTCGTGTCCCAGCCGCTGACACCGTGGACGGTAAATGGAGAGGAGGCTGGCTTGACGCGCACGCACGGTCCCCTGACGTTCCTTAGAGTGTTTGACGCGGGCCACATGGTCCCCTACAACCAGCCCGAGGTCGCGCTGGCCATGCTTAATGGCTGGCTGAGCCAGCAATAGAGGCTCCTAATAGCCTTGGACACTATGTGAAGAAAACGTGTACGCCAGCACTGAACGGGACGTGCCCAGTGCATAATTGTCAAGTGACTAGTTGCTTAATGCCTACGCCAGCACTGAACGGGACATGATTGCGATGTGCGTAACTGCGATGTGCTTAACTGCGATGTGCTTAACTGCGATGTGCTTAACTGCCTAGTGCATAATAGTCTAGCGAATAATCGCCTAGTGTAAAATTCAAGTGAATAGTTGCCATGTGTATAATTGTCAAGTGAATAATTGCCCAGCGCATAACCGCCAGTGCATAACTGCCTAGTAACTGCCTAGTGTGTAACACCTAGCGCATAATTGCATAGTGCATAATTGCCTAGCAAATAACTAGTGCATAACCACCAGTGCATAACCGCCAGTGCATAACCGCCAGTGCATAGCTGCCATGTGCATTGGATACGCATAGACATTACCGTTAGAAAGTAAGTAAACTGAAATATTCGCACCAGCGTGAGCCAGCCCAGATCGCGGACGGGAGCTTCCGAGTTCATTGAATACGTATTCGTGTATGTACAGGCCCGGCGGTTATAAGAACTTCACGAGCAGCAAAGGGGTCTACGCTGCGTCATGAATCTATGTACATGGTCGTTCCAATCGTCGCAGTTACACTGCGTCCATCGTCGCGGTCCTTCTCCGCTTGAGCACGCGGTGCTCATAGCAGTCGGGGCACTCGCAGGTGTCTCCGCACTGGCACTGCCCGGGGAGAACGCACTGCGAGGCGAAGCTGAAATCGTTGCCGTCAACTTCTCCGGACCAGATCTCAGTCGCCTCCTCGGCGCTGATTCCGAGCTCGTTCAAAATGTTCGCCTGCCTATTCTGGACGTCCTGCTGGTATTGCATGGGGCCGATGATAAGCGGCGCCTCGTTCAGAAGCATCGAGTTGAAGTCCTGCACGAGCGGCGGCGTGGGCGACATATCCACCGGCTGCGCATGCTGGCGATTATGAAGGCGGTGGCCGTGATGAGGGTGCGAAGCATGCGGAGAGGAGTGTTGGCTGGCGTCGTGCCTGCCATTGTGTCCGCCATTGTGAATATGCACGCCATTGTGAACACTGTGCACGTCGTGAGCACTGTCGTGGATACTAAGAACACCGTCAGCGACACCGTTGACGCGATGTCCGCCATTGGCACCGTGGAGAACGCCGTGGGCGGCGTTGTGCACGTTGTGCACGCTGTGGGCGCTATTGTGAACGTTGCGGGCGCCATTGTGAATATCATTGTGAGCACCAGTGCTGTGCGTATTGTGAGCGCGCACGCCGTTGGATATGTCAAGATCAGGCTGCGGATCCGAGACCTGCTGGTGCGTAAAGTCATGGTGCAACGGCATACTGTCGATATCCGGGGAGTCCAGCTTCACAATGGAAGCAATTGGCTGGCTATCATTCAGGGCCGGGCTCTGCGGCAAATTCTCGGTGCTGGCAGGCGTGGTTTCGGTCTTTATAGTGCTGCCCTGGCTGGATCGGCGCGTTGGCGGGACGTAGTCTTGTCTCAAGGCTCTGCGGAACATGTTGTCGCCGACGTGCACAAAAACATACTTCTCAGTAACAACAACGTCGTCGTCATCGGCCTGCTCGAGCTCCGAGGGCTCAATGCACTTCTCGTCCGTGAGCTTCGCGACATCGGGGACCTTCACGAGGCGGTAGTTGTCTCTACTCGAATGGTCCAGCGAAGGGCTCGCTTCTTTAGCGACAAGAGCATACCGGCTCTGAGACTCGGCCTGCGACTTGCGGCCCGGCTTGCGGACCTGCAGGAGGATGCGATCGCGGTGCACGCACGAACTGGATCGGTGGCCCCGGATGCAGCTCAGGCAGGCATACTTGTGATTCCCAAAAACTACCATTGCAATTATGGCATGCGTAGGCTGTGAAATCGGCGCGGCGTTCGTGTTCTACCGCACTCAACGCTCTGGGGTAGGTCGCTGCAGTGCCGGCTTAGCTTTCGCGAGAAATCAACTGCGAGGTAAGGTAAACTAGCTCAAATGAGCTCTGTTCAGGGGCTATAAACACAGCCCTTTCCGCGGTCGAGTGTAGGTCTAGACTATGTGCGTGACTACGTGCGGGTGGGATTTATTCGGCCGAGCTGAATTGCGGGCGAGCGCTCTCTGGCGGCGCAGAGATCAGACTTGTATACGCTACTTGAGCGATCTAATGGCTCATGGAGGCCGATGGCTACATTAAGTCATTGGCAGCACTCCGGATATCACATGTGCCCCACCGATGACTAAGGCACATCCCGCGGAGGGCGCATGCGCATCTGGGCGTACAGCGCATTCTGACCGTACAACGTGTCTTGACCATACCGCGTATCCCAGCCATACCACGTATCCCGGCCGGATTTTGTGGAACACGCCTCACGATTCGAGCCCCAGAACCGTTCGGGCCACAGAACCGTTCCAGAACCGCTCCAGCCACAGCGATGCCTCCGAAAAAGAGATCCTCCACGGCCGTGAAGCGGCTCATGACTGAGTACCGCGCGCTCATCAAGGACCCGCCCGAGGGCATCAGCGCCGGGCCAATGTCCGAGGACAACTTCCTTGCGTGGGAGTGCCTTATAGCCGGCCCGGCCGACACCTGCTACGAGGGCGGCGTGTTCCCTGCGTCGCTGACGTTCCCCGAGGACTATCCTCTGAATCCTCCGAAAATGGTGTTCACGCCGCCGATCTTCCACCCGAACGTGTACTCGAACGGCGAGGTGTGCATCTCGATTCTCCACGCCCCCGGCGACGACCCGAACATGTACGAGACTGCTGCTGAGCGGTGGTCTCCGATCCAGAGCGTCGAGAAGATTCTGTTGAGTGTTATGAGCATGCTGGCCGAGCCGAACCCAGAGAGCGGGGCAAACATCGATGCCTCGAAGCTGTGGCGCGACAACCAGCCAGCCTTTGTCGAGAAGGTCAAGCAGCAGATCCGCGCAACGCTCGGGCTCGAGTGAGCTCTATAGTATAAGTAGATATGAATAAATAGCACTTCGCCGTTCCCGGACTCGCTGGGCGACTTCCAATAGCTTTTCCGCCTCCTTCAGGGGTACCGCGGCTTCTGGGCCTCCTCTTGGGATCCAACTCGGTTCAGCTTCGCTTCGATCCGGCTTCCATGGCCATCACGGTCTGCACGCGGCCCCCCACGGCCGCTACTCGGCCTCCACTTAGACTAGCACTCGGCCCTCACTCGGGCCCTGCTCGGCTCTTCGACTCACTCCGCTGGCTTTAGATCGGCCGCTTGGCCTCTGTCGAACCCCGTAAGCTCGTTCAGCCGCGCGTCGGCTCGTCCTCGGCCTCGGCCTGATCGATGTCGGCAACAGAGTAGAGGAAGTTCGCCACCTCGTTCTGGCCCGCGGCGTCCGCCTGGTAGCACGAGTCGAAGCCCGCGTGGTTTTTCAGCAGCGGATCGGCGCCGGCCGCGTGCAGCAGCTTCACGGACTCGAGCGAGCCCGTCAGGGCCGCCCAGTGCATGGGCGAGTTCCCGCTGTCGTTCACGGCATTGACCGCCTTTTTTCGAACGCCGCCCTCGGGAAGGTGCTCGATGATGTATTTCAGGACCTCGAAGTGCCCGTTCGCTGCGGCCATGTGCAACGGCGTGGCCTGCGTGTACTCGTCGCGCTCGGCGAGGTAGCGGTCGACGCCGTCGGGGGCCGCGAAAAGCTCCTTGAACGGCTCGAGCTCGCCGGCCCGGGCAAAGTCTAGAAGATTGTTATCCTCATCGATTTCAGACATCGACTCTTAAACCCAAAAAGCGCTGGAGTTCGGCGTCCTGATCCAGATGAAAAAAAGAATTAGGTAACCGCCTACCAAACCCGCAGCATGGACGCGGCCCGGAAATGGCTGGATCAAGGCAACGTCCTTGCTCAGAATGCGAGGCCGGACCCTTCAAAGCTCGGCGCCGAGGCAGAGATTCCCTGGAAAAGCATTGATTTCCTGCAGCAGATCCAGCGCGCGCTGCCGCCGCCCACCGATCTCGTGGCCGTGGCCGTCGACGACATGAAGGTGCTGACGGCCTTGATGAAACTGGTTGTGATCTACGGGATTTCCGTGAACTTGGCGGGCTCCGAAATGGTGGCCCTGGAGCCGCGCGTCTCTCAATGGCCGCTCCCAGCCCAGAACAGAGCCCGCTCGAAAGCGAACACGGCACAGCTCGAGCGCCTGAGCGCACAGCTAAGGCTTGTGCTGGACAAGGACGACGACGTTTCGCGGCTGATCTTGATCTCGCCCTTTCTGGTCGACATTCTCGCCCTCGCAAGCCATTTCCCCGGCGACTTTGACGCGCTCGCAGCAAAAGTCCCTACGTTTAACCTGTACCGGCTGCTCGTGCAGCTCAGAGCACTGCCGGCCCCGTCTCCTAAAGTCTCTGAAACTCTGGCAACAATGCCGTTGTATCGCAAAGACGCAGTGCGCACTCTGATCGAGCTCGTCATCGAGTCTAAAGAGGGCGAGGCCGAGGCCGACCTTGATGTCGCGAGCTTGAACACCGCCGTGATCGCACTGGCCTCGGTGCCGAAAGTGCCTGCAAAAACGTATATTGAAGCAGTTGGAGACCAGCTGTTCGGTATTTTGAGCATCTCGGGTCCGGGCGCGCCGAAGCTAGTCGAGGCCACGGCCCTGATCATCGAGCAGATCTCGGCATCGCAGCCCAAGATCCTGGGCAGGCTCCGCAATATGATCGTGAACCCGCTTCTGCAACCTCAGCTCGACGTGGAAAATAGTTTGGGAGCGCTGCTGCAGCTGTCAAAGTTCACGCGGGCACCAGCAGACGCTTTCACAGCGCATGTTGCTTCACGAGTCCTCCTGAGCCTTTGGCTGCTTGTGGGCACCATGGGGGACGCAGGTAGCATCGAGGGCTCTATTTTGGCCGTGCTATCGGAATGCATGGAGCACACGGCGCAGCTCGCGCCCACACTCGTGGGAAACTTGCTGATCCGCAGCCTGCCGGGCAACCTTGAGTGGATCATCGAGCCGAACAAACCTCCGGTCCTTGCGGAGACAGTCAAAGCGCCGACTGAGGACGAAAGTATGCTGAAACAAATCGAAAGGCGCATGAGCTCGTTCATGCTGGCCGTGCGAGGTGTGTCAGACTCGACGGCAACGCGAATTCTTGTCGCGCTGCTGCGAAATTACGCTGCCAAGAACCCGGACCAGTCGCCTGTAGCAAAGCTTCTTGTTGCAAAGGCTGTGGAGTCGCTCGCACAAAACGCAGAGATCAAGCCTAAGCTGTTCAGCGATCCATACGAAATCATCGAGTTTGTGTTCACGCTCGTGTCGGCGCGCGTCTCGAGGTTTAAGGCGCGAGACTCTGCACCGGAGCCCTCGAACAAGCTGCGCGATTTGAGCCTTGCAGACAGCGATGATGAAGACGAGCCTGAGCCCAGTGCGAATGCTGCCAATGGCGGGAACGGCGGAGCCGAGGCCGAGGATGAAGACAACGACCTCCTGGAAATAGGCCTGTCTCTTCTAGGTAGCGCGCTTATGGAGGCTGCTGCTGACGACGACGAAAACAAAACGGTTTCTCAGGAGCAGAAGGATGAGTTAAGGCTGCTTGCCGGAAGCGAGCAGTTCCCCAAGACCATCAGAGCGAGGGCCGACTTCTGCGTCGAGCTGCTGGACGGCAGCGCTCGTAGTAGCAAAGAAGTCGACATGAATGATAGCGAGGCCGTGCTGCGAGCGGCACACGAGGCTCTTCGCGAGCCGCTCGTTCCATCGAGAGCTTACGGGCTGCACTTGATCTCCACCCTTGTTGCGCGCCGCGACCTCGATCTCAACACTGCCATCGAGATATTTGGCCACGAGCTCGGAGACGACGACTCATATATTTATTTGAACGCCATCAAGGGCATCGAGAATGCCGCGAGCTCCAACAGCACGGCCAAGGTGGTTGAGCTGCTGCTGCCGCTTCTTGAAGGCGACGCCGATGAACAGAATCTTGACAAAACTCTGCGTGCACGCGAGGCACTCATTCGCATTCTGACGCCCGGATCGGTAGACCAAGTCGGCGGTAACCTGATCGAGCTACTCATGCAGGACCTGCGAGCAGCGGCGCGAGGCATTCGCGATGTGCGGCTACGGCTCTCATCGGCTTCCATGCTGGGTATAGTCATTGCACAGTTCCCATTGTCAGTGGTGCCGCGGCTTCAAAGCGAGCTCACCGACTGTGCTTTAGGAATCTTGAGGCATGAAAAGGAGGATAATAACATAGCACTCCAACGTGCAGCTGTTGTACTTTCACTTGAAATCGTCAACGCCGTGAACGAAGGGTCATTCACAAACGTCGCAGGCCAGACTTTAAACTCTCTGGTGCTCGAGATCCGCGAAGTCATGCAGGGCTCCGACGACGACACTTTGAAGGATCAATCTGCAGCTGTTTTGTCGCAACTGGAGAACTAATCTATGTGTACATACATAATTTATTTATTATACTCACAGCGTGTGTCCGAATCGCATGCCGATACATAATTTGCATCCGCATCTTTATACAAGCAGCAATTGCCAGCGACTACCTATTTATCCAATTGTGCAAGCCATGCATTCCCTGCCCGTTTCATGATTGATTGGTAAACCACCCGCACAGATGCATGCGGCAGGACTTCCTTGCCCTTACCCACCATGATACCGCCTAAGCGGAGACGTGATGCAAGCGCATGGAGAATGGAAGCTTCCAGAAGCCTGGCCTGAGGTGAGCGGGATACCACCAGCTTGCGCTGGGCCCCGGATAGAAGATACGAAATTAGGAAGTATAAAAATAAGTGCAGATGATGAGGGATCAGCCCGGATCAGACCTGCACGCGAGCACATTACGAACTTTTAACGGCGATTTTTGCTGCGCCGGCGGCGCTTCCACCATTTTTCAGAACCTTCTGGATGCGTCTTAGTCAGCGCAGTGTTGTGGATGTGGGACGCCTTTGAAAAAGTATATATACACGGTCTTACAAACGTCTAGTTCAAAGTGAAATTAGACTTGAATCAAACACATCTAAAAATGTCACAGAGTGAGTCTTTTGAGTTCCAGGCGGAGATCTCTCAGTTGTTGAGTTTGATCATCAACACGGTCTACTCGAACAAGGAGATCTTCCTTCGTGAGCTTATTTCTAACGCCTCGGATGCCTTGGACAAGATCCGCTACATCTCGCTTTCGGAGCCGAAGGCTCTTGACTCCGAGAAGGACCTGTTCATCAGAATTACCCCGTACAAGGACCAGAAGGTCTTGGAGATTCGTGACTCTGGTGTCGGTATGACGAAGACGGACCTTGTGAACAACCTTGGTACCATCGCGAAGTCCGGCACGAAGCAGTTCTTGATGGACGCTTTGGCTGGCGGTGCCGACATGTCTATGATCGGTCAGTTCGGTGTCGGTTTCTACTCGCTGTTCCTTGTCGCCGACAACGTGCAGGTTGTCACGAAGCACAACGAGGACGACCAGTACATCTGGGAGTCTGAGGCCGGTGGCAAGTTCACCATCACCAAGGACACCGTCAACGAGCCGCTCGGCCGTGGTACGCTCATCCGCATGTTCCTGAAGGACGACCAGCTCGAGTACCTTGAGGAGAAGCGGATCAAGGAGGTCGTTCATAAGCACTCCGAGTTCGTTTCGTACCCCATCCAGCTCGTTGTCACGAAGGAGGTCGAGAAGGACGCTCCCGAGGACGAGTCCGAGAAGGTCGACGAGGACAAGCAGCCTAAGGTCGAGGAGGTCGACGAGGAGAAGAAGGAGTCCAAGAAGATCAAGGAGCTTGTTACCGAGAACGAGGAGCTGAACACCACGAAGCCCCTGTGGACCCGCCCGCCCAGCGAGGTCACGAAGGAGGAGTACGACTCGTTCTACAAGTCGATCTCCAACGACTGGGAGGACCCCCTTGCCGTCAAGCACTTCAGCGTCGAGGGTCAGCTCGAGTTCAAGGCCATCCTCTACATTCCTGCTCGTGCCCCCTTCGACCTGTTCGAGTCGAAGAAGAAGCGCAACAACATCAAGCTGTACGTGCGCCGCGTCTTCATCACCGACGACGCCGAGGAGCTCATTCCCGAGTGGCTCTCGTTCGTCAAGGGTGTGGTCGACTCCGAGGAGCTGCCCTTGAACCTGTCGCGTGAGATGCTCCAGCAGAACAAGATCCTCAAGGTCATCCGCAAGAACATTGTCAAGCGTGTTATTGACATGTTCAACGAGATCTCCGAGGACCAGGAGCAGTTCAACAAGTTCTACCAGGCCTTCAGCAAGAACATCAAGCTTGGTATCCACGAGGACACTACGAACCGTGCCGCCCTTGCCAAGCTCCTTCGTTACCAGTCGACGAAGAGCGGCGAGGAGCCCACCTCGTTCAGTGACTACGTCACCCGCATGCCCTCTCACCAGAAGAACATCTACTACATCACTGGTGAGAGCGTGAAGACCGTCGAGAAGTCGCCGTTCTTGGACGCCCTCAAGGCCAAGAACTTCGAGGTCCTGTACCTTGTCGACCCGATCGACGAGTACGCTGCCCAGCAGCTCAAGGAGTTCGAGGACCACAAGCTTGTTGACGTCACGAAGGACTACGAGCTTGAGGAGACCGAGGAGGAAAAGAAGCAGCGCGAGGAGGATGCCAAGTCCTTCGAGAAGCTGACTGCCGCCATCAAGGAGGTCCTCGGTGAGACCGTCGAGAAGGTCGTCGTTAGCGACAAGCTCGGTGCCGACTCTCCCGCTGCGATCCGCACTGGCCAGTTCGGCTGGAGCGCCAACATGGAGCGTATCATGAAGGCCCAGGCCCTTCGTGACACGAGCATGTCGCAGTACATGGCCTCGAAGAAGATCTTGGAGATCTCGCCGCGCTCGCCCATCATCAAGGAGCTCAAGACCAAGGTCGAGGCTGAGGGTGCCCAGGACCGCACTGTTAAGGACCTGACAACCTTGCTCTACGAGACCGCCCTACTTGTCTCGGGATTCTCGCTGGACGACCCGAGCTCGTTCGCTACTCGCATCAACCGCCTCGTCTCGCTTGGTCTCAACATCGACGAGACCGACGAGACCCCGGCGCCTGCTGCTTCGTCGGCCACTTCGGAGACCCCTGGTGAGTCCGTCATGGAGGAGGTCGACTAAGCTCAACCTAATTAGCACGAATACCTCCATTGCCATCTAAATTATATAAATGTATGTTGAATCTATCTCTTTAGCATGTGCGTAAGTGTTTCTAAGATGCGGCGAGCTGCCTTGTCCAGCAGAAAAGTTCGGCGAAATGGCGCCTAAAAATGTGCCAAAGCGCATCTGTTCAGTTGCTTGCCCTGCTGCCGAATTATTATAGTTATTTACAGTTTGAACTACCGGGATCATCTACCACGAGTTATCGTATCTGGCAAGCTCTTCCTGCTGCTTGTCCAAGTCCTTTTGCACGCCACGGCGCATGAAGAAAATCGGGCAGTCATTCGATGCACAAATGACATCGTGGTGCATGCTATGCTGGCAGTTTTGGCATTCGGTCCATAGCCGTGCGAATCTCGTTTGCAGCTCGTTGACCTCGGCGAGGTCCTTCGAGTATAGATCGGGGACCTTGTCGATGCAGCGATCGCAAACAGCGCCGGATTTGTATTTCCCCGTCAGCGGCCGTTTGCAGCCCTTGCACAGCTGAGACTTCACGGCGAAACGCGCCATTGCGCTTGTTCCCGGAGTAGCCTTGATGCGCTTGCGCGTATGCTCTCCAGAAAGCAGGGACCCTGCCTTCTCACCCAAAATCGGCTCGAAAATCCGCAGAAGTGGTTTGCTCAACTGGTTCTCCAGGTAGTATTTTGTGTCTATCGGCAAGCTGTTTTCTAGAACATAGACGGGATCCTCGCTCTTATCGTAGTTCTTGTCGGTGCTCGTGCCCTGTGTGATCACATACGGGACGCGGTCTCCAAGGCTGGGTGCGCTGCCCGCATCGCGTTGGCGCATTCTTTCGGCGAGCTCGCTATGCGCTTGCTTACCGGCATAATCGGCGCGAGACAGCTGCTTGGAGATCACCAGCAGACTCAGGTCGATTTTATTTTGGAGCAGATCAGCAATGGTGCTCTTCACGAATTCTTGCGCACCGCTGACGTCTCTCTCGATGAGAATCTTGTTCAACACCGTTTCAATCACATTCTGCACGAGCTGGCAGTTATCACGGCGCACTGTCTCGATGCCTTTCGTGTCCATCTTGTCATACTTGTTCGGGTTTGTCCAGTACAGACCAGCGTACCGTTTTTTGTTGATGAGCAAGTACGGATAGTACACTTTTTCGAATTCCAGCTTGATGGGCTTCAGAAACGTCTCTGACACGACGCCGGCAGCCTCCTCTCCGAGCTTCATCGTCTCCTCGAGAGTGTCTACGCCAAACTTTACCATGACCGAGTCCGTATCGCCGTACACAACCTCGCTGTCGAATTGGTACCCGTTGGCTTTGCTATAATGCTTTTCTACCAAGGACTTCGTGGCCTCGATCATTTGGCGACCATAACTGGTCACGGACGAAGAAATGGCAAGACAAGGAAGCTTTCCTACAGTGGCACCAGTGAATCCATATACGGAGTTTGCGCTGATTTTCAGGGCGAGCTGCCGGCCATCAAGAACAGCCCGCTTGAACGGATCGGTCTCGTTTTTCAGGTCTGCCTTCGCGCGTTTACGAGCAGTTAGCAGCTCGTTCAGAATAACCGGCAACAAGCCGTGTCTTCGTTCCTGCTTCACAAACATGTCTCCATTGGGCGTCACGACGTAGTCCTTATCCTTAACGAGCTTAAGGTCCTCGGCCTGCTTCGGAGTCAGCAGAGTCGTGTAGCACAGGTTGTGCGCCATCATGATACTCGGGTACAAACTGCTAAAATCCAGAGTAGCAATTGGCTTGTCATAGTATCCACGCTTCGGCTCAATGACGGTCGCGCCCTCGTACTGCTCATCCGAGCTGCCTTCTTGTTTCAGGTTCGGAATGACCATGTTGACCTGCAGAGCCTTGCGGAAAAGCTGGGAAATGACCTTGATCTGCTGTCCTCGGGTCAGCAAGTAGCCGATTGGAATGCCCGTGACACGGGCCATCTCCGTCAGGTTCACGAAGGCCATGAGCTTGTCGAGCAGGCGCAAGGGCAAGTACGCGTCCTTCAGGCAGTACACTGCGAGTCGGTAGCGGGAGTCAGCATCACCGTTCTGCAGCTCTGAGATAATTGAGTGGTGGACGTCCTCCTTCTGCTCGCCCAAGAACCGCGAGCTCACGTTGTTCAGCGTGTACGACCTCAGCTTATACTCCCTGCGTATATACTGAAGCATGTCAATCTGGAGCCTGCCCTCGGTGTTCGTGACCTTGGACTCGGACGTGCCGTACGCCTTCGACGAGAACGTGGAACTGCTCAGGACCTGCTGAACATATTTCAAACGCCCGAAGTAAGCAAAGCGGTTCTGGATGCCGAGCCGCGCGGCGCGGTCAATGAGGTACGGGAAGTCGAAGTTCGTGGTGTTGTAGCCGATCATGACGTCGGGGTCCACGGCGTTCACGAACTCGGACCAATGCAGCAGAAGCGCCTCCTCGGTCTCGTGCTCGAGCACCTGAGAGCCGACGATCGGCGAGCAGGTGCCGAGCGTGAACACGACGCGCACAAACGGCCGCACGGCGCCCTGGATCTGCACGACGCACGCGATCTGGATCACCGGGTCCATGTTGGGATCCGGGAAAATCCCCTTGCGGCCCGAGCACTCGATGTCGAAGCTCATGATCCGGAGGGGCGCCGATTTCAGCCAGTCGCCGTCGGCTTCATGCGCAATGAGCTCGCGGTAGTCGATGGAGACCTCGATCTGGCACTTCGACTCGCGCTTCGAGGCTGGAACCACCGAGTACTTGCCCCTCGGGAGCGTCACCCAGGACATGCCGACGATCCCGCAGTCGACCGTGCACCGCAGCGAGTACGAGATGTTGTCGAAGGTCTGGTTGCCGAACTTGAAGTCGCCGACCTCCACCGCGTTGTTTTCAAAGAACGAGCGCATGCGCGTCAGCAATTTCGGGTCCGAGCACACAAGCTTCAGGAACGGGACCTGGTCGTCGCCGTAGTACCCCCAAAGGCTCTGTTTCATGACGATCTCCACGCGTTCGAGCCCGTCGAGCTTTCTATCAGAAAGGTAGGCGGCGAGCGCCGGCACGTCGCGTTCGGTGAACCGGAAGGGCGCAGCAACAAAGAAGTAGTGCCTGAAATTGACGACGTCGCACATCACGGAGTTGCCCTCGGCCGTCACGCCAAACAGCCGCACAATGGCGGAGCGGCCGTCGGAAGTCCGGCTCTCTTCGGCGTCGATCTGCTGGAACGTGATGTCCTCGGCGTCCCAGCGCTTGGGCAGCGCCGGCCGCGGCCACTGCTGGTCGCCAACTATGCCGTGCCTTGCGCCCTCATCCTTGAGAACCCGCTCATCGTCCTTCAGGCTTTCGGCAAACGTGCGCAGCTTCTTCGTTCTCCTCGAATCAGAGTCCCCAGCGTCGCTTTCACGCTTCGCCACGTTTGCTGGCGGATGGTCCACAGCCGCCGACATAGCAGTACAAGAGACCGAACGCGTCGCGCTAATTATGAAAGCTGTATGTGGGCAAGGGCACATATATAGTAGTAAACTGTTTGCATGTGTTTCTGTGAAACCACACTTGCGCAGTTGTGGAGCAGGCAAGTGCTGCGGAATAGGAGACTGCCCGGTTCTGGCCCGACCTACTTTTTTGCGCGGGCCGCAAGAAATTGAGGTGAGAGCCCGGCTACGTGGCAGTCCGCGTAGCCTGGCCCAGGGCTGGCGCCGCCACCAGCGCAGCAGCACACCAAACCCGTCTGCCAATTCGATCCGCACAGCGTCGGCGCGAGCAACCAAGGCCCGTGCGAGCTGCCGTCGCACTTTGAGCGAACTGCACGCCAAAGGCCGTCTGTCCACGTGATGCTATCTGATAGCGCTGGCCGTCCTGGGCAGGGGCAGGAGACGAGCTGGATTGCCAAATTCTAGTAACTTTCCAGTGGCTGAGACTCTGTTTGGCAGTGGCGCACTTGATATCCGGGGCCCATGAGTGACGAGTTTACTCCCGAGCAGCACTCTGCCGTAGTGCGAGTGATGAAGCTCAAGATCACGGACTACTACGGCATTCTACGTGTAGAGAAGACGTGCACGTCGGCCGAGATCAAACGCGCCTACAAGAAACAGGCGCTACTGATGCACCCAGACAAAAACAAGGCGCCCAACGCCGACGAGGCGTTCAAGCGGATCGCCAAGGCGTTTCAGGTGCTCAGCGACGCCGATAAACGCAAGTTGTTTGACCAGACGGGCGCGGACCCAGACTCGCGCGGCGGCATGGGCGGCGGCGGCCCCGCAGGCTTTGGAGGCCAGCCGTTCGCCGGCAGGAGTCCGTTCGGACCGCAGTTCCGCGCTGCACCCGCAGACGATATATTTGCGCAGTTCTTCGGTGGGCCCACGATGGGCGGACAGCCCTTCCAGTTCCAGTTCGGCGGCGATCCAAGCGATCTGTTCTCTTCGATGTTTGGTGAGGCCCTATTTGGCGGGGCGCGATCGTCGCAGGCGCGGCGCAGGCAGCAGGCGGCCCGCAATGCTCAGGAGGCCGAGATCAACAGAAACATGTCCACATACATGAACCTCCTGATCATAGCCGCCGTGCTCGTGCTGCCCACGGTTTTGTCATGGATCTTCGAGGGATCGTCGGCTTCGTCGGTGCCGCGGTTCCGGTTTGACGAGAAGACCCCGTATACGAAGGAGCGAGTCACGCCAAAATACAATGTCCCGTTCTACGTGAACCCCAAGGACCTCGAGTCCCTGTCGGACTCGAAGCTGAGGACTCTGGATCGTACGGCGGAGAATCAGTTTGTGTCGAACACGCGATCGGCGTGCACGCGCGAATATTTAACACAGCAGCAGCGGATGCAAGACTCGGTCGGGTGGCTGTTCACGGACGAGGACAAGTTCGAAGAAGCGAAAAACATGCCACTGCCGCATTGCGACATTCTCACGAACCTCGGAATCCGCCTCCGCGAATGAGCATGCTGCACAAAGCTATTTATGAACCGCCTCGAGTGCGCAAGCCTCGCTTGCTCTAGCTGGCGGAGCCTCTATGCGGGGCGATATTACGAAAACCACTGACCGGAAACTGCCCGACTAAACGTGAAAAGCATGAGGTGTTATAGATACATGCTCCGCTGGCAATAATGCTCATCGCTACATTCTTTTCGGCACGACTAGGTGCCATGCAACTCTTGTATCTCAACAAGTTGTCGCACTGATCCAAGGCTCGGAACGCTCTCATGAAGTGTATGGGTGCCTCAATAAGAGAAGCGATCGACCAGAGCACGACATGTCACGCTCAAACATGGGCGTTTCCTAAATTGTCTTTCTGCTGCCTGAAGCCAATTTTGGTTCCCAAGACGGCCTATGATTTAGAGGATGACGAAATGTGCGCCTCTACGCAGTGCTATCTTGCAGCTCGCTGCTCTTCGTGTTCCGCATGCCTTTATGCCTGAACACAGCGGAACTTTGTTGAGCCCGCTTGACGCGTTTAGTCCGCAGCCGCTCACCGTGCAGGACCATGCATGGGCCTGAGTACAGCACCATATTCAGAATACATACATTACAGAGGCCCAAAGCCTCATGAAACTGTCCACATGTGATGTATCTCCAACGGTTGTACTTGTACTATACCTGCTTGTGACGGCCACGAGTCTTCGCATGCTGAGCCACGAGCATTCATATGTGCACTAGGGACTGAATGAGCCGGATATATCCGACTTGTCCTCCACGGCCTTAAAGAAACGCGTTCAATGAGATCAGATCTAAAGTAGAGTGATACAAGAAACAAAATCTTAGGACTCACGCGGCCATCGCCTTGAAGCCAGGGCGATGATTTTGTACGAACAGGGGTATTTGCCGGCCCATCGGTAGGTGCAACGTCCATTTGCAACGTCCATTTGCAACGTCCATTTGCAACGTCCATTTGCAACGTCCATTTGCAACGTCCATTTGCAACGTCCATTTGCAACGTCCATTTGCAACGTCCATTTTAGTGTTTGAGGAATTATACATATTTATCCATTAAACGGTGCCAAGTTTGTGTTCTTTTGCATTTGATTCAAGGAAGCGTGCTACAGATGATGGGCGGTGATTCAGATCACACCTGAGTTCATAACCCGAGGTCCGGATTAACGACGTTCCTGAGCCGGTTTGGTCTTGCAGCATCATAGAGAGCTGACGATAGCAGGCATCCTTGAATTGAATCTAGTCATTGAGTTTCAGGATAAATTTCGCTTACGCATTGCCCAGAAGAACCAGATTTCTATCGCGTTTGCTGACAGCTATAATAGGTGAAGCCACTTGAAGCCCGCGCTATTCATATTCTATTCACAGCTGGCAAGCCCAGAGCTGTCAGAGGTCGGTAAACACGGTGACTACCAGTGGTTCGACCACTCTAATCTAAAGCGATTTCAGCGTTTGAATGTATTCGCCGCGGCGCGATCCATCCTGCACGTCTTGATAGCCTCCACTTCGGGACCTCTTGCATTCCAGCCCTCGGTGCATTCCGTCGAGCCCAGCTCGGGCCATGTACCGAGAGCCTCGGACCAGGGGCCCGAACAACAGGGCGGCCCCGCATCGGGCTCCATAACTACATGTAACGTGTCCAGCAACTTGTTACACGATGCGGCCCAAAAGCAGTAATTATTATGGCAGTATCCGACACCTATCGTACGGCGTGCACCGACGCTCGGGATCGGGGACCGAGATACCCATCCACAGGGCCTAAGAATATGTGTGCCAGCCACACCTCTTGGGAAAAAAAAGGTCCCGACTCAAATAATTGCAAGTGCTCTCAAGTATTAAAGATCGCAAGCGTTGCCAGCATCTCGCACTCTTAATGGATCTGCACGCTGCCGATATGCAGCTAAAAATACGCCGTGCTAATTAATTAACGGTCGCTTATGTAATAAAGATCTGGCTTTATTATCTGTGCATCTGCACACGCGTGCCCTGCGGGTGAGGAAAATCTCAACCTGAACCACCATCCCCAATCGCGTGGAGAGTAAGCATTGCGGCGAGCCACGCGCAGGTTCCAGCTAAACGGGCACTCACTGGGCACTCAACGGGCCCCTACAATATATAGCGGCCCTCGCCAGACCAGCACCGCCTTACCCGCTCTGACGCAGCGAACCCACGGACGCGCCTGCGATGTCAGAGCCTGACCCCAATAAGAACAACGACAGTCCGCGGTCCGCGAGGCAGAAGGCCAACAAGTCTGTGCGGTGGACCGGCCAGGACTATTTTTCATATGCCGGCGCCTCGGGAAACCGCGAGCACCGCGCAGGTTCCAGCCACCAGGGATACACGAGCAACGACTCCGATTCGAGCGAGACGTCTAGCGACGATGAGGAGGAGCGTGGTAGCCATAGTGCCAGTGTGCGGGCTGCCACGCGCGCCAATACGTGGTTCAATCGTCTGCGACAAGAGGAGGATGATGACCGCATGCTGTCGGTAGACGACGACGACGACGACGAAACCCAACACTTGCAAGCACCGCGCCCAAGCAACCGGCGCACAAATAGCATGGAGGCGCAAATGCCCACCATCCAGGTCAGCCAACATGACGTGAATCCGTATGAACACATTCTGGATATCGGCACGCACACGAGCGCCGGGCTCGGGCCCGGTGGACGCGAATTGAATACCGATGGCGACAACGATCCGTTGGATAGGGAGTACCGCGAGCGAAGAAATCGGTTGCTGGCATCTGTTGGTCGCAGTTCCGAGCCGTCGTCCCCAGATTTGCATCCTGTGGATCCCATGAACACAGGCGCTGTTCCTCTCCAACCACTGCGGCTCTCGCAGACATACGAGGAAGAGGAGCAGTCGGATGGTGAGCCCTCAGATCGGCCGGCCCCGCGAACCCAAGAACGTAGTCGCTCAAACGCCGGGCCCTCCGTTTTGCCATTCGATCCAAATCAGCTTCCCGAATACGAGCAGGAGGACCCTTCTACACGCACTGAGGAACTGCCCGACCGATTCCACAGTGATAATGCTGATCACAACGAGGCGGAAGCGCTGAAGCAAAGGCTTCAGCACAGCCAGTCTGAAAGGACACACAAGTACGAGCGCGTGATCGCTGCGCGCCATCGTACCGAGAGCATGACGAGTGGCCATCAGAGCCACCACAGCCACCACAGCCATCACAGTGGGCGCAGCCGCTCAGAAAGCCATGGCAGTCACTCGGGCAGTCATTCAGGCAGCCACGGACATCACAGAACGAGCTCCGACGGAACCCATGCTGACTCGGGAAGCACCGCTTCCCGCGAGTCGAAGAAGGCCGACGCAGAGGAACAGCTCCGAAAACTTGAGGAAACGGCCCGGCTTGAGGCCGAAGAGCATGCCAAGAACCTTGTCAAGACCCATCTCGCTACGAACTTGCTGAAGCCAAACGCGAACAACGACGGCTACGTGCATAACGCCGGCTTTCTTCAGAAGGCTGGATCGCTCGATGATGACCTGTCACTCATTGAAGACAGCGAACACGAGGGTGCCGATGATGCGCAAGAGGGCGCGGAGAAGAAAGGAGACAAGAGGGATGGTAGCACCAGCAGTAACGACACCTTGCAAGCCGAGAAGGAGGCAAGCAAAGACCAGGACTCCAGTGATAGTGGCAGCGATAGCGAAGACGAGAGACGCGGGGTTAGTCTTCGAGGCGATCCGGATTACGTTCCTCCACCGAAGAAGGTGAAGGAGGGTGTTCTTGGCTCCCTTCTGCGCTTGTATGCTGGCCAGGAAGATGACGCAAAGTCAACAACGTCCACAATCTCTCCAGGAACCTCGCCTGCAGTCACGCCTTCCTCGACTCCGTTGCACTCACCCCCGCTGCCGAGCCCGGGAGGGACGCCTAGTGAATATTCTCCAAGTATGGCTGGCGAAAGCGGTGCGGGAACTTCAGTTGCGCCCTCAGAGGACTATTTGAGCGCTCCAGGGAGCACGGGTGACAAGCGCTGGAAACGGCCTGGCTACTTCCGCACCCACAGTAGTGAGGATGCATTGGGCAGAGAGTCAAAGGGCCGACCGAAATGGTACAAGCGGCCCTCGTCCTCTAACACACCATCTCTTGGACAGCTCGCGAGCTCAGGACTGGCCGTTGCTGGTAGCGCAGCGTCTACGGCAGCAAGCTCGGCTGCTCATCACGCGCATGCGCCTCATTTCCACCGAAAATCGATGAGACCCTCACACATTTCTGGTGAGTTTGTTGACGCCGCGGGCAAAGTGGAAAGGAGAGGCTACGATGAGATTGCTGCACTGAGAGAAAAGGAAGCTAAGAAGAAGCAGAAGAAGGAGCAGCAGGCAAAGCGCGAGAAAGAGAAGGCTTTGAAGAAGGCACGCCTTGCTGAGCAGGCCCGGATCACTGTGCACATTGCCGATGTGCTGCAAAGGCAGCGCTTCTTGCTGCGTCTTGGTCGTGCACTTATGCTCTTCGGTGCTCCAAGCCATCGTCTCGAGGAATATCTGAAGAGCACTGCCAGAGTTCTCGAGATTGATGCGCAAGTACTATACATCCCGGGATGCATTTTGGTCTCATTCGGCGATGCCACAACGCATACTTCAGAAACGAAACTAATTCGCGTTGCGCAAGGGTTGAATCTGGCGAAACTGCATTCCACGCACCTCATCTATAAGGAGGTCGTTCACGACCTCATGAGTCTCGAGGAGGCGAGCTCGCATATCGATCATCTGCTGAGGTCTAACAACGTCTATCCATGGTGGCTGGTCGTTTTGTTCTATGGAACTGCATGCGCATGCTGTGGAATGTTTGCATATAATGCGTATTGGAAAGACATTCCAATCATTTTTGTCTTGGGCGGATTTGTCGGATTTTTGCAGTTCTGGGTCCAGCCGAAGTCTGATCTGTACGCAAATGTGTTCGAGGTCACGTCCTCAATTCTAGTGAGCTTTATTGGACGCGCATTTGGGTCGATTATGGATGGCCATGATAGCTACGTTTTCTGCTTTGCCTCGATTGTGCAGGCATCGCTAGCCTTGATCCTACCAGGGTACATCATTCTGGTTGGTGCACTTGAGCTGCAGACGAAGAACTTGGTAGCAGGATCGGTTCGGATGTTCTATGCGAACATCTACTCGCTTTTCCTTTCTTTCGGTATCACCCTCGGATCGGCCATATTTGGCTGGTGCTACAACGGTGCTGTGACAGAAACGACGTGCAACCGTACTGTGAACGCAAAGTGGAAAATTCTATTTGTGCCCGCTGCCACGCTGTTCATGGCTCTTGTGAATCAGGCAGGATACAGACAGCTTCCGGTAATGGTGCTTATCGGCAGCGCCGGGTATACCGTTCAGTACTTTGTAGAGCGGCAAGTGAATGCAGCAGCGTTCACTTCGGCTATTGGTGCATTCACTATGGGCGTTGTGGGCAACCTGTACTCGCGTGTCGGACACGGTCTCGCGTTCGCTGCAATGTTGCCTGGGATCTTTGTGCTCGTGCCGTCCGGTGTCGCGGCCCAAGGATCGCTCGTGGCCGGTGTTAAGGTCGCGACGGAAATCGTCAACTCGTCTAAGTCGAACGGAACCAGGACAAAGGACAACTCGACACAAACAATCAGCGACTTGGGTAATTCCATGACCCAGGTAGCGGTTGGAATCGCAGTGGGCCTTTTCGCGGCCACTCTTGTTGTATACCCGCTCGGACTCACGAAGAAGAGATCGGGACTTTTCACCTTTTAATTTATGAATTTAGCATTCAACAACATTGTGGCATTAGTCTGTTTAAAGCATCTTAACTGCACACATACACAAACACATATTTAAGTTATGAAGACTCACTAACAGTTTGGCGCACAAGTTGGAAGAACTGCTCGAATCCTAGCTTCGACACGGAATAAAGTCTACTAGAGTGCAGGGATTAAGAGCCCGCATACGTACCACGCGCCTGCAGCCCGATTCGGACTACACCAATGGCCGGCGACGCGCGTCGATCTGTAGGGTTCAACGGACCTCTCTTATTCAGATTCTTTATTCCCGCTAATTGCAGGTCGCTGTGGTTACAGGAGACACACGTGATACTAATTAAGGGATAGGGTCGACGCGTCACTAATTAACATGCAAGGTATCGACGCGCTGGAAATAGAGGCACACAGCGGTCTATCTAGATAAAAATCACCTTGTACAACACCTGCAAAACTCGGAGCCTAATGTCAGCTTCTAGTGGTTCAGAAAATCTACTTATGACGCGAAACGCGTACGTGGCCTCTAGTCTAGAGCACTGCAAAGGGGCTTTTGCAGTGCAGCCGAAGAGTAATTGTAATATAAGTAACCCAGCCCTAGAGAGCCTGGGGCATCAAAAATGGAAACCACTCCTTAACATTGCTGTAGCCCTGTGTTTAGAGCGATTTGTTCACCTTACTGCTGTTCATTGGAGGAGTAGTTTCTCTTGCGTATAACCCACTCTTTCTTAAATTTCTCAACGGTGGCATGCAACACACGATGGACGGACAGGAGTTCTACTACCGACAGGGAGAGTCTCTCTACAATGACAATGTCCACACACCAATGAAAGACCTGCCCCCGACACTGGGATTCGGCAGCTCTAGCTCGCCGTTTCTTGAGTCCCCGCAAACTGTCGAGAAGCATGTCCAGTTCCTGCAATGGTCACCATCGCAGGAGAACTCAAAGGGAGGCCCACACCCGGTGCCATCTTCCTCTCATTTGCTTCCGTCTCAGTTCCCTCCGACTGGTTTTAACGGCCTTGAGTCGTCTCCGCCGGACGTGGGCCGGTATGCGACCTCCAGTGGTGTGTCTTATGACCAGAGTGCCTCGCCGAAGCCGGCCCAGATCAAACGCATGGGAAGAAGAGGACGGCCCCGGAAATATGATCTTAGAGACGAAACTAATACACAAAGCTCACTGCCGTCGGGAACAACACAATCGCAAGCCCAAGGCCCCGCTGCTGAACATGCAAGCTCAAGGCGTGCGTCCAATGCACTGAACCAGTCTTCCGTGAATCTATCGGGTATGCACCATCCTATGGAACGCGTGATGGAGCCCAAGGAGCACCGAATGGACCACTCGATGGACCAGTCTATAATGAACCAGTCGATGATGAACCAGTCCGCGATGAGTGAGTCTGTGAACCGCGCTCAGCCTGCTATGGGCCAACTCAGCATGGGCCAATCTACCATGAACCAATCTGCCATGAACCACTCTGTCATGAACCAAGCTGCGATGGGCCAAAATGCCGTGAGCCAAGCTGCTATGGTCCACCCTGCCATGGGCCACCCTATGAACCACGCTATCATGGGTTCAGCGAACATGGCCTTCTCGTCGGCGCCCAGCCAACACACGAAACGGAAATCTGCGTCACACATCAACTCGCACGAAGCATCACAATCCTCTTCCAGAAAAAGGAGTAGACCTTCAACGAAGCCTACGGCCAAGCCAGGCAACAGCGACAGTATGCTGCTCTACGCAAGCCGGCAAACCTCGAATGGGGTCCCATTGTTTTCCTCAAAAGTGTTTGAGCTTGCTTGTAAAAATCAGGGGAGTATCGAGAGCGCACAGGCCACTGCGCTCCGTGGAGTGCTGGCCGAGCGCGAGGAAAAGCAACGCCAATTCTCAACAAAGGGCCTTCGTTTCAACTTCTCCATTAACATCGGCGGCAAGGCCTCAATAGACATGACGACACCGTTGACTCCGCGCACGCCGACGCGCCATGGTGACATCCCAAAGGCAGCCTCGAACGACGCGGCGTCGACCTTCGCTTCTATGAGCGATGACGAGGATTCCGAATCGGAGGCTGAGCCTATACACACCGAGCTGAACTCAGTGCGCACACCACCAAGGTTTACTTCATTGGGAAGCTCGGACGCGGCCGCTGCCTTTGCGAAGACACTGGCACGCACGAACGACCAGGGCAAAGGCTTCATGTTTCTATTCCCACCGGTCAGCACACCGGACAAGCACGGCCAGCTAACATCCTTCGTTCCTTGCACTCCACGAACTCCACGCGTCTCAATGCCCTTCGATGAGAATGCTTTCAACATGCAGATGCAGACCCCGCCGGGCGCGATCTACTCTTACGAAAATCCGGGCGTTATGTACGGAACCGGATTGACCCCCCTCATGGGCAGCGCCAGGGGGGGCAACTAAATTATATACCCTTAAACTAATATTAAATAGGTATGCAGCGCATATTCTTGGATCTGGACCTAGTGCCCTGAGCTGGCCCTGTTTCTATGCATAGCTGCCTCAGCGTTCTATGCGTTCGAGGAGCTTCGGTCACGTGCGAATTTTTCACTGGAAGAACGATCCAGAGAAAGCAGCAAACACCGTTCGCACGGCCATTTTTCGAGCCCATAATCGATGTCTCAAACAGGCTAGAAAGCTCACAATCTTTGTATCAACTTAATGTCACTTCGCGACGCCATTCATTCTGAGATTGCACAGGGAAAGTACGAGTGCATCATATGCTACGAGCCTATACGAAGAAGCACGCCGATCTGGAGCTGCAGCGCGTGTTACCGCTGCTTCGATCTGAAGTGCGCGAAAACGTGGTGGAAGCGGGAAACGGATGGCCAGCGGGAAACCAAGTGCCCGTTCTGCCGATCGCATGTCAGTAAAGCCACGGTCCAGAGGGCCTCTTATCGCTGCTGGTGCCGGAAAGAGTCTGCGCCCTCGAAAAAGAACACAAGAGGAGCCAACGCGGGATGGGATAAAGCAATTCCTCCGCACAGCTGTGGCCAAACATGCGGAGCCAAGCGCAAGTGCCCGCATCCGTGTCCCTTGGTTTGCCACGCGGGACCGCACCTGGACTCTGCAGACTGCACGTACCTCGGCCCAAAAATTAAGTGCTTCTGTGGGAAACACAGTGAAAAAGTGATCTGCTCGCAGACAAGATACAATGGGTATTCCTGCGGCGAGCAGTGCGGGAAGAAGAACCCAGTGTGCGGTCACCGATGCACTCAACGATGCCATGAGCACCCGAATACCAAGAACGGCGGCCGAGCTAGTGAGTGCGGATCCTGCGAGGTTTCGGTGAAGCTCTTGTGCTTTTGCGGGAGGTCCAAAGCCAGAACAGCCACCTGCGAATCTGTTCCTGTTGAACAGAGACGCCGGATCAAGGCCACGAGAAACAAAACAACAGTCTCATGCGGCCGCAAGTGCGAAACCCCTCTCAGTTGTGGTATTCACACTTGCGAGCTTCCTTGCCATCCAAAGTCGCCTGCTTCCTCGGACCACGCATGTCCGTTTCTGCCTTACGAGGGCGAGAGCTGCTTCTGCGGGAAGACAGAGGCCCATAGATCACTTTGTACAGATGCGGTGCCGTCATGCGGTAGCGTGTGTGGGAAAAAACTTGCGTGCGGTCATTCGTGCGAAAGTACATGCCACGCAGGCGACTGCCCACCCTGCACAAAGACCTTGTCTGACGTGAAGTGCCGCTGCGGCAACACAAGCTTCGAAGCTACATGCGGTGAAGCGTCCCGATCTGCGCTCGTGTGTGATAAGAAATGCGGAGCTGTGCTCTCGTGTGGTCGCCATCACTGCGCGAACATATGTTGCGACTATAGCCCGAAGCGGCTTCGCGACATCCAGCATTCAACCCATGACACGCCGGATCTTGATAGCCTTACCGATAGGCATAATACAACCGGGCGGCACTCTACAGGGCCCAGAGGTCAAACTGCCAGATCGCAGCCCTCCAGAAGCCAGCCATCCAGAAACCAAAATGGACGAGGCCCCAGAAGAAATAATGGCAGTGCCGACGCAGCTCTTGGCGGGGCCAGCGATTATGAGCTTGCACTCTTCATTTCAGGAGCCGAGGCTGCACATGCGTGCTCGAAGACTTGCGATAGGCAGCTGTCGTGCGGAACGCATGCGTGCCAAGAGACATGTCACGCAGGGAAGTGTCCGCCGTGTATGGCTACTTCTTTCGATGAGTGGGCATGCCCATGCGGCCGCACGCGCCTAGAGCCTCCAATACGATGCGGAACCGAACTCCCGAGCTGCTCGTATCCCTGTCACCGACCACAGCCGTGTGGACATAGAGCAACGCACGAATGTCATGACGACACAACACAGTGCGCGAGCTGCTCAGAAGTAGTTTTGAAGCCGTGCCGCTGCGGCAAGAACAGCGTTCGAGTGAGATGCGACCAGGCGGAAGTCGTCTGCAAGGAACAGTGCGGCAACACACTAGAATGCGGTCACAAGTGCCTAAAAATATGCTGTCCCGGCGGATCGAGCTGCCCGCCCTGCACAAGCATATGTGACAAGACCCTTAAATGTGGACACAAAGACGCCTCGCGCTGCCACTTCCCGACAGACTGCAGAGACTGCAGAAGTCTGCTTCAAGCGAGATGTCCGTGCGGAGCTCTGAGGTTGTACTATGAGTGCGGCGAAGACGTGGAAATCAGCTGCAACTATGATTGCTTGATGGAAGCTTACTCGCCGGTGCTGCAGGAAGCGTACGCTGAAGAGCGCGGCTGGATCTGCGGGCTCGAGCTACAAGTACGCCAGTTCGTCAAGCAGAGTGACAAGAAGTCTTTGTGGCTACAACCGATGGGTGTACGGCATCGCAGGCTGGCGCACCTTCTCATGGAGCATTACGGGATCTCGAGCGAAAGCATGGATTATGGTAAAAACCGGTCTGTCTGTGGCCACAAAACGAAAGATACTTGGCTTTGTCGGCGCTGGTTAAAGGATGCCCCTCGGAAATCCCCAGAATTAAGAGTACAGTACATTGATCTTGGGAGCTGGCGCGCGAACAAGGCAGAGACACCTTCCAGCGAGCCTACTCCATCCACTGAGGCTGAAGCTGTAGACACAGAGTCTGGTGACGCGGACATTGCCGCTGAGGAGCCCGGCCTAGAACCTTCAACTGAAAAAATCGAATCAGAAGACGGTATGATACTCGTCAAAAGCAGAAGTGGCGGAGCACACTCTCCGGCAGCGGGTAGTACCGAGAGTCAGTCCGAGCTACGCAACCAAAAGTTCTCGTTCTCACTCCTGGCATGAGTCACCGCAGTAATGATCAGAAATGAATAGACGCGATCATTATATAGAGTTGCTATATGTATATAAGAATAAATAATGTTGAAATGAGAAGGAAGTGCGCAGTAGTAGATAAAAGACCGGGAACACAGAAGTGAAAAAGTAAAAGAGTCTCATGGTCGGATAGGTGTTTCCTTACGCAACCTGATCTCCAAGTAGCGCAGTGGAACATAGGTTATAGTGGTAAAACCGATGGCAAGAAGAGTGCCCAGCTCACAGCCTTTGCCAACGAGTCTCGCAAGCCGGCCCACGTAGTAATACTGGTCCATACCAACGACCACGCCGGCAACACCAGCCCCGAAGGCGATCATTGAGGCCCACATAATAGGAAAGTGGTCCTTGTTAAGATACTGGTCCCATTGGTACTCGTCCTTCTTGTGTCTTCGGAACCAGAGGGTCTCTATCATCAAAATGCAGGCGTATATCATGCTCCAGTATCCGATCATGGGAAGGAAATTGGAGACGACTTCAGACCACCCCGACTGGCCCGCAGCCGCCAAAGCATACCACAAGCAAGACACAAAGACGACGAGGATGTAGCGCGGAATCCTGGCGATGGGAGTGCCGAGCGTCTGCAACGAAAGCCCCACTGAATAGCAGGTGATGACGCCATTAGTGAAGAGTGAAAGATACATTATAACAACAATGAACTTGCCGCCTCCACCCCAGCGCTTCATTCCGTCGACAATCAGTCCTGCACCGCCCAAGTTTGTGTAAATCGCTTTCTTCGCGGGGTCGTACAGACCAGCAGAAGCGAGCCCACATCCCAGAATGCCGACAAACGCAGTGCATAAAAACATTAAAGCGACCACACAGACGTACAGCATCGTCTTGTTCGTGCCTTCTGGCATATCCAAATGATAGTCTGCTCCCATTCCGAGCCAGGTACTGGTGATGCCGATACAGTTCTGGAAATTTGAAACCCAGCCAGTCCTCAGGTCCTCACCCGAGACCGTTGAGGGCCGGGTGACATCGAACTCGTGGGCAGTGCAGACGTAGCAGAGTAGAAAAGCCACGAACAGCGGAATAATGAAAAAGGCCTCTACGGCGGTCAGCAGCTTCATCCCAAAAACACACACGATAAGGCACACCACAAAGAGAATAACAAGCCCCACTTCATTGGAGACAGAGCCGTCAGAAAGAGCATTTAGCAGCTGCCCACCAAAGAAACCATTGACAAGCAACCAGCCCACGCCCGTACAGGAGTTGAGAAGGGCAACGAATCGACTGAACCACCAGCCAAACTGGTACTTGGCCCCCATCATCGACCTGATGCCGGATCGCGGGCCCAGGGTCGCACCGAACGAGCCAACAACAGACCCTACAAAGACCCCGAGAACCCCAGAGCTCACGGAGGCTCGGAAACTCAAGTTGAACATCAGTGAGCCGAGGAAGAATCCGGTCATCGACGGAATAGAGCAAGTTCCTCCTACCCACAAACCTGCCAGACGCAAACACTGTAAAAAGGTGGTTGGCACTCGGTTCTGCGGTAGCTGTCTTTCAACACCTCGCGCCTCACCAAAGCTGTCAATATACTGAGACGCTCGCCAAAACCATTTCAGCCGACTGTGGTTTAACCGCTGGTCAGTATAGATCTCTAGTCTTTGCTCTGCAAACTCGTCGAAACTCTGCGAGTCGACGGAGTCAGCCTTCACCTCGGGAGTCTTCGTGTCGTCATACGCAGCGGCGCTATCGTCTCCTAGGCTCTCTTGCCTTTTTTTCCTGAGGCCGAACCGCATTATCGATAATTGCGCACAGATCCGAGGGTGGTCTCTACAGTCCTATATGAGTCTCATGCAATTTCCAGAGGGTCCTCAGTTACCCGGTCCCGGGTAGCTGGCAGGGGCCTCGAGCGGCTTATCATGATTGTAGCACGTTTATTGAGATCACGTGCCGTGTAAACCAGGACGCGGCAACCGCTACTCAGCGACCTGCGAATGTCAGAAAAATTTCGCAGGTTCATCCAAGTCTATACAATGTTTTTCCCGACGGGTGCGAGGCCCCTTGATGGTAGCTAAGGATCGCACTCTGAATCGTGTGGCTCGCAGTCCGCTTGCCTTAATCTTTCACCCTTCTCCTACCCTCAGCCACAGGATGAGCGAAGCAGTTTCGGCGTCCCAGCTAGTCGAACAACCCTGACGCTCATTTTCTCCCCGTCCTCAACTCAGCTGGGTGGTCACTGACTCGGCCTGCGAAGAACGACATCCGGTCAGTCCCTCCACAAGGGCTCCCAGATGAATAATCTCGATCATCTGATGACCCCGATCACCTGAAGCATCCGCGATCGCCGCTCATGAAAAAAAGAACCTCCGCAGGAGGCGCATGGATTCGCATGGACTAGGTTAGAGGAGGCGGAGTAAACCGCAGGCTTAAGAGTAAGATAATTCGGAGATAAACTAAATAAACTTGAGTTGTGCTGCGCTTTTATATTTTAGAGCTTTAAAATTTGAGCTAACACGTTTGCCGCGCCAAAGTCATGAATTATGCAGGACTTTTACGCGATCGTTGCTGCTTCTGGAAAGCTGAGGTTAGGTGAACGCACTCTCCTTGCCTGGAATCGGGGCGGTGTAATCGAATCCAGGTAGGTGGAAACATTTGTAACAACAAAGGAGAGTTTTCTAATCAAGGGAGTGGATTGCTTTTATAACTAAAAAGTGGAATGCTTTCCTGGGCAGGTTTGATTTTATGAATCGCGCCTGGTTAATCGCTCTATCGGCTCTATGGGAGACATCAGATGCATTGCCTGTTGCCGACAACTCCAAGGGATTCTTGGGACTTGATGTCAAGAGGTCCGTCATGCCGGAGTCCGGCGTGCGGTCCATTGCTCGAAGAGCTGACAGCGGCAACAAGGACCTCCTCTGGGATCTTGCAAACAAGCACACCTACTACACGGTAACGGTCGAGCTCGGCACTCCTGCGCAATCTATGGAGGTTCTTCTCGACACGGGATCCAGCGACTTCTGGGTAGACGCCACGGATTCGCACGACAGCCATTTCGATTACAAAAAGAGCTCGTCCTTCCAGAAAAATGATACTAACTTTGCTATCGGATACGGCGACAGCAGTAAGGTGTCTGGATTCTGGGGGACCGATAAGGTGTCTGTATTTGGCAACAGCTTCGATGCAAGCTTCGGTGTTGCAACCGAGAGCAGCGCCACATCTCCTATAATGGGCCTTGGCTTGACCCAAGGCGAGGTCTCGGTCTCAGCAGTGGACCAGAACGGCAACCTTACACCCACATATCCCAACTTCCCGTCGCTTCTCAAAATTAACGGGCTCATCCACAGGACCTCGTACTCTCTGTGGCTCCAGGACGCTGGTGGCGCCAACGGAACTGTGTTGTTTGGTGGCATCGACCACTCCAAGTATAAGGGAGACTCCCTGAGCCTGCTCCCTATTGTGAACGACCACTCGATCGGTGGAGCGCAGCACCCAACCACGCTCAGTGTAATCCTTCACGAGGTTGCCGTAGCTACCAGTGACTCCTCATTCACCTCGAACATTGACACGCCCGTTCTGTTTGACACGGGCAGCACGCTTTGCCAGCTACCGGAGGCGTTTGTTGATAAGCTCGGTCAGTCGCTCAACGGCACCTTCGATGACAAGTTGGGTGTATACGCGATTGATTGCAATGCTAATGGCGTCGTGCACTTCAACTTCAGCGGCGCTGTTGTGCCCGTTGAGGTGTCCGACTTGACGCTGCCTTACAACCTTCTTGGAAGCAACGACAAAAACAGCTGCGCGTTGGCCATCTACAAGTCTGGCAAGCGCAAATCGATCCTCGGCGAGGGTTTCCTAAAAAGTGCATATGTGGTGTTCGATCTCGAGGGACTGCAGATTGGTATTGCGCCGGCTTCTAACAATTCCGGCACTGAAGCCGCCCCGAGCTCGACCGCATCTTCGGTCGAAGCGATCGTGACTGGCATTCCCAGTGCTACGAAGGCGCCGCAGTACAGCCACACTTCATTCAGTCAAAATTAACCGTATAGAAGGCTCAAGTCCTTCCTTGATCTACATACCGTAATTCCACAGAAAATCGCATGGCATTAAACCCTTATGGCATTGACCTCCTTACCCCACACGCATTGTTGAGGTATATACCCTCGCCCGTGTTGTCCGCCATGGTAGAGTGCACATGACCTACGGTCAGTCTCACGGATCGATCGTCACAACGCGTCGCGTGGATCACACAGCTGCTCTAAGCTTGGTAGACATAAGAGCGCTTGGGGCTTCCAAAACCATCAGGCAAATACGAGGCCCGCTCTAGGGAAGCCGGATTCATGGAAAGCTCTAGCGACACCGAGCACAATTCCGAGTCTGGAACCCCGCTCGCTCTAGATGCCTCGCCTCGGTGGAATCACACTGCCCGCGCGGAACGGCCGCACAAGCAGCTTGTGAACCCGTCCATCCTGCCTTTTTCGTCGGATCCAAACTACCCGCCTTCTCGGCCTGGCTCCCGGCCTCCACTCGAGCCTGAGGAGAACGATACCACTGTAGAGGGCGACATGGATGAGGACCGATCCGTGGACACGGGCATGCCACCGCTACTCAGGCCGAGGCCGGTGCTGCGGAATAAGGACGAGAACGAGGATTTGCAGGTGCGGTATTTCCAATTGCAAATGGAGCTGAAAAGAGTCCGAGATGAGCTTGCTCGGTCGGGCCAGTTGTCGAACGTAGCTGCTGCCGGCGACGAGACCGGAGTTAGCGAAAATATAATTGAAGAGCCTCAGCAAAGCCAGGTCTTGAACGAGCTCGCGCTTTTGAAGGTGCAAAATGAAAAGCTCGTGCAACAAGTCGAGGGGTTCATGGAGTCGGAGGCCTCGCTCAGGCTTCAGAATGATAGTTTGAGATCGGAGGCTGCGGAAGCACGATCAGAAGCTGAGAAACTCAGACAGCAGCTTGAAACAGTCGGCGGCTCTGCCGCAGATCTCGATCTGAAATTCCTTAGGACTGAGCTGGATATGGCCCGCGGTGAGCTTGCTAATACGAGAAACAGCGAATCCGCCTTGCGCGCAGAGACTGATCAGCTCAAGGCTGAGCTCACCCATATTAAGAACTCGAGGATCGAGAAACGGCATGCGTCAGAGCTTTCCACCGCGGCAGAGGAGCTGGAGGATCTGTCCACGCGGCTCAGCCGCACCCTTAAGCAAAAGTCGCAGATCTCTGCGATGTTCGAGGAGCAGCTTGCGCTGAACGAAGAGCAGAACAGGCTCTTAACAGAAGCACAGGTTCAGATTCTGAATCTGAACTCAAACGTCGCCGAGCTTGACGGTCGTCTAGAAGCCCGCGCAGCAGATGTGTCAAAGCTTGAGTTGGATCTTCAAAATTCCGAAAAGGAGTCTGCAACTCTTAAGGAACGACTGAATCAGGCCACGGAAAAGGAGAAGTCTCTTACCAGCGATTTATATGGCCTTCAACAAGAGCACGACTCCCAAGAGACTGCATTGGCTGACGCAAAAGAGCACCACAGAGCTCTTGAACAGCGTATACACCAGCAGGAAAACGAGAAGGACCAGGTACTCAAGGAAGCGGCTTCGCTGAATAGGGAGTTGCAGTCTAAATCCGATCAGGTTGTGAAGTTGGCTGCTGAGCTCAAAGAGGCTACGGTCAAGCACGAGGAGATGGAAAAACGCGTTCAGTATATTTCTGCATCTCTCGATCAGGCTACTGAGGACAACACTAAATCGTACCAGCTAATTGACGGTTTGCGGTCGGAGCTGCACGGGCACGAGAAAGACCTTGACTCTCAGCGTTTAGAAAATTCTCGGCTTCTGCAACAAATCGCGGACTTCAAGAATAAGATCAAAGAACTCGAGAACGCTTTCGAAAACGCCAATGGTCAAAACGCGAGCGCTATCGAGAAGTTGGAGTCCATTATCAACAGGCTCAAGCACCAAATGGAGGACAGGGAAGAGTCATATCGTGCTCAAGAGTCAGACTTACGCTCAAAGATGGCACTCGACGCGTCTCATGCCCGGGAGAAGCATGACGAAGAGTGCAAACGCCTGAGAATGGAAAAGTCTCAAAGAGAGTACCAACTTGTTAGTGACATCAGCAAGCTTGAAGCTGAAATAATAAGCTTGAAAGACACTAGGGCGACGCTTGAAGCGGACAGGGACGCGCTGGCTGTTCGGGAGCGCAAGGCCGAACAAAGGATCAAGGGACTTGATGCATCTTTGAGAGATGCGATTCAGAGCTTGGCGGATGCCGAAGACAAAGCGCGAACAGCAAGGTCCGAGGCAAGAGATTACAGGACACAGTACGAGGCAAAGAAGATCTCGGAAGAAGCACTTGCGGATAAGATCAAGGCGCTTGAAGAGACAATAAGCAACCAAGCAGTTCGGCTGAACGATATCAACAGCGGCGACATTAGCACGCTGAGGATGCACGCTCAAGAAGGTGCCGTTGCGATTAATGAGTTCATGCGACTGCAAGAGGAATATGCGAACCGCAGGTCTGAATGGATAGCCACGCACAATGAGCTGAGCCTGAGCCTTCAGCAACTTTCAGAAACTAATAAAAGACTGGAGCAGGAGCTACTGTCATACAGAACCTCTGATTCTCAGCGCGAGGAGAAGTTCCGCTCTGCCTTCTACACTACTCACCAGGGAGAGATTGAAAGACTGCGAGCAGACTATCAGTTCAACTATAACCTGTTGAGTGACTCTATGCAGTCATTGGAAGCGGAGCGTGATAATTACAAGCGGCAGGTGCTGGAAACGAAGGCAAACTTGCAGGAAGTCGAGTTCAACGCGAAGCTTACGCTGCAAGACATCAATCAGATTCGTGGCGTCGCCGAACAAAGGGCAAAAGAGCTTGCAACTCTTCGCGAGCAGTACACATCATTAGAGGCACAGAATTCTGAGGTTAGAGCTCAGCTCGATGAGCTATTGAGAAAATCTCAAGACCTCGATTGTGCTATTCAGTCGAAAGAGTCTGCATTGTCTGAGCTTCAAACTCAGCTGCGCGAGTCTCAACGTAAGCTCAAAGCGGAATCTGATGAGAAAGAGGACTATCAGAGACGGTGGTACTCCGGACAGAAATTTTACAACGAAATTCTTGGCAGAATGCAAGTCATATTCTTCGCCTATTCGTATCAGGTAGAGAGTCTGACGTTCATCAAACGCATTTTCAACCGACGATTCCCCCGCATAGACATTATTGGATCCAGCGGATTGATGCCTCCAAAGCCTAAGCGAAGGACGTTCCAAGACGCTGCAATTTTTGCGCTAGCATTAGTACGATTCCGATCCGCAGCAAAGGATGGGAAGATACGGAAGGCCCGCGAGAGCAGCTCATACCTCTCAACTCACCTGCCGCCGCAATAATCTGTGCTTGTGCTCAACGAACCTTACAAGACCTCGGTTCGCTTCACGCGTCATACATTGCGATGACCATATTTATTAATTCTTTGTACTATAATGTAGAATATTTATTATACGATTGCTAAAGTGCTCCGATGCTCGGTGTTTGGCTATTCTTTTTTTTTGGATAAAAGACAGTCTCAATTATTGATACGGATCTTACTCATAGCATCGAATTTTGGTATCAAGTTGGTTTCGTTATTCAAAGTTGGTTCGGCATTAAGAAAATTTTGTGTGTTGTCACACAAAAGCCGGTCGGCTATCCACGCTCTTGCGAGCTGATCTTGGGACCGACCTGTATTGCTCCAGTTCGCGCTCTGCCATAAGGTATTTCTCGTTGGTCTCGGAAATCTCGCGGTTGGCGCGACGGAGCTCTATCTCGCGAGCGGACTCGTTTGCTTGCAATCGATCGATCTCTGCTCTGCATTGCTCTATTCTGTCGTCGGCATCCGTTAAGCTTCTACGGAGCTGATCGACATGACGAGCCTTGCGCTCCAGCTTCCATCTTAGCTCGCCATGTTCCCTCATCATCTGCTGCTCATTCTGCCTCAAAGTCAGGACTTGCTCTTGAAGTTGGCGAGGATGGTGTTCAAATGAGGAAACAATGTCATGAAGACGAGTTTCAAGTCGAGCCTTGTCCTTGGCGAGCCTGTCGCGCTCTATACTGAGCTCCTTGAGTGTACTATTCAAGGATTTGACTTGGCTTTGCAGCTCGCTGCTGAAGTTCGCTTTCATAGCCAGATCCTCGATCTCCGCGTCCCGCGACTCAAGCTGGCGCTTGGTTTTCTGCATTTCTCTATGGAAATCCTTCACTTCCGTGCTATGGTCGTCCTTCACCTGCGCAAGCTGAGCCTTGTACTCTTGAACTTGTTTCTTCGCGGCGTTCTCAGCACGAAGAGCCGACTCCACGACAAGCTCGGCGTTTTCAAGCTTCGCGCGGAACTCATTTGCTCGGCTCTTATAGACCTCTACGGCCTCTTCAAGGTCAGCGCTCTTGATATGCTCGGCGGCCAAGCGCGTCTGGTCGTGAATTCCTCTGTCATTGGACACATTCTGGAGCGGCTGTTTTCTGGGAGTCCCCGATGTATTGTGGCCGGGACTGGGGATGCCCAGCGCAAGCACATCATCGGCCTTATCAGCCGAGTTAGTTGGTGTGCTCTTACCGCTAACCTCGTGCAACGCCTTCGAAAGCTGCAGCTTTTCGATTTCTAGCAGTCGCATTCGGTGCATCAAGGACTTCTCAGAGTCATCACCACCATGGTTAGAAGGTTCTTCCATATGGCCAGCTTTGCTTTCCAAAACTCTACGGTCTCGCTCGCTTCTCACAAGCTTCAGCCTCAGCACGTTCAACTCACTTTGCAGTCGTTTCACTTCAGCGGCACGAGCCTTCGCAATCTCGAGCTCACGCGATTGGCCACGATTTGTCTGTGCTCCCAGCATCAAGTGAGAGCGATCTTGGGCTAGCATGGCCTTTTCGCGCTGTAGCTTCTCGTACTTCTGCTGCAGCAGGATAAACTTGGCATTCTCTTTTCGAGCGGATTCTAAGCTGTGCTGCAAATCGCTCACTTGAGCCTTAGACTCCGCGAGCGAATGCTTGTAATCCTCAAGCTCCTGCTCGAGGTTAGCATTCCCAAATCGCTTCGAGAATGCAGCTGCTGCAACACCCGAGGGAGGTGAGGTCTGCGTCCTCAGCTTAAGCAGCTCCTTCTTCGACTCAGCCAACTTGTCATTAATCTCCGAAATCGTCTCCGCGTCCGAAGCCGCCTTGGCTTCAGCGGCTGCAAGAGCCCGAGTCAGCGTCGAGATCTTGGTCTTTGAGTTCATTAAACTATCATCAACCTCCGCTTTGCTCTTGGTAACGTTGGCTAGCTCCTCATCCTTTTGTTTCAAGGCAGCGCGGGCAGTGCTTAGATCACTCTTTGCGCTGGAAAGCGTAACGTCGCTGATCTGCGTCGCAGACTCGGCCGTCGCTAGCGCATCGCGCAGTTTCGAAACTGACTTCTCAGAGATCTTGAGAGACTCTTTAGTTTTAGAAAGCTCCGAGGTAACCTTTTCAAGCTGTCGTCTCAGCTCGTCAGTCTCCTCCTTGGATTTCGCAAGCTCCTCGCTCGTCTTCAAGAGATTATCGGTCGCGGTATCCAGATCGCGAGAGAGCTTCTCCTTCGCTGCAACCACCGTTGCGAGCTCGTCGGACGCAACGCGGCCCGACAGCTGCTTTTCCATACTTGCAACTTTATCAGCCGACTGCTTGAGCTCGTCCGAATATTTTTGTCGATCAGAGGCAGAGGTTTCGAGCAACACCTTGTGCTTCTCTTGTAGCTCAGTAAGGCTCTTTCTAGTGCTGAGCGCAGCCTCCAGCTCTTTCTTTGCTTTCGCCAGCCACTCACGTAGCTGGCTAACCTCCTTAGTGGACTTATTTAGCTTACCCTGCAGCTCTCGTGAGCTGGACTCGGCGGCGACCAAATCTCTCGACTTGGTTCCGTGACTGGTTTCCAGCTCAGTGAGCTTAGGTTTCAGCGCGGCAAGCTCATCTTGGACTTTAGCTAATTCGCGCGCGTGAGACTCCTTAGCAGTGGCTAGCTCCTGCGTCGATTGTGAGAGGTCAGCACGCAGTGAAACAAGTTGACTATCATTTGAGTCCAGGTTTTGCTTAAGCTTCTCTTCGAGCTGGCGGTTTTGTTCCTCTCGGTCCTCCAGCTTCTTCAAGGCCTCTTTCAGCTCCGAGTTGACCCTGTCCAATTCAAGCGAAGATCGTTCTTTATCAGCTTTGAGCACACCAGTCTCCTTCTCGTGGATTGAAACTGAGTCTTTCATCTGGGCTTCGAGCTTCTCCCGCTGTTGTTCTGAAAGCTTGTTGACATTCTTTAGATCGTCGAGCTCAGCAATCAAGCTTTCAATCCTCGATTCATAGTCCTGCTTCAGCCCCTCGTGCTCATCCTGACTGGAGCGAAGCTGCTCAAGCTCCTCTCGTAGATCGTTATGTTTCTTGCTCAGCTCGAGAAGCGCAGCCGATGAGGCCTCATCTCTAGAACGAGCTGCTGTCACAGCAAGTTCATGTGCTTCCTCACGCTCCTTTTGCTCCTTCGCATGATTCTCCAAAGATTTGGCAAGTTCCTCTTTGGACTTCAGAGCGGCAATGAGCTCACCTCGCAGCTCGTTCTTCGACGAAATGAGATCGACCTGCTCTTCTTTTATCTTGTGCAAAGAACTCTCCAGCTTCTGCATACGCAGATCCTTTTTGCTGCTGTCCATCATCTCCTTCGACATAAGTAGAGGCTTGAGTCCGGCATTTAGCTGCCACCACGGGTCACCATGATGACGCGTATTTAGTTTGAAGCATAGCGCGATCATCTTTGCAGCGCGACGACGGTGGAGCTGACGTTTCACGTCAATTCTCACTATGGCGCCACGGGCAAGCGACTGCACCATCAAGGACTGCTGGGCAATAAGTCGCTCCAAGCGATGCTCAAGATCTGCCAAAACGCCATTTCGGAAAAATATCTTAGAAAGTCCGACCTTATACTGGGATGTGTCGAGTCCAATCTTTTGCAGAATGGTAGCGCATGTTTGCTGGGAGTCCAACGGTCCGCTGGTTTGGCCCGCCAAGGCCCTGTACCTCTTGCTGAAATCCAGGAACTCCAGCCTATTGGGGAACCCGCTACGGGCGATTCTGATGCCTTCCAGCACACCATTGTATCTCAGCTGGTTCAAAACCAAGTGGTTATCAAAAACATTGGGAGATCGCTGCGTGTTTGGAAGGATGCATCGGACGAAGTGTGGCTGGGTTGCCTCGAGATGTTCCATGAGGTCTCCGAGCTGTTCTTTGTGTCGTTGAGCCACAGTGCGGAACATCGAGGCCTTGCCCTTCAACTTCGCAGATTCAGGCTTTGTGAACAGGGAGCGCACAAGGCTGTTGTTCGACTCTGCCAAGAGAGACTCAACGACGTCGCTCAGAGGGTCCTTATTCTTCTCTATCCAGCCCTCGGTGTCGTACTCCACTGATTGAGCATAGTGATCAATCTTGAATCCTTGACCGAGACGCGACGGTGAGAATTTAGCATTGCGTTCACTCCACTGTTTCACGAGCTTCTCGCTAAACGATGCATCGCTGCCGCTGGGAAGGACCGATTCCTCATTAAGACAGCTGAAGATGCCCATCGGGTTCTTGCTCTGCTCGATAAGGTCTATGGTCGGCTGCAGGTCCGAGCCATAATCGACGTAGTCCCAGTCGACATTCTCTTTGACGTATTCCTCTTGCTCGAGCACGAACATGTGGTGATTAAAGAACTGCTGGAGTTTCTCGTTCGTGTAGTTAATGCAAAGCTGCTCGAAGGAATTCGTCTCAAAGATTTCGAATCCAGCAATATCGAGAACGCCAATAGAACAGCTTGAAGGATTGCCCTTACCGAGACGGGAGTTCAGCTGCTCAACAATATGGCCAAACAGCCGCTCGTACAGGGCCTTGGCCACGGCGTTCGTCGTGTGCTGGGCTTGCGACGCCGTACGGCTCTGCGTTGTGAACTCTCTGCCGACCTTGACGCGGGGCTGGACGATCGACTTGAGAAACCGCTCGGCGTCGACGCCCAGGAGCCTGCAAACAGCCTTCACGTCGTCCATATTGACAACGCTTCCCTGGTCTGCGCTACTCGCACGGTACTTGACCTGGCCCAGAAGCAGCACCGAGGCCACGATGCCCATGATATCCTCGACGCTGCTCGTTGAGAACCCCATAATCTTGAAGGCCTCCACAAGTCGGGCGTAAAGCTGAGCATCGTCGACTCCGTCGATTGTTGGCACACCCTTTGCCAGATATGTGAACATGTCCGGAGTGGACGTCTCCGGCAGGCCGAGCTTCTTTTTTAGGCTCGAAGGGGCGCCGCTTAGCAGCTGGTAGAATACGTGGTAGTTGCGCTCGTTTGCATGCTGCGTGACGACGCGCGACTTCTCAAGAAGATACCACTGAATCGATGCTCCCGTAATGCCCTTAGACTCGCTCTGGCCGAACTGGATCTTAATGAATTTGCCGAATCGGGACGAGTTTGCGTTGCGGATAGTCTGGGCGTTGCCGAATGCCTCCAGGATGGGATTAGTCTGCAGAATGCGCTCGTCTATGTTTCCTGAGGACTTGCTGTTCGTGACGCTGCTCAAGTACTGGATCGCGTTCTTTGTGTTCTCCGTCTTGCCGGCTCCGCTCTCGCCCGTGATCAAGATGGACTGATCGCGCTTCGTCGCGAGCATGCTGCTCAGTGCCTGCTCAGCAACAGCATAGATATGCGGCTCTGCTTCGTCTCTCCTCTTGTTTTTGAACTCGGGCAGTTGAGCAGGGCCGTATATGGGCAACGACTTGTATGGATTCACGGCCACGAGGAAGAGCCCCGAATAAGTATAGATCTTGCCGGCTTGCCAGCGCGAGCTAAGGTTGTGAACGACGCTGGGCTCATTCAAGTAGGTCAGCTCAGCCATGTCGCCGACCTGGTTGAACTGCGACGGATTCACCTTTTCGACCTTTGCTGCCGGGATCTCCTTTGTTTCGCCATTGGACTCGAGGCGCACTCGCATCACATCTCCATCTTCGTCAAGAATGACTGCCTTGGCGAACAGGTTCTTCGAATCGGGCACCCACACCCATCGCTTGGGGTCTGCCATGCGCCTATTTTCGATGGACGAAGCTAACTATGGAAATCAAGGCTGGACTCTTTGTTTACCTGGGCTTTGGGCTGGCACGTAGACTTTTAATCCCTCGACGCGGTAGCTTCTCTGGTTAAGGGTTGAGGTGGTGTGACCTTTTATGGCTCGCGGTCACAACAACAGCCGGGGCCGCGCGTCTACGCGGCATCCTTGCATGCTTTGCACAGCTGCGTGGGGTGGGCACACTTGGGGTTATGCAGGAGCTGGGCAAACCGCGCTAAATTAGGCACTCGAGTCCACTGCTGCATCTGGGCTTCTCACGGGGCTGCAGCGTGGCCGATGCCCAAATAGGCAATTTCTTCAAGGCGTGGTAGCATGATTGCAGAGGACCGTGGATACTGCCATCTGCTGCCTCCTACATAGTATATAATGATCGCGTCTAGTATCCAAATATGGCAGCTATTATCTCCATTGAAAGTTTAAGCGCACTACCTGAAGAAATGAACGACAACGGCAAGTACTTCCCTGAGAGAAACTCGGTGGATGGCACCATGGTTGCTGAGGAACACGTTCTTGAGATGATCTCTCAGATATCGGAGTCCCAGACGGATCTCCCGAGCGGCAACGAGTCTCGTGGGCCTCCGAACTGCGAGCCGTCGCAGACTGACACTTCATGCGCAAAAAGCCTGGCGATCACGGAGACGAGCCCCGAGCCCGAGGCCAACTCCAGGCCGGGAAGCCATACGTTCCAGGACGAAGACGAGGAGGACATCTACTACGAACAGAAGTACGGCAAGTTGAAGAGCCGGCAGTGGTTTTACATTACTCTCGCGATAGCTCTTGCTGTTGCATTCCTTGGAACGCTGGCCGGACTCATCGCGGTTGTGACAATCAAGCCTGCGCCTTCCACGGATCAGGCTGCCACGACCCCCACGCTGGCAGAAGCTGCGAAAGTCACGTCCTACCCTGTGAAGGCCCATGAGTTTCCTCACGTAGATGGAAACGACCAAGAAATTGCACGCGCGTTTGCTGATTACTCTCTCTACGAGTCATTCTACGGTGTAACATACGATGGAATTGGCGGTCCTGCATCTTCGCTGGCTAACATCGAAGTAAGACGGGCTGAACCGGCGCAGACGAAGGAGGTCGAGGAGTCGTGGATCCAGCGCAAAGTGTCCTTGGACGTGGCTTTGCTTTCGAGAGTCACGTCACGCCTGCGTCTCGTCCACAACCACGAGTTCCTCATCGATCGTGTCATCCAGGCTTTGAAGGACCTGAATATCAACATGAAGCTGAAGTTGAGTGTCAACGCGGCTGACTGGAACACGGTCCGCGACGATATTTTCCGGATCCTCAACAGCTACCCAGAGGACACCATCGAATCCATCTACGTCGAGACTACAGGGCTCTCGTCTCCAGCATCCGTGGCCAGAATATTCTCCGACCTATCTGATCTGTTCGCATTTCGCAAGTCGCACCACACCAAGGTGGTTCGAGTCGATGCTCAGTCCCAGCAAGCAAACCCGTTGGAGCTCGGCATGAATCCAAAGGCTGCCATCGAGTGGCTCAACACGGACAAGGTGCACAATGTTTACACAAACCTGGAGACGCCGTCTGAAACCAGCGATAAGGCGGGCTACATGACGTCATGGGTCTGCAACGTGGTCCCCAGCTTGAGGCCCGAGGTAGAATGGTTCTGGGCCAATGCGTTCGACGACGTATCTCGGGGTGTTTCGAATGGACTCTTTACAGAAATGCGCGAGATGAAGCCGGCAGGGCTACCCAGGTGCGCAGCCGGAAAGTGAGTGCCTTCTTCCCCGTCAACACGGCCTGCAATATTTATTTCGAGATTATTTATACCCATTCATATTAAATTCGTTTCATTATAGTCACCAGTATTTAATGTCCTCACAAGCCTAGAGAGCCGCACACCATAAGAGCCGTAGCCGAGCTGCCTCGCCAGTCACGTGTGGGAGCAGAGGAAAACAGCGGATCGCGCCAATTTCTCTTTTTTCATACATATTAACTTACTGCTCTTTTACCCACGTGTGGCGCCTCCTCTGCGCCGTGTGTTAAATGGAAGAGCACAGAGCAAGTAATCTCGTGTTATAATTCGGGTTTTCTTCTTTATAAATTCTCGATTCGCTTGCGAGTAACATACCACTCTATATATGGTCTACAGTAGCATACATCTGATCTACGAAAGCTTGAACCTCTAAGCTCCGCCCCAGTACCGAGGTTTCAATACTGGCTGAGGTCCAAATCTGCTTGAGGCAGCTTTTATCTGAGGTAGCATGTATAGATCATAGCATAGCTTCGATCTTCTGCTCAGCACCAGGAGTTGGAAGCTTCGACAGGGAAAAACTGTTGCACAAATGAGTATCTCTTTAGATTTTAGATGAGAAAACGAAGAAACGCACCACAAACTATTGACTTCTCAGCAAAGCAAAGCCGAGAAGTTATGCATGCTCGCGTCACTCGAGAGTCGTAAGCGTTAGCATGTACCAGGTCTGCCAGAGCCAGAAGTAAACAAAGCATCCGAATGAGGCTGTCATGTTGCCGACAACAAACAGGTCCGGGTATCGGCCCGTTATGGCGAATGGCACAAGCTCGAACCGTTCGGCAATGGCCAGGGAAATGAAGAACGCGTATGAGCCGGTGACGGCAAGGCGGTTCAGCCAGCTGCGCGGGAAGAACGTCTCCCTCGATGTAAGAAGCCAGTTGTATAAGGCCAGGAGCACGAAGTACTGGAGCTGCAGCTCCTCTCGTTTCAGCAACGGCCACATTGAGAAATAGGCAATGTTGCTGATCCAGAGACCCATTGCAAACACGTTTGGAGACGCACGAGCCTGCACGGCCGTGAGCAGCGTGGGCACAAGAGGCAGCAGCACGGATTTCTCGTGCACCTGGAACGAGAAAAGGAAGAACGACCAAGCGCAGCTCGCGAAGGCCCATGGCCAAACGTGCGGCTTGCCGACAAACGCCGCGATGCAGCTGGGAAGAATGCCCGCGAGAGTAGCTGCGAGCGCGAGAATTTGCAGCTGCGTAGAGTCAAACCTGGAGTTCAGCTTCACAAGGGTGTAGTTCAGCGTGCACCACAGGTTCGCGACTTTGTCCTCCCACAGGCCGCGGAAGACGGGGAACACGCGCTGCAGAATCTGGCCGAGTTGGTCAAGGCTGCGGAACGGCAGCAGCAGCACCGAAGAGGTCACAATGACAGTCGACCCGACTGCCAGCAACCGGCCGAATTTCAGTTCCCACTGCACTGCGGGTCCAACACACAGGCCCAGCATACTGAAGAAGATCACGGGCGCGTAGTACAGAGCCATTTGCTTGAAGAACAGGGCACCAACAAATAGCGCACTCGCAAGAACAAGCCGCTGCTTAACAAGAGCAGTCAAGCTGGCCACAGTCAGGCCGAGCATCACGGAGTTGTACTGGAAGTGGCCGTGGTCAATAATTGTGAGACCAGGGAACAGCAGCAGCAGGCTCAGGGCCACGTATCGCGCTTTGACATGCTCACCAGATGCCTCACCGGCCTTGAGACCCTCGGACTTGCTGGATGCGGCACCCGGCGTGCTTGTTTGGGATTTGATCCATAGATAAACCGCCGGCACGTACACAAGCAGCTGGCTGGCGATGACCGTAGCACGCATAAACGCCTTGAGTTCGGCTCCCTCAGCGCCGCGCGATGTGTCTAGTGCGAACCACAGGGCGTTGATTTTGCTGCCAACGATGCCGCAGATCCAGGAATGGTAGGCCGTGAGCGGCGGGTAGTCGAGTCTCCACCAGTCAAACTCGTAGAAGTACCACTCAGATGGACTCAGGTGCTGGGTGATTTCCATCCAGTGCCGCTGGGCCTCGAAATCGCCGAACTGAGGAGGGGTGTTCATGCCCGAGTAGGGGCCCAGGCCAACGGCGGCCCAAACAAAAACCGCGAAGGCTACAACTACGAAATACGCGAGCCACGGCCGTTGCACAGCCAGCGGCTGCAGTATTCTAGCCACAGCACTAGCCATTGTGTCCTTAATACGACTAAAGGGCGCTGTTTGTTTGGTAACTGTCGCGTAGCTGATCTACACGTGCAGCCATGTTTATTCACTATGTAATCAATTTAACGGTCACAGTGTTCTGGATCCGCTGCAAGCAAGTTGAATTCAGCCACGGGAGCCAACATTTACTGGGAGCTGTGCCAACTGAAAATCACTCAAGCACTCAATTATTGAATCGCAGACGTGTTGCAGAATGCTAGGTATGTAAAACTAAGTAACTAGAACTTTGTCCATTCGTTTACTCAAGAGTAGGGCGTCTTCAGACGCGCGGCCGTGGGTCCGAATAAATATGGACTGTTTGCCCGCAAACAGATCAGGTAGAGAGAGTGGGACTCACGAGCTTGCTCAGGAGCGCGACGAGCGGCCGGGGGTCTGCCAGCTGTGCTTGCTGGATCAGCTCGCGTGCGTGCTCGTAGTGCTCGCGGATCACACGCAGCGTGTAGTCGAAGGACCCGGCCTCGCCAATGATCTCCAAGGCGTGCCGCTTCTCGTCGGTGTCGCTCGTATGCAGCTTCAGGATCGCGGCGAGGTCCGCCGCCTGGGCCTCGCTGCCGTGCCTGAGACAGTGCACAACCGGAAATGAGTACTTTCCCTCGGTGATGTCCTCGGCGAAGCCCTTGTTGTCCTGGTATATGTCGCTTTTGAGGTTCAGGTAGTCATCCTGGATCTGGTAGATCAGCCCTAGGCAGTCTGCCAGCGGCACAAGGTCGTGCGTGGACGTGGACGAGCCCTGCAACAGCTTGACCGCGAGTCTGTACAGCCCGCCGGTCTTCCACGAGACCATTTCCTCGTATTCACGCTCGGTCGGGCAGATCTCGCAGTCCCGCCAGTACAGATCGAGGCTCTGGCCCTTGTGCAAGGCGAGCAGCTCGTCGAAAAGCGTTGATGTGAGTGTGGGGAACTGCAGGCACGCGTCCTGCAGCGTGGACAGCATCACAAAGCTCGCGCTGTTGATCGTCCGCGGCGTCCCGAACACGCGGTGCGCCACGGGCTGCCCGCGCCGGAGCTCCGCGCTGTCCTCGATGTCGTCGAGCAGCAGCGACGCAGTGTGGAGCTGCTGGACCACGCGCTTAACGTGGTCGACAATTTGAGGCGGGGCCTGCAGCACCGCGTTGAACGCCTCGATGTGGATGCTGCGCATCCCCTTGCCGGGAATCTGCTCCAGGTAGTTATATGGCGCCCATATCTGGTCGTCACGCTCAACCATTCGCCACTAGATTCTCGTCTAATTGGCCGTGCCGTCTACTTAGCCACGGCCTTCGTCGCTCTGTCCTCCGCTCAAGGGCCTGGGTGGTTGAGGTTGTGGAGTCACGTTACCTCGCCGCCGCTCTATTATGAACAACGTCCTCAACAACGCTACCGTCATCTAAGCAGTGTGGAGAAGAGAACCTCGGCGCTTTGCACCAGGAACTTAGGAAACAGCGAGCAGCACCGTTTGTTGAGTCTCCTAACGCGCTGAACTCTCACTACCTCGAACCTGCATCGCTGTAACCCCATGGATTTAGCAGGCATACGCAACATCCCACCGGCCACGCGGCTCTTCCTTGGGGCCTCGGTCGCGCTCGCGGTCGGCGTCACGACAAAGATCATCAGCGACCAGACGCTGGCGTTCGTGCCCTCGCGCATTGCGCAGGGCGAGCTGTGGCGACTTGTGACGGGACTCTTCTTCATCGGGGCCTTGAACGGTGAGTTCCTTATGTTCTGGGCAGTGTACCTCGGCGCGAGCCAATGGCTTGAGTTCGCGTACTACCCGACGTCCAAGGCCTATGGCTGGCGTCTCGCCATCATCTCCGTGGCCTCGCTCATTGGCTGTACATATTTCGGGATCCGCCAGCCGTGCGTGCCCGTGCTCGCGGCCATAGAGTACATGTCGACGCGGCGCCACGATGAGCAGAACGTGTTCATGCTGCTGGTCCTACGCGTGCCTCACGGCATGCTGCCCTTCCACCACGTTATATCGACTCTCGTGTTCGGCGAGCCGAACTCAACAAAAGGGTATTTGCTCGGGATCGCCCTGGGCCACTTCGTGCTTGTGCTCGACGACATTTTCCCGAAATGGACGCGGCGCCATCTCCTCGCTCTGCCCAGCGAGCCCGCGCACTACGGATGAGCTGTGCCCCAACGATCTCTTCCCACGCTATGCCCACCCACAGTGTGCCCACAACCAGCTGCCCACGAGAAGCTGCCCACAACGCTGTGCCCAGGATGAGCCATGCTTGCTGCACAAGTATAGGTACTGCGATCTCGGCCGCCGATCTGGCTTGTCTACCGAGAATGAGGCTTGCCCCCTCTGACGCAATTCCATCTTGCTTATCGGTCACCCAAAAACATCGTCATGCCAATTATAGCCTGATCGTGCGCAACGCCTGATATTGGTCGAACGAGCAGGAACAAGCAAGATCTTAGGTTTTCCAAACCTGCAGATAAGCCTCTTTGCTCTTTTCTTTGCTATTGAAGCTGAGCGAGCAGCAAGTCGTGCTCAAGCAGCATCACATGGCAGACTGAATGGCAGCAGCCCCAGCCATTGCAGCCCCAGTCATAGCAGCCTCAGCCTCAGCCATAGCAGAGCGTCTCAGCGCATACTGTAGACAGGCTACGCGACGGCAAAGTGCATTCGTCAATTTGGGGCACACGACCAAGCGCACACGACCAAGCGCAGGGCTAAGCGCCCATGGCCAAGCGCACGGCAGCCGGTCCAGGCATTACCATATTTATTTCATGTACATAGAGTACCAAAACCATTGTCGATAGCACAATCACAGAACGTGTTGACGCCTCGAGCCTCGTTTCACGAGCCGCGCTTCTAAACTGTGTCGGTTCTTGGCCAGCGAGGATCAAGCCGGTCGAAGAGGCGAGGCTAAACAAGCTCGCAAACTGTATCGATAAATGAGTGGTATCGGCTAATGTAGAAAGTAGATAGCTACATTGGGCAGTAAACTAAATGTCATTATTCGTAACGTTGAGTAAAAATTGATAGCCTGGTTCCGTCTGGTGAAGCGTTTTGGGTGCTACTGGGTTTCTAGAAAGAACGTCTGGCATTTGTACTGTCCGTTCCAACAAAGATCAGAACAAGTCGACGGTGGGCGCAAGATACTCAAGGATAGAGAAGTCGTCGTCTTTGTCGGTCGTGAGCGAGTCCGTAACCAGGGGCTGCTGCGCGTTGTCGATGTTGTCGACGGTCGAGTTTTCATTACGGAAGTAGAAGTCAGAAAACTCGTCGAACTCACCGCTGCCTCCGTACGCAGAGAATGCGGACAGGCCGACGGACTTCTGCGATTCCGGAGGCGTCAGCACAGCTGTGTCGATAACTGACTCGAGCTGCGGCAGCGCGGGCAACGCCGTGCCCGTGCCGTTGAGGTCGAGCTCGTCGCCCTCGATAGCTATGCTGACAGGATCGATCGTGCCCGTTGGCGTGACGGATTCAGATGCCGGCGGACCGAAAATCGAGGCCGTGCTCACGGCCGTCGGGTACTCGTTCAAACTCGATGGCGTGGCCGGCGTTCCCAAGTCCTCAAGCGAGGAGGTCGATGGGGCCATGGAGAGCTGCGGCAAGGAGGCAGCGCTCATCTTCTTCGAGAGTATGCTGTCCTCCAGGGACCGCGGCGTGGCAGCACTGTTCGCACTTTCAGAGCCCGGCACCGAAACATCCACGTTATTAAACACGCTCATGTTGATTGCAGGGCTATGTACGGGGGTGCTGGACTCGGATCTGCGGACGTCCTGTGCGTCCAAGTCCTCGTGCTTGGACTCGATCTTCGTATGCAGGGGTTGGGAGCCCGCGGGCTTCCTGCGCTTGTGGGCGTCGGGTTTCGATGGACACAGGCGCTTGCGGCCGACGCTCAGGGTCGCACGCGTGTGGATGTGGATTCCGTTCGGTGCGGCCGGCTCGCGGTTGCACGGTTTCGGCAGAAGCGGTCGGAATGCGGGACGGATCGGCACGAAGTTGCGCTTCGATTGCGGAGCCTCTTTGCGCGCGGCGGAAGCTGCCATGGGGTCTTGGGTCATTGCAGGGTGCGCCATGGCCATGTTGTTGCGAATGCCAGAGACTGGTCAGAGCAGGGGCTGGTTAATGCAAAGGGAAAGTAAAAAAGGATATTTTGGAGGTTGACAGCAACTGTCTTGGCAATACTGGGAAATGCGAGACCGTTGGGGGTCAGCGTTTTTGGTCTATGGGAGGCGTTTTTCGTCTACTGCAGAACTGAGTCGGCGCAACAGCTTGGAAGCTAGTACGATCCACGTTTGACAACAGGCGGACTAGTGCAGTATGCTCAACCCCACCGTGGATTCCAACGAAGTATGGCGAAGCTCAGTTTTAGGTCTGGGACTTTTCCCACTCGACAGGCGTTACCAACAAGTTGTGTACCGAGCAATCTCAACTTCTTTTAAACCACGCTGGCTCTACCATCCGCCCATAGGGCAGGGTACCCTACAGCTGTGAACCTAGGGTTCGGCATAGCAGAGGTATCGGCAAACCCCTAAACCCAGCGCGCCAACGTAGCCCTGGGCAGGGATCTGAGGCTAGATGAAGGCATTCAAGCGCAGGTGCTGCAGGCCAGCAGAGTGCATCGGCAGAGAGCAGCGTCGGACTGCAACCCAGGGCTGAAATGCCACTATTTTAGTGCTAGCTCGAATTCGGGGCGCAATTTGGAATCCCAGTTTTCCGAGGATGCGCGACGCATGCGCTGTGAAGGTGGATTCCCGCACATTGTTTTTTGCCTGCACATTTACAACTGTAATCAAGGAGCGTCTCGTGACTTCTTCTGCGTTGTTGTTGCCATTTGGCTTAGGTACGGCTGCTCCAGGCCATGCACGTTACAGTGGGAGAATAGTCAAGGGTCTTCTACATATGCTATCTACGCGCGGAAGGCAATGTGTATGCACGTGCCCTAGAGCTGCAGGCCCTAGGTCAACGGCGAGACTGCGTTGCGACAAACTGCGCGAACGTGCCCGATCGTTTGCGTTTCAGGACGGGCCAGTCCGTATGGCGGAAACAACATTTCGGTGCTCTCCCGTGCTAAATGGAATTTATTGCAACGCTTCAACATTCATTTTATTCTGTGTTTTCTCCCAATTGCACCAGTAGGTGTACCCAAACCCAGAACAGCGAAACTGCACCATAGTCAAAAATAATACCCGTCTCCGGGAAGGCAGGCCAGAGCAACCGAGGTCACTGAAACACGGTAAGCCGTTAGATTGACCTGAACGAGCGCGAACCCTGACAGAGAGCGCGCCTCGGTATCGTAAGATTCTACATACAGTTAAAGCCGCCCTTTGTGTGTGCAGGCCATGCATTGGTATTTACTATACAGCGTGCGAAAGGCGGCGCTTATCGAAGAAATGCTGGAGTAGGCAAAAAACATGACCGGGAGGCTCGACGAGAGCCGATTTCGCGGCCTCTGACTAACCACCCTACCCTATCCCCGAATCCGGGGAAGGCTGGGTTCGAAGGTGGGAAATGATGCAGGAATTTAGGCGCCACGCGTCAAGCGAAATTCGCCCGAAAAGAGGTATTAGAAACGGCGTTTTTTTATTCGGAACTATTTAGGGAGCCGGGAATCGAAAACTGTTCACTTTTTCGTCATCTCTCGAACCGAAGACAATGACGTAAAATCAGACCTGTCATTAATGACCTCATCTACCTCTGCCATTAATTAACGGCCGGCATATATGAAACAGCGGTTTCGCCGGTTCGGATCGATCAGAGACGATCCTAGTTTATTATGGCTCAATAAGTAAGTTAAAACGGCTTGGGCACTGCGTGGTTTGTTTTATAGGCCGGCATTGTATACTGGGAGGCCGGCATTGCGCACTCGCGTTGCCCACTGGCATTCAATGCCCACTGACATGGCCCACTGGCATTGCAGGCCAGCGTTGCACAGAGGAATTTTACAATATGATGGCATATTGGCATAGCACAGTGCCACCACAGAGAAGCATTAAACCCGGACGTTACATATTGGCATTGCAGTTTAGCGCTACCACAGAGGACGATTCATCGACGAGCGGCAAAAGCCGCTGCTGCAGCAGGCACTCTCAGACAAGATCCTTTGAACGTATCTCGGAATTCCCCTGCAGATCCTGCGTGCGGCAGTCAGCAGTCCAACGGACGGCACCATGGAGTGGCATTTCCCTTCAATTAAGTGTACATAGAGTAGATCGAACTGATAATTTTAATCCTAGGTTGGCGGTAGATGCGAAACAGCGGCTAAAACGGAGGCTACACCTCGTTCTCCGACGGCTCGGCAAGGAGCGCCAGAATACGTGGCCCTAGATGGCGGTTGCTGGCAACAATGCCCTTGTTTCTGCGCAGCGTGCGACCCTGGCCGAAGTCCAGCGGCTGCCCGTACATATCCGAGATCAGACCGCCGGCTTCAGTGATCAGCAGCGAGCCCGCGGCGTGATCCCAGATCTTCTCCTCGTAGCTCAGCGAGACGGGGAGACGCAGGTAGATGTCTGCGTGGCCCCTCGCGAGCTCGCAGTACTTGGCCTGGCTATCCATGCGGACAGCGGGCTTCGTGAGACCGAGCGCGTTCGCGACATGGCCCTGGCGGCCGAGCGCCGAGTGGCCAGCCTCGACGGACTCGCAGAATTGAGCCTCGGAGGGGCTGCTGATCTCGCGGAACTTGAGCGGGACCGGCTCCTTGTGCGCCGGGTCTGCTTCGGGGTACAATGCCTGCCAGAATCCGCCCTGGCCGCGCAGCGCGTAGAAGATTCCGCCTCCGGGCCCAAGGTTCGGGCATCCGATGACGCCGAGCTCGACAATCGAGTCCACGATGAGCGCAAGGCACACTGCGTACTGCCCTCCGCGCAAGAACCCCTTCGTGCCGTCTACCGGATCGAGGGCCCACTGGCGGCCCTTCGGGCTGCCAGCAAAGCTGCCGAAGTCGATGGCCTCGCACAGCTGCTCGACATGCTGCCCAGAGGTGCCCTGGAACCTCTCATCCTCGGGCGCAAACTCACGCGCAAGGCTCAGCAGCTGCTTGCCGAGCTCGGGGTGCGACTTGACTTCGCCGCTGTCTTCCTCGCCAACAATCGGGTCCGACGGGAACGACTTCCTGATTGCGGAGTTGATCACGGCCTGCGCCGCAAAGTCTGCAACGGTCACTGGCGACTTGTCTTCCTTCTGCAGCGAAGAGATGCGCGCGCCCTTCGCAACGCTGTGCGTAAGATACGACGCGCTGCGCACGGCCTTCAGCGCCACTTCCAGTTCATTTCTGTACGACATTTGGCTGCTAAGTGTCCGACTCGGCCGTCTTCAGGCTCGTTCGGTTTTCGTTTTCGTTCGTATTTGCCCCGGATCCTTTGACCTGGGCTCGGGTGCTGTTAGCCTTGAGAACGTTCTAGAAGCTCAGGCTGAGTTGTTTTCGCACGGCTGTGGTGTTTTCGCACGGCCGTAGTTATTTTCGCAGTGTTCGTTCACAGCTACGTTGTTTTTCGCACGGCTCTGTTTCAGTCCGTTAGATTCGGTCCGCTGCGTTGAGGCTGTTGAAGAGCCGTCCCAGAAATCACTCCAAAAGTTGTTTAGAAAGGGTTCCCAAGAATGGTCACTAAGATGCTTCTAAGCTGTCAGCGATACGTCTCACCACGGTACTCGCAATAGCTCGTGGTCCTGGTCTGGCCGGTTTGTGGTTTGGCTGAGCGTGTTCTTATGCAATACTAATGTTCCACCTAGGTATTTGGCAGCTCGCATGAGCCCATGGCGGTGACCCGGGAGCCCTTACCACGACCACCTTAAGGCGTGGGAAACTCAATTCAGCCAGGCCGCGGGGCGGAGTTTAGCAGCTTATTTAGGCTCGAGGCCTAACCCTTGTACCAGGGGAGTATTCACGCGCGTCAGTCTCCAGCGGTTCAGGCAAACAAACAGAACACATCCCTTGGGAGTGCGGTAGACTGCGAAGCCGCGTTGTGAAGTACTGAGGAGCATGTTCAGAGGCCTGTCCAAGTTCCGGGCTGAGCGCTCGGGGTCGCAAGGCTCGATAGACGCTCGCCGGACCTCAGGCAGCAAGAACGAGCTCGCGATAACCGCACCAAAGCAGATCGTCAGGGCCCTGTACCCGTACCAGGCGCAGCACGACGACGAGCTGTCTTTCGCCAAAAACGACTTTTTCTACGTGAACAATGAGCCGAACTCGGACTGGTACATCGCGTCGAACCCGCTTGCAAACGTCACGGGCCTTGTCCCGCAGTCCTATTTCGAGGTCATCCAGCGCCAGGATCCGCAGGCGGTTCCCATCAGCCAGGCCCGGAGGGCCCACTCGCGCTCGAACTCGGCCGTGTCGGGGCCCGAGCCCGTGTACGGGCACAAGCAGAGCCTGTCGCAGAGCTCGCGCTCGTCGAGCCGCAGAGCCTCGCTCGCCATCTACGGGTTCGTGCTTTACGACTTCCAGGCGGAGCGTAACGACGAGCTCACTGTCGCGGCTGGCGAGTCCATCGTGATTGTTGCGCAAAGCACCGAGGAGTGGTTTGTCGCGAAGCCAATCGGCAGACTCGGCGGCCCGGGGCTCATCCCCGTCTCTTACGTCGAGATCCGCGAGGTCGGCAGCGACCAGCCACTAATAGACGTTGCGGACGCCATAAAACGTGCAAACCTGCCCCAAGTCGATGAGTGGAAGCGCCGGCTCGCAGAGTACAAGGCAAGCTCGATTCCGCTGGGAAGATTCGGCACGACCTCCGAGCAGCTCGAGCAGTCGCGGCACTCCGGAAGCACCCACTCGCGATCTGCCAGCGCAGCGCTGGCCACCCACCCAGAACATTCAACGGGCTCGTCGGGATCGTACGCAGGAGTGCACAACGAGTCGCTGTCTAACGGCGCTGCAAACTCGCACAAACAGGGCCACCAGGCCACGGCCTCGAGCAGCACTGCTTCTGCCCCGGCGTATGTGATCTCTGCCTCTGTGGACAGATTCGCGGTCAACGGCGGCCGCTACTGGTACTTTGTAAAGGTCGAGATGTCGGATGGACGGCACCGAAACCTGTGCCGATACTACCAGGACTTCTACGATTTCCAAATCAAGCTTCTTGAGCAGTTCCCCGAAGAGGCCGGGCGCACGGGGAAGCCGCGGACGCTGCCGTTTATGCCCGGGCCGCTCACGCTCGTCACTCACACCGTGTCGTCGCAAAGGAGAGCGAACCTCGACGACTACGTGCGCGACCTCATTCGAATGCCGCCGCATGTAAGCCAAAGCTCGATTGTTCTGCAGTTGTTCAGTGTACGTCCTGGAGACGTCGAGAGCAGCGAGGCCACGCAGCAGATCCCGCAGCCGCCGCAGTCCGATTCTGACCAGCAGTACTCAGGCGATATGCCGTCGATGACTGGCGACAATAGCAGCCTCAACTCGCCCTACGCAGTGATGCAGCAGCAGCGTGCTCCTGCCCAGTCGAGCCAGCAAAATGGCCAGGCCTACCAGTCTGCTGAGAGCCAGCCAACTGCCCTGAGCCATCCGGTTGCACAGAGCCAGCCAGTTGCACAGAGCCAGCCAGTTACTCAGAGCCAGCCGAACAGCGCCTTGCGCGGTCCTGGTGACCGTAGCGCTTCAGGCGGCCCAAGCGAACTGAACGGTCTGAATGGCACAGCGCAGCCGCCAAGCGTGGGGAGCGTCACACAGGCTCTTAGTGCAACCACGGTCTCTGGCCCACCGGGCCCGATCCAAGCTGGAAACCCACCAATGGCGAATCTGTATCGCCCGGTTCAGAACCAGAAGACTTACAATGCCAACCCATACAGCCCGAGCCCGTACAGCTCGAGCCCATACAACTCGAACCCATACAGCTCGAATAAGACAAACCAGCAAAGTCTGCCCCAACTTAGCACGGGCCAACTTAGCACGGGTCAATTGAGTACAAGCCAGCTCAGCTCGAGCCAGTTGAGTACGGGCCAATTGAGCCCGACCCAACTAAGTTCTACACAGCTGAGCTCTACACAACCTAACGATAGCGCGATCCAGACCCCGGGCTCGAGTTCGTACAACCCCTACGGAGCATCTCCATACGGGGATGGAGCCGGGTCAATGGCGCAAAGCACGAGCCAGTTGAACCAAAGATCGCTGAAAATCAAGGTTTTCAAGACACCCAACGCTTCGTCAAGCGCGTTCGCCATCAGCGTGCCTGTGGAAACGCCGTTTTCAGAAGTCTACGACAAGATCGCCACGCGACTGTCCATGCCGAGCCCGAGGTTGTACGACAACAAGGCTCTGCTCGGCGATCCCGTCGACAACGCGGCGAAGTTCGCGCGCGTGCTGAATGGCGGCACGAAGATCGTGCTTTATCTTGGAAACTGATCGAGCCCAAACAAGGCCGTGGCCAATGCTGCGACCAGCACCACGACCATCGCGTAACGCTATTTAATACTCAGGTCACGGTCTTGTAATTAGATATTTATAACTGCTATTCTGAAATTTGATGTTGCACCGAATTGGGGCGATCAAAAACGTCGCGTGCAGCCTAGAACTCCATAAGATCGTCGTCGCTTGCGACCTTTTCGAGACCACCTCGAGAGTCGACAGACCTATCATATTGTGCGCGAGGCCTGTCGGGTTCACTGAATGCACGAGGGCGACTAGACGCAACGGATCTGTTCGGCGCCTCTGACCCATTGAACGCGCTGGATCCATTAAGCCTGCTAGATCCATTAAGCCTGCTAAACCCGTTAAGCCTGCTAGATCCATCGAGCCTGCTCGACGCATCGAACCCTGTGGATCTCGCAGGCCCGGAGGATTCTGCAGACCCTGCAGGCCGAGACGATCTAGATCTATTGGGTTCTCTAGATGCATTAGATTCCCCAGATTCATAAGATTTTCCAGATGAATTGGGTTCCCCAGATCCGTTGGACCCACGAGGTCCCTGTGGATTAGCGCCCCGCACAACGGACGCCGGATTCGACGGGTTCTCGTACAATATCAGCTCCGTCGACGGTTTAGCCGGCTTGGACACAATGCTTTCGGGGATCTTCAGAAACCGGTCGTCCACCTCGATCTCATTTATGGCATCATTGAAATCGTGCTGTGTCAAGTGAACGAAGTCCCGGGCCTCAATGCCCTCCATCTCGTCGCCCGAGTCCTGGCCAGGACCGTCGTCGCCATCGAGCCGTAGAGCCTCGATCTGCTTTGCAACCTTGGCAGGCGGCAGCCCGTCGACAGAATCATCGCGGCTGCGTTTGAGCAGGGCCATCCATTATAATTAACTTGCTGTTCAGTTCACTCTGCGTGCTGTGGTGCGCCTGCAGTGCCCCCCTAGTCACGGATCCCGGGTACAGTCGACAAAGCCGGTAAGTATCGGAATATCGTGGTTCCGCTGCCCTTGACAAACGCACACCGATTAGTTAGTCACGCCTAATTAGGACGCGAAAATGGGACTCTTGACGCTGCGATATTAAGGTTAAGGGATTCCTTGCGCCCACCTTCCACAGGGTAGCACACGGGACCTAACCGCTACTCCTGACTGTATTTCTCCTCTCGTTGGATCACAAACCTGAAGAGCGGCTAGTTTGAGAACAGGATCCGGGCCATCAATCAACAAATTCAAACCTCTACTCTCTTTTTGCATTAGGTTAGCTTGCATCTGACCTTGTCCTCCGGCCCCTTTTTGTGCTTTTTTACTACCCCGTTCCCCTCTGCATAGCCCGTTGCGCTCAGCCAATGGACCTCTCCACACTGTCGCTGCCATTGCGCAAGGACAGGCCCCAGGGAAGCTTCTTCAGCGTTAGCCCCTCAATCACGAGCGTCAACGTCTCCTACGAAACCGCGGCCGCACACAGGCGCGCGGAAAACAGCGACAACGGCAAGAGCGACGAGGAGAAGAGCGACGATGATAAGAGCGACAGCGATAAGCATGACGACGACAAAACCGACGATGACTGCATCTCTCCATCGCGGATCACACAGGCCCTGCACAAATCGAGCTCGGAGTCCTCAATTAAGACGCACGCAACCTCCATAAACGACTTCGCCGATCTGCCTCCGAAGGCCGCAAAGCCGTCGGCCGCCACTGCGCACGAGGATGGTGCGCGCAAGAGCCCCTCCATAAACTCTGAGGCCTTCTCGGAGTCGCAGCAGAACTCGCCCGCGCAGTCGTCACACAGCTCAGTGTCGCATATGCCGCTCAGCGTTTCGCCCACGGGCTCGACGCACGAGTTCCCGAGCAAATCACCACAGCGAGACGACTCGCTGAGCGCCCCATCAAGCGCCGTGTCGCAGACACAGTCTCAGCGTCAGCGCGCGCGGTCAAGCTTCTCCGTGGCAAGCACCGAGTGCCAAAGCTTCGTTGCATCTTTGAAAGAGCCGAAGTACGCGAAGCCGCTGACTGCAGACGAGATAGCATGGATATTCCAGGACTTCTACCTGAAACTGCGAACCGAGATCCTTGGATCCGAAGACGAGCTGTTGAGCGCTGAGGAACAGGCCGCCCGCAAGCAGGCCGAGGCCGAGATCGACACCGTGCTTGACAAGGCCGAGAAGGCTGTCACCGGCGGCGAGCTGTACTCGAAACTGTTTGCGTTGGGCGGGAACCACGACTCGCAGCTGCAGCCGCGCATAGATGCGGTTCGCGAGCACCCTGAGCTGCTCGTGGCGCTGTCCGGTGCGTTAGAGCTGGACGAGGTCGAGACGAGCGAAGAGGACCTGGCAACGGCTGTTAACTATCTAAACCGGCTGAATAGAGAGACATCGCCGAAGGCAAAGCTGGCTGTTTTGACGAAGGCCCACCACGCCATCGTGACGGCGCTGCCGCGAAGTAGCGGTAACGCAGACAGCGTGTTCCCGCTGTTTGTTCTTGCATTGACTAAGTCCACCGCCGTCGACTGGTGGCAAAACTTCCTGTTCATGCAGCGGTTCCGGCGCGCGTCGGAGCTCGTGGGCCAAGCCGCATACTGCCTGACAAACTTCGAGGCCTCCATCCGCGTTTTGGAGCAGTTCACAGTGGAGTCCGTGCCCGAGGGCGTGGACCCCGAGCTGCTCGCAAAGCCGCTCGTGAACCCGCGTGCTCCGCGGCACCGATCCAGCAGCCAGTCCTCGAAGGGCTCGTCGTCGCACTCGTCGGCGGCAATGGCCTCTTTCGGACAGCGGCTCGGTGATACGCTGAGCTCGTACCGGTCTATGTTGGCCACTGCCCGCAAACCCCAGGCCCAGTCTTCGCATTCCATGTCGCATACGCCCTCGAAGCTGTCTCCACAGCTCTCGAGCCACCCGCAGCCCTCGTCGCATCAGGGCCAGTCGCACGGTGCGCTGGTCGACCAGCGCTTCTTATACGCGGACGCGGACTCGCTAACTCTGGCCGACGTGCGCGTGCTTCTTAGAGAGTATAAGCGCCTGGCAGAGGTCATTGAGTCGCGCCCGTGAGCCTCTCAGAACGTCTTCGGCTCGCCTAGATCTGGGGCCCGTTACCCGCGAACCCACATGCATGTGTTTGGAGAAACCCTCGCCCCTGCGTTGCCGAAGCCCTGCTATAGAATCTTCTCCACAGATCCTGACACCGCCGCCCTGAATAAGGGTGTCCCTGCGAGGCTACCTCCCAACGCTGGACTCCCACCACGCTGGAGGAGAACCGAGCTGAAATCCTCCAGAGCGCGGGTTCATTAGAGCTCAACAACCGAAAAGCCTAGTCATGGCTAAAAAAGAAACCGCACCTCTGTACGTATACACGACTCACGCATCTTACCACATTCATTACACATTACATATTCTTTTTTACTCTAAGGCACATCACAAGCCCGGGCACCTGCCGGCTTAACCGTGGACGATAACTTGGGGCCGAAAGTCCTGCGCGTCGCGCCGTATATTCACAAGCTCTTATATTCACCCCATGCACCCATACTTCTACAAATGGTTGGATGAATCCCCGTTTAACCGATCTCCCCACGCCTAGCATTTACCTCCCAACGAACCTCGCTGCAGTCAACGCGCTGCTTAATTAGCGGTCCTGTGCACCACGCGGGCGAGTACCTTAGTCAGCGCGTCGACGCAGCGGATCAGTGACTGCTCTCTCTATGAGCACGTTCGCCACACTTTTTCATAGCATTTAAACATCATGAAATCTTTTGTGCCGCTCGAGTCGAACCCAGAAGTGTTTAACGAATTTTTGGTCAAATTGGGTGTCCCCAATGTAGAATTCACCGATGTCTACGGCCTTGACCCAGACCTCTTGGCATTTGTCCCGCGCCCTGTTCGTGCCGTGCTGCTCGTCTTCCCCGTGTCCGAAACATATGAAGCATACCGCAAGTCAGAGGATAGCAAGCCTCTGCCAGATTCACAGGCGCATTGGGCGCCCCAGACCATACGGAACGCGTGTGGCACCATGGCCTTGATCCACGCCCTTGCAAACGGCGTTCCAAAGGACCGGCTTGGTCAAGGGCCCGGCCTTGAGCTCATAGAGGAGTTCAACAAGCTCCCCGTGTCGGCACGGCCGGAGTTCCTCGAGTCCAATGCCGAGCTCGAAAAGCATCACGCATCCGTTGCGTCTGGCGGCGACACGTCCGCGCCCGAGGCTGACGCCGACATCGAGAACCACTATGTGTGTCTCACGAAAGCCAACGACGAGCTTGTTGAGCTTGACGGACGCAGAAAGGGGCCCATTGTGCGCGCATCGCACGTTCCCGAGGAAGATGTGCTCGCCATCCCCAAAACAATTGAGATCATTCAACAGTTCATTGAGCGCGAGGGCAGTAACGGGCAATTCGCCATGCTCGCCCTCGTAGATACCGAGTAAGCTGCGACTGTGCCAGCAACCATTAGGTACGCCGAGTAGCCACTATGTAGGCAGTAAGTATACCGAGTAGCCAGTACAGCATAAGCCTACCATGAGTACACCGACCGATGAGTACACCGGCCGAGCAACATACTGGTAGTCCGTATACCACGTAGCCGGTAAGTATGCCAGTAGCCAGCCAATTAGTACACTTAATAGCCAGAGGTACACTGATTACCCAGTACGTATACCGAGCCCGTCAGCAAAGCACGAGCGTGTCGCACGATCCTGGATCCATGACGTGCATGTTTCCAAGCTATAAGAACTGTTCCAGTCCCCACAAATCCCAGTTAGATCGATGATATTCTGCAAAATCTTGCATGCAGTTTTCATTCCAGTTATCCCTGCGGTCATAATCATCTTACTTTTGGCCCTTAATGTCAAACGTTCCGAAGTTCCGCGACGCCTTCTGAACTATCGGAAATGCATGTTCGGAGGCCACGCCCTTTTCGTTGAATGGCACGCCATACTTCTGCAAGAAAGCTGCCGTTTCCTCGGCGGACAAGCCCATCCAGATGCCGAGGTGAGCCAGCGAAAGCACCTGGCTCTGATTGCACGTCGACAGCAGCAGGCCCTCGAGGCCACGCAGACGCTCGCGCTCCACGATTCTGTCCACGAGCTTGCCCTCGAGAGGCCACACGGCTCTCGTGTCTTGCCAAAGAAGCACGAGCTGCTGCTGCACAACACAATGTGCGCACGTCAACGCGCGCTCCAGCATGTCACGCTGCAGCGCCTCTGTTTCCGGGAACTCGGCATCTGGCGGCGCCGTTTGTCTTCCGACAAGGATCGGCGGCCAGCGGAACTTCGGCGGCTTTTGTTTCCGCAAAATGAGCGAGATTTCGTCCCACTTCCACAGAAGCAGCGTGTAATAAATAGAATATGCCTTGAACTCGAGGCCGTTTTTGCCCATTGTTGGGTGCTGCTCGTACAAAGACGTTACGCGCGTGAGACACTTGTTGAACTCACCAATGTCGTCGTGCGCTAAAGCAATGCGTGCATTTTGTTCATAAACAGACAGCGTCAGCGGAGTCTCGATGTGCTGCACAGTCAGGTCCTGCCTTATCGACTGCAGCTGCGACGAGATGTACGCGTAGTTAGATTTGTCCGTTGCGTATTTCTCGAGCACAAAATCAAGAGCCTTTTCGAGCACGGCCGGTGGTCTCACGGCCGCGGGGTTTACCTGGCCAGTTAGGCGGAAGTACGGCTTCTCCAGCGCCTCGCTCGTGCCGACCACTGTTCCTTGGATCTGCTGATCCACGTACGGAGCGGGTGCGCTCTGCTGCTGGCCGGTCTGGAACCGCTGGAGCCGCTGCGCGCGCTTCGTATCTGCCTTTGATCCGTTAAATTGCCGTTTAGAGCCGGCTATCGAGTCCTCGGCGGGCCTTTTCGAGGGCCGATCTGTTGATTTGTTAGTATGAGCTGCGTGCAGCAGGGCGTCCGATCCAGCCTTAAGGCTTGCACCGGCTGCGTTCGCACCAAACGAACGGGCGGCGACTGCACGAGCTGAGCCCACGCCGGCTGAGCCCGCACGGGCTGGTCCTACGCCGCTCTTGAGCGCAGGCTTATGTCCAGCATGCTTCAGCTCTCGTGAGTGACCCACCTCTGGGACAGGTGTCTCGCCATTGGAGACGCTACCAAACCTCTTTTCAAGCGACGCCACGCTCTCGAGGGCCCAGTTCATTTCTGTCGCGAGCCCCTGCGACTTCGCAACCTCTAAATAGTGTTTCATTTTGCGCGATAGCACGCCGTGCTCCGTCGCCGGTACATTTCGGAACGCGTTCGTAGCAAACTCGCGCATGCCTGGGTACCGCTCTTTCGTGGCACCGGTTGCAGACGCTTCCTGCGTCCTTTGCTGGGCCATTGAATAAGTCGTGCACAGGATAAATACTACTGTCGCCGAGACAAGCGCACGCGGTTGTGTGCTGAATTGAGAGGAGCACTGCGGTGACGGGGCCGACAAGAATTGATCAAGGGTCCCGCAGATTTGGCGAATCCTGTTTTGGGCCACAAAACGCAGCGACACCGGTATCCAGCCTCTAGCCAGGTCTTCGCTGTGGTTTTTTAGGCTGTGGGCCTCTGTTCACGGTGTTCACGTGCCTACGTTCCTCAAGCGTCTGCACGGAATGCATGAAACACGGGCCGCGGTAATGTGCCGTTAGGCGCACTCTGCGGTTGGCTAGTTAGGTCATAATTTTCTTGCGAACGATAACGGGGCTGCTGGCCCCGCCTATTTCAATTCCGCCATGAACATTTACCAACAGCGGGTGCCGCCGGATGGCCCGGACTCCACGCCGTGAGAACTCTGCAGCAGAGACCTAGCCCTGGGATATGGCATGCGTTTCATTCGCTGCTCTGCGTGAAAACCTGCCGTCGACAGTGAATTGCGCGCTTCAATTTCGGCTGCAATGGACGTGTTTCAGCTCGAGGACGATCCGCTGGCGCACCCGCCTGACCGTGCGACCCGCCGGGCCTCGCGCCGCGGCAGCACTGCTGCTAATGAGTCCGCGATCGACGACGCCGAGCTGCTCGACGTGCCTGCGTCGAGCCTGCGGAACGCGCGTGCAAGCTCGAGCTCGAGCTACGGCGCGTCCGTGGGCCACCGGCGCCGCGGCTCGCTCATGAAGTCTGTGGAATTGCAGATCGGGCCGGCGCTGCAGTCGCGCAAGAAGCGGATCAGCGACTTCGAGCAGCTCAAGGTGCTCGGCACGGGCGCGTACGGCAAGGTGCTGCTCGTGCGCGAGGTCCGCACGGGCAAGCTCTATGCACAGAAGCAGCTGCGCAAGGCCAGCATCGTCATCGAGGAGCGCATGATCGGCCAAACGATGTCCGAGCGCCAGATCCTCGAGGCCGTGCGGCACCCGTACATCGTGAAGCTGCACTACGCGATCCAGGACGCGCACAAGCTTTACCTGCTGCTCCAGTATGCGCCCGGAGGCGAGCTGTTCACGCATCTTGCCGCAGAGCGCATGTTCAGCGAGGACTGCGCCGCCTTCTATGGAGCACAGGCCGCGTGCGCTCTGTGCCATCTGCACGAGCGCGGAATCGTTTACCGGGACCTCAAGCCCGAGAACTGCTTGCTGGACGAGCAGGGCAATCTGCTGCTGACGGACTTCGGGCTGTCGAAGATCGCCGAGGGTGACCGCACGGCCTGTAATAGCATGCTCGGCACACCCGAGTACATGGCGCCCGAAGTATTGCAGGGCAAGCCGTACGACTACACGGTGGACTGGTGGTCGTTTGGTGCGCTGCTGTACGATTTCATGACCGGCAACCCGCCGTTCACGGGGGCCACGCACGAGCGCGTGATCAACAAGATCGTCGGCATGAAGTACAAGCCGAACCTGCCGTACTACCTTTCGCCGGATGCCAAGGACCTGCTGCGCCGGCTGCTGCGCAAGGAGCCCGAGCGGCGGCTCGGATACAAGCAGATGGACGTGATCAAGAAGCACCGGTTCTTCCGCAAGGTCGACTGGGCGCAGATCACAGCCAAGAGCAAGGAGCTCGATCCGCCCATCCGGCCGATGATCAGCGATCCGGCGCTGGCCGAGAACTTCGGCAACGAGTTCACGAGCATGGCTCTGAGCCCGACGCAGGCGCTGTCGCCCGGGGCTGCCAACGCCAACGGTCTGTTCGATGGGTTCAGCTACGTTGGGTCGCTGACCCACGAGATGCAGTAGCGGCTCGACGTACTGGCCGAGACGTAATGGAGAGATAACGTCACGCAGCCAGCGACAGCCAGCGATAGCCAGCGACAGCCAGCGACAGCCAGCGACAGCCAGCGACAGCCAGCGACAGCCAGCGACACGAACTCCAACGAAGAACGCAGTAGCAGCGGGCTGCTACTGTGGAATACGAGGTATTAATAGGTGACACTACTAGCTGTTAGGCTGTATCAAGTTAATAAACATATGGATCGCTCACTTGCATGCACACTGAAGCCGTTGACTACCTGAGCATCGCAAGTGTGCTTCTATGCGGCTGTGCATTGATGGGCGCGTGCATTGATGTGTGTTGTGTGCGTTAATGTGCATTATGCATTGGGACTGAGCACACGCATGGTATGATCCGGCACGCTGCTGTTGAGTCCTGCATGACCTGATGGCGCCTCTGAGTCCGTAGCGTTGATCGTAGTATATATACGGTGTTGATGATGTGCATTGCCTATTTATGTGAAATTGCGAGGCTCACTTCAGGAGATAAACGGCAATGGTTGCGTTTGTCTGCTGCAGGGCGGCCTCGGTGATGCTCCAGGGCACGCCGAAGATGCCGGCGTTGATCTGCGGCATGTTGATCACGGTTCCCGGGGCGAGCCGCGTGGCGAGGTCCGCGACGGCGAGCTGCGTGTAGTGGGCGACCTCGCTCGGCGTGTTCCCGTCGCTCGTGAAGAGACAGGCCACGGAGTAGTCGCCGGCCGGGATGAGCTGGCACGTTCCGAGCAGTTCCTCCGGCGAGTGGCTCGCGCAGTGCTTCTTGTACGTCTCGAACGCCTCCGGGAACCGCCGCCGGAACTCGAGCGCAATACCGCCGCCCCACACGCCGTGGCAGTTGCACGCGTGCGCGAGCACGCCGTCGTGCACCGAGAACAGGTCGCCGCGAACGTACTTTACTGCACTCTGCATTAGACAAGGGCTGCAACCTACAGAGTGTTAAGACCGCAGACCCAGGCACTGGCACCTCAGGACCGGTGGTGGCTCAGGGGACGACACCTATGCACGACACCTACGCAACGGCAATTGCTTCCCCACCATCCCACCTGCATCCTCCCACCTACGCAACCTCAGCTCCCGCAACACGCAGGCTGAACCACCACACTCCTCGCGCCAGCGTCGTAAATGTCGTGATGGCGCCGGCCGGCCCACAACTCCCGCGGGCTCAATTTCCCAACAGTCGCCCACACTGAAACACGGCCTGAAACACGCCCGCCCAAGACGCCGCCTCGCAGCGCCTCACACCGCCTGACTCTGCCCGGGACGCGCTGACAGAGACACGCCAAGGCCACTCGCATCCGTTGGCCCGTCAAGCCCCGTTTGCCGTGCCCCCCCCCCGTTCACTCGTGCCACAACCCGCGCCGTAAACAACGCGCATCAATTTACTCAACCCGTGGCAGATTGGGCAATCCGTGGCAAATTAGGCAGCCCGTGGCAAATTGAGCAGCCCGTGGCCGAACTCACGCTCTCCACCCAACTGCCTCAACCGCCGCTCCCCTTACCGTTCGCGCCCGCCCTCGCGGTCCACGCCCTTACCATCCACGCGGTTACCGCTCGCGCCCTTACCGTTCACGCCCTTACCAGCGCTTGGGAGAACGCAACCACAGTCTCTGCTTCAACCTCAACCTCTGCACCAACCTCAACCTCCGCTTCCTGACTAGCACTGGCTTCAGGCAGAAGGTCCGGATCCAGGCAGAAGGTCAGGTTGGCGTACACAGGAGCGGTTGCACTCGTCATATGCGCCGAGGGCATGAGTGATGGCGATATCGAATTTCCAGAGGCGCCGCTGAGCCCGTCGCTCCCCACCGACTTCCTAGATCCGCACGACGAAGCGCGGTCGCTTCCCGATCCGGCACCGCTTCCCGATCCTGCCGCACTGCCGGATCCCGCACTGCCGGACCCCGCAGGAACCGCTGAGGGCGATGCCAGCAAGAAGCGGCAGGAGTCGAGGCGCGACGCACCGCAGGACGCGAAACGAGACGCAAAGCGCCAGGGGCCGCTGGACGGCAACAAGCGCGGCGAAGAGTCGCTTGAGAGCTCGCCGCAGAAACCCAAGGCCGCCGCAGGCTCGGACGAGCGCAGCAAGGAGCTGAACGGCCTCATGGTCAAATGGGTCGGCCGCGCGCGCGCTAAGAAGCACGAGAGCGACCGCGCGAGCAAGGATCGCAAGCACCGGCTCGCGGCCGTGCTGGCGCTCGACGCCGTGGTCTGCTTCATGATCGGATTCGACTACGAGAACCGCAGCGAGGCCGCGCGCACGGGCTCCTCGACGACGGGGCCCGTCCACCCGCGGTCCTGGGGCACGCTCGTGCCGTATCTCGCAAAGCTCGCGAGCGCCGTCGAGTCCGTGGACGCAGACCTCGCCGGCGTCTACTACCAGGTGTGTGCCGTGGTCAGGCTGCATGTCGTTTACCTCAAGCGCAAGTCCGTGCCCCCCGAGGAGAGCGCGAGCGGCCTGTACGCTGCACTCGCCGACTTCCGCCGCGGGCTGTGCCTGCTTCCGTTGCATATTATCCACAACCGGTACGCGCTGAACGAGGAGCACGGCTGGATCCAGGCGAAGCTGAACCCGGACCGGCCGGACCCGCTCGGCAACTGTGCGGCCCTGCCGCTGCATGTGAACTCGTCGCTGGCCGAGGCCGCGGCGTTCGCGCTGAACATAGGCCGCAAGTGGGCACAGCTCGAGGGTCTTGATTACGTCTGGGATGCTGCGCGCTCATGACGCGTGCGCAACACACAGTCTGCGAACGGCTCGGGGCACGCCCAACAGGGCAGACAGTGCAGGGACTGCAGCAACTTACGCTTAGCGGTGCTCGCGCTCGCCACGATCCGCGATGCCCCTCACAGTCCCCGGCACGGTCCACGACGGTCCACACAGCGTTACATCCGCATTGGTCCCGGATTCACGCAGTGGCTCGGTCCTGTCACCACACAGGTGTACATAATAAATACTTAATTTGCTACTGCTTGCTTGACGACGCCAATCATGCCGCTTGTCTGCAGCTTCTCGCTGCCCCCGCTGCTCAGCCGGTACTCGATGTCGGCGAGGCCGGCCAGGATCTGCGCCCGCGCTTTTGTCGGCAGCTCGAGGGCAATGAAAAGGTCGCCGGCCATGCGCAGCACGTCCGCGAGGGCGAGGCCGCGGTCGCGCTTGATTTTCTGCACGAGCTCGAGGCTCAGCGCCCAGTTGTCCTTGAGCAGCGAGTTCACAATGGCCTCGATGTCTTTCGGATCGGGGCTGCCCACGCACTCGTAGACGTCCTTCGGCTCGATCGTGCCCGAGACACGCGCGGCACAGGCCTGCAACACGTTCAGGTTGCGCCGCATGTCGCCCTGCGACAGCGTGATCAGGGCGTCGACGGCCTCGGGGCTGATGTCGACGTGCTCGGCCGCAATGACGCGGCCCAAGAAGTCGCGCACGGCGGCGGGGTCGATGGGGCTGAACCGGAACCGCGTGCACCGCGAGATCAGAGCCGGGTTCAGCTTGTGCGTGTAGTTCGCGAGAATGCAGAACCGCGTGTGGTGCGAGTACTTCTCGATGATGCGGCGCAGCGCATTCTGCGCCACGTTCGTCATGGCGTCCGCCTCGTCGAGCACAACGAGCTTGAACTGCTGCTGCTGCGGCCCGCCAAACATCTGGCGCGTCGATGCAAACGTCTTGATCTGCTCGCGCACAACATCGATGCCGCGGTCGTCCGACGCGTTCAGCTCGAGAATCATGCGCCTATAATTGTCGCCAAACAGCTCACGCGCAACGGCTACCACCGTCGACGTCTTGCCCGTGCCGGGAGGGCCGTAGAACAGGACGTGCGGCAGCTGCCGCCGCTTCACGAACTGCCGGATCGTTGACACCACGCCCTCATTGCCGGCGATGCCTTCAAGGTCGTCGGGCCGGTACTTCTCGACCCACGGAAGCGTGTCACCCGCCATTCTGTATCCGTGTCCGCTGCGTCGTGGACTCGTTGACTTCGAGGCCCGCCGCGGCTGACAAATGGTCGCGTCCATGGGCGGCCGCAGGCCGCGACCTGAGCTGCTTGCTCTGCACTCACTCGAAAATCGTACCGCGAATTCGAATCCAGTGCTGCTCAATTCGCGCGCTGCTGGTCTGCGTCTGGCTTGTTTCAACGACTTGTGCCGAGTTTCGAACGCGCGTCGAGCGCCCGCCGGGTTCGTGTAACCTTACTCACCTCCGCTCACAGCGATCTATCCGGGATGCAGCTCTGGGCTCTGCTCGCAGCCGGTGCAGCCTCCGTGTCGCCGGCCCGCGCGTCCAACGCCTCTGAGCCGGTTGAGCAGGTCAGCCTGACGCTTCCAGACGTCGCGGAGCAGCAGGCTCTCTTGGATCGCGCGGCCGTGCCCGTCCAGGCCACGCCGCTGCCCCCGGCCGGCGTGGCGGCGACTCTGGGGCCGAACGAGTCGCACACGTACGCGCTGAACCTCAGCGCTGTGCGCGTGAACATCTCCGTGTCGCTTTCTGAGTGCGTCCGCTCGCCCCTAACTCTCGATCCGCTCACGCTCCGGTCGGGGAAGTTCGAGGACACGACCGCGGACGGCGGGCTGCTGAGCGTGCGCAACATCACGGGATTCAACAACTCTCTGATCGTGAGTAGTCCGCAGAGCGACAATGCGCAGGCGCACTGGTCGTACCAGCTGGGCTACGACGAGTCGGCCTCCTACGACAACTACTTCCAGGGGCTGTACTGGGTCGACAGCGACTTTGCGAACAGCTTGTTTGTCACGAGCGTCTACGAGAATTTCACGAGTTTTGTTCTGGACACGCCCTATGCGAACTTTGTGAATCATTCTGACCTGAACGCAACAACAAGACAGTTCGAGCTGTTTCTGCATAACATCAACGGCACAAACGGCTCAACGAACCTGAACGCATCCTCAGGTGACGTCGACAGTGATTTGCTCGGCGCCTATAGTCCGCTGAGCAACTCGTACTGTGCAATGCAGAGCACAGCCCTGCTAAACCAGAACAACGCGGACTTCAGCACAACGAACCGCAGCAGCAGTAACAGCTCGCGCAAGCTGTACAAGGGCCAGTTTCTGTTCACTGGACTGAACAGCTCGACACAATACGCGATGCAGCTCGCGATCTCGCCAAAGCCAGGGTTTCTCGGCGGAATGGTGTTCGATCCGGTTCCGTTTCGCACAAAGCAGTCGAAGTCGTGCCAGCTTATCTACAACATGTCGACATGCCCGGACACGGCGTTCAGCGTTCCGGGCAATGCGTCGCAGTTCACCGTGAACGAGCTCACCGAACTCTACGACCACTACGTGTCGCTATACTACAACAACTTCACGCAGGCGCTGGACCAGGTCAATTGCAACGCATCGCGCGAAGACATGTTCTCCGTGTTCAGCAACTGCGATGACTGCAACAAGGCGTACCTCGACTGGGTGTGCACGGTGGCCGTGCCGCGGTGTGAAGACTGGTCGAACACGGCGCCGTACCTGAAGGAGCGGCTGCCAGGGAGCTCGCGCAACCAGATCATCAACGACGTGCTCCAGCCGGGCAAGTACAAGGAAGTGCTGCCCTGCTTCTGGCTCTGCGACAACCTCGCGACGTACTGTCCAATATCAATGGGCTTCGGCTGTCCCACGGGCAAGCTGCTGAACGAGTCCTACGGCTGGCAGACCGATGATGGCGATGTGTCCTGCAGCTATCCCGGCGCTGTATATAGGCCTGATGCAGCGATGCTTTTCGGACCCTCGTGGCTGCTTCTTGCAACGGCTTTCATCGGGCTGCTTCTTATTTAACACTTATTATAAGCTCATTAATTCTGCTGATCCTCATTAATTCCGGTCCTCGCCAGCCTCGGACTCGCCCGCAGCCTCGGTTTCCTGATCCCGCTTCGACTCAGAAGTCGGACCGCTGGCTGTTGGATCGGCTGGCTCACTCTTAGGACCGGGTTCGGTGCCCTGCTCGGTCACTTGAGAAGGCTTGGGCGCGGACTCGGATGAAGTGGGCTCAGACGGTGTGGGCTCAGACGGTGTGGGCTCAGACGGTGTGGGCTCAGACGGTGTGGGCTCAGACGGTGTGGGCTCAGACGGTGTGGGCTCAGACGGTGTGGGCTCAGATAAAGTGGGCTCAACCGGCGCGGTCTCAGCAATCTCGATCCGTCGTTTGGGCCCCTCCTTTAAAGTAGTCTCTAGCACCGGCCACCAAACGTCGTGCGGTTTGTCGAAAAGGCTCAATGGCAGCACGTTCTTGCCGATCTCCCATTCGCCCTGGCTGTCGCGCGTGAGCTTGACCATGTGGGCCTTGGTGCCCAGCGCCTCGCCGATATCGTGGATCAGCGTCCGAATATAAGTTCCCGAGCTCACGGAGAATGTCAGATTGAGCAGAACGCCCGATGACGGCCGCGGATCCGGGATCGCAGCACACTTCGTGCCCGTGACCTGCTCGGCAAAAACACGCTCTGCCTCGGTCGCTACATTCTGGGGCAGCACGGCACCGGCGGCTGCATCCAAAGGACCGGCTTCTAAATTCGAAACCTCGCATTCGCGCGGCTCAATTGCTCTCGGCAACGGAATGCCCTCGCGCGCGTACTCGTAGAGCGGCCTGCCGTCCATCTTCAAAGCGCTAAATACCGGCGGCAGCTGGGATATTTTGCCTCTAAATTTGGCAATTGCGTCCCGAACCTCGGTCTCAGTGAGGTGTGCCGGGTTTTTCGTGCCATACTCCAGAACGGCGCCGTGCGAGTCGTAGGTCGTCGTGCTCGCGCCGAGCAGCGCCGTGGCTGTGTAAACTTTTGTGCACTGGCCCAGGTAGTTTGCGAGCTGCTTTGTGCCCGACCCGACCCCGATGACGAGCGTGCCGTCCGCCAGCGGATCCAGCGTGCCGCCATGGCCGATCTTGATGAACTTCTGCTTCCACCCCCGTTTCTTCGGGCCCGCAGTCTTCTTGTACTCGGGCGACTTCGTGAACAGGTGCTTCAGCTTCGATACAACGTCCTGCGACGTCGGCCCCGACGGTTTCCGCACTGCAAACACGCCGTTCATCGTTAACTGCAGATCGTGAAAGAATTCCCGCCCTAACCTGCCGATCTCGTTCCGAGTGCATTATGGCGCCGTAAAAGTGCATATACATCCTAGGTTTGGCAGATTTTATTTGGCAGCTTGAATTTTGCGAGCCATTGTTGTATAAGGTGCAACGCAGGCTGCTAATTCTTGCGAGTTGTTACCTTATAATTGACCATGTGCGGTTTGTTCAGCGGTCACACCCACGCTCGGCAGGTGTTTCAGTGCTTAATGCGAGGCCTGATCTGCACTCCTCGTGCCTCTGCTAAATCTCGAGACACGACGAGTTCCACAAAATAGAGTTTATATATTTCATTCATCAACAATTTGCTACTAAAATAGTCTCGGCACCCCAATCTAGCGTCGGGTTCAGCGCTTGCCTTGTTTTCGTTTACGCCTAGTTGAATAACCCTCGCGCCTAGGCTCTCTCTGCCTCATGAGGAAACGGCGGTTCTCAGGAGGAGGCTTGACGGATGCCGTGCAAACGCTGAGATCGCTAGTCAATGCAGCAGCAACTACGCAGAAGAAACTGCCATCGTCGACAGCCGCGAACGCACCCGTACTGTCCCCGTTGCCCGAGGGCATGAGCACGCTGAACAGCCTCGACTCACTGGGCAGTTTGTCGGACAAAGAGCTCGAGCATTTGCAGAGCGAGATCACGAATGCGCGTGCGACGACCGAGGATCAGCTCAGAAACTGGGAGGAGCTGGGCAAGCAGCTGAAATCCGCGCTGGACGCGGCTCTGCTTATAATCTCGCTGAAGGCTGAGCCTGGCGTACCGAAACGACGACGAACCATGGCGCCCACGGACGAGTCGAGTGCAGAGCAGAGCAGCGGTGGCTCTGAGGAGTCTGGAGATAACGAGCTGGAGGCGTTGGCTCCCACGGTCATGAGATCCGGCTCACCAGCCGCGTCCCCAACCACGGACGCGAACCAGCTCGACGTGGGCCGCCAGGTAGCATTCAAGATCCCGCATTCGGCCGTGGATGAGTGGATCCAGTGCGAGATCACGCGGGTCATAACCCCCGGCGTGCGATTCGAAGTGCGCGACCCCGAGCCGGACGAACGGGGCAACCCGGGCAAGACTTACCAGTGTCGACTCAAGGATATCATGCCGCTGCCGCTGCCGAACCAGCCAATCAAGCCGCTGGCGTCCGGATCAGTGGTGTTCGCGAGGTACCCGGAGACCACGGCGTTCTACAAGGCGAAAGTCTCGTCGTACTCGGCGAAACGCCGTTTGTACTACCTGCGTTTCGAGGGAGAGGAGGACGCGCATAAGGAGATCGAGGTCAGAGACACGCTCGTGCTCCCGACTGCGCGCGCGAGGCGGTAACGTGCTGCGTGTGATGGCCTACCAGCTTAAACCACCGCTGCTGCAGGAACGAGCATGAGTACGCGCGTGCGCCAGCCGAACCGCCGCCCACATCCCTGCACACCACCTCGACGCATTATCCGAGTATGCACACATTGGTACTACAAAGCGTCTACGGAGTCGTGAAACCTCCCGTGATGTAGCCTGTTTTTGTGGGTCTCTGCATTGTTCAGCGTCCTAGAATAGATAAATGCCCGAGATACATGAGGATGCCTAATTTTATTCTACTATACTGGGTCAATCGAGCAAGATTTGTATGTGACGCAAGGAGCTGCGTGCGTTCATGATAAGGATGATCTCTCTTGATTGCGTACCGGATCGTCGTATGTACAAGCAATAACCACAGTCATGGCGACTTTCACGAGGTTAAAGCGACGGTAGCTACGTCGTGGCGTCGATAGCTACGTTAATATCCTTTGCTGTTCTTGGAAACGGGAGTGTTCATGGGCCAGAAGAAGACTAACACGATCTTTTGGGGTGCTACAATATGCATGGCAGGAGGAAAGGCTGCAAAGTATAATAAAGAAGGGCAGGTTTCTCAAATGTCGAGTTCAGTTTTGAGGGGGAGGATAGCGCGCGTAGGACACATAGAGGTCGCAGGAGCCGTACTTGTAGCCATTGAGCTGCGCGACCGCGAGTTCTGCCGACGCCTGTGACTCGTAGCGCACGACTCCGCAGCCCGAAAAACGACCGTCCGGGAAGTTCTGGAGATGCGCGCGCGACAGCGGGGCAATGGATTGGAAGAGCTCGACCAAGTCCTCATCAGTCGTCGTCCACGGCAGGTTCGACACGTGAACAACCTCCGATGGCTCGCCGTTGCCCGTGCACCACAGGAAAGCAGCCGGGCGCTCGCTAGCAGGCTTATCCTCACGGACCTCGATGGTCCGGCCCTGCAGGCTGTAGCCGTTGAACTGCTGGATCGCCTTCTGGGCTGTGGCCTCGTCGAGAAACACAACCGTGCCGTGTCCCCTGGATCGGCGTTGCGGGGTCATATGGATATCGGCCCGGACGACCTCGCCAGCCTCGCAGAACAGCTGCTTGAGCTGTTGCCAAGTCACCGAGAACGGCAGGTTACCCACAAACACGGCGAAGCCGGGCTTCGCACCCGGATGCGATGATGCGTGCTTAGCCGCAGAATTTTCTGCGGATGCAGACGGCGGATGCGGACTAGAAGACCACTCGGCGGCACTTGGAGCTCCTGCCTCCGTGTCTAGGCCCGCAGCCTCCGTCGGAATAGTTCCCGAAGATGCCGAGGTAGAGTTACTGGTAGATCCACCCGATGCATGCTGGGCCTCGCGATCCTCGCGAATGAAGACTGGACGGCCCTTGAGCTCAGCATTGTTCAGCGTGTCTATCGCGCGCTGGGCGTCCTCTGGCGTTGCGAACTCGACGATGCCACATCCGCGCGACTGGCCATTGTGGCTGCGCAGAACGTTTGCGTGAACCACCTCGCCGGCACTCTTCATGAAGTCCTTGAGATCATACCAATATACATTGTACGCAATATTGCCCACATACACTCGATTTGTTTCCATGATTCAGCTTCGGTCACTTTACGAAAGAAGTTCCGTGTTTCGCTCTCCAAGAAATACTACAAAGTAGATCAAAGGCCACAATCAGAAAAGTCATCTCTGCGATCGGCCCCAGCCCTATAATGCATGCTTGTCATTTGACTTCACATAGTTAAGAGCATGCATCGGGCGTCTCACAAGGGTTCGCCACAAGAGAGAACATCAAAAACATAGACACCCTGCTTACGGCACGGACCGGGAGATAGCCCGAGATCCGCACCTCTATCAAAACCGCTGGAGAGAGGCGTACCCCGCTCTGGGGTCTGTCTCACAACCAGCATGTGAATAACCTGGGCTTACGCTCTGTGACCCGGGACCGCGTATACTATACTGCCGGGCTGATAAGAAAATTTTTCTCGTTGTGCTTGTTATGGGAAACTGGCCACAGGGGGAGTGCCGTGCGCACGGCACGTAGGTGTGCATCGACCTTCTTTCGAGATGCGGCGGAATAACATTGGGTACATTTATTATTGTTATGATACGCGCCTGCACACTTAGTAACCTATTTATTTTTTCTCTCAGTGCGAGATTTCGCAGCCCCTGAGATCTTCCTCTGCGGATCTGCGGAACAAAAGGCCTCCTCCCGCACGGGTGACCGGAACAACCCTGCAGCTCAGCTAATCAGCTATGCTGTATGCACGTTAACCTAACCGTTGCTCATAGACGATCACCGAATAGATACAGAAGCAGCCCATCCATCAGGGTTGTCTTCGGATTAATGCTTTGTAAGGTCTTCGGAACGCCGCAGTGCTGCCGCAGGTGCTCGCACTCGGCCGCAAGCTGCTCTCCGAGCGGGTCCCTGTCCGCGTCCCTTGCAGTCACTAATACCGCTCCCACCTCGATATCATGCAGACTGCTTCTGCGCGTGAAATTCGAGGAGCCAATGTATGTCAGGAAAGGGTTTCCGGCAGCTCTGGCGCTTGGGGCTTCTGATCTCCCTGCAGTCGCAATGCTTTGCCCTGGGCATATGCGGCTCGCAAGCCAGATACCCTTTGCATGATAAGACCAGCCCCCGGGCGTGTTAACAGTTCCTCGTTGCCACTCGCGGACAGCCAATTGGGCAGCGCCCAGTGGGAGCCCATGCCTCGCTGCACTCAGTGGAGATGAGACTGATGCTTCCGAAGGGCCCAACCCATCCGGGATTCGATCCGTATTTGCTGGAGGATGGGGCGGGCCAGAAAATGAGACCGGCACTGAGTCCTGAGCCGCACCTGGCGGGGCTCGTGGCTCGAACGAGGCCGCACTTGGCTTGTCCGGCAAACTTGCCGATCCAGTCTGCGATGTCTCCGGTGACCTTCGTGATCGATCTCCCGCCAGATTGCGTGACTGCAGCCGATCCGGTGATTTAGCCAGCGCGTCTGGTGATTTGGCCAGCGAGTCCGGTGATTCAGCCAGCTGGTTCGGTGATTCAGCCAGCGCGTCCGGCGATTTAGCCAGCGAGTCCGGGGAAATCATCTGCGCTGCTGGTCCACGCGATGATGGATCGAGGCCGACTTCGGGCCGGTTCCGCTCGACCTGCTCGAGAAACCTGCGAGTTAGTATAGAATAAAAATGGGGCAGCCGGCCGCTGATCCCCTTTGATTTGTAGAACCCATTAGCCTTGGCCGAGGCCACGATGATCTCGCCGTTACCCGCGGACACAATATTTTGTGCCAGCGACGGCGCTATGTTGAAGTAGCCCGCCGTGAGCAGCCACGAATACTCCGGTGAGGACGCCTCTTTAAGAATGTTTTGCATGGCCGCGTGCTCGTTGCCGAGGCTTAGCGGTGTGAACTGGCCCACGGGGTACACCTCTACGACGCGGCTGTCGCGGTTTGGCGGAGCAGGCTGCTGCTGGTGCGGTTGGAGCAGCTCAGCGAGCCTCAGCTTGGTCACCTTGCGAGCAGACCGCGGCTGCGCGGTGAGCGTGAACCCCTGCTCGTTCTCGGCATACTGGAGCCGGTGGCTCATGTCAGAGACTGCGGTCTGCACGTTAAAGAACCAGTTCGTTACTTGCTCGTCCTGAATACTTATATACCGATCCTGGCGGTTTGTGAAGTAGTCGCTGCTTAGATTCGCTCCGGACAGTACAATTTCGTTGTCGAAGCCGTACAGCTTCATGTGCTGGAGACCCACACCTTCAATGATGCGTTTCGGGAGCACGGCAGACATGATCTTGCCGAGCTTCGGCGTCTGGTACATCGTGAGACGGACCCTAGAGGGAAATTGTTTGGCGAGCGGCGCAAGCAGCGAGGCAGAGCATGCTTTCGGCGCCTCACGCGTCCCGCGCAACGCATCCACAAGTACATGGACCTGCAGTTTGTCGTTCTTCTTGAGAGCCTCGGCCAGCACGTCGATCAGCTCCTGCTCGGACTTCCCCAAATACAGGCTCGCGAGAAACACACGCGACTGCGCATTGAGGATCTGCGTGCGCAAGTAGCTGTAGAACTCGCTCGGCTCGTACAGAACCTTAATGCGTTTCGACGGGACGAGAAACCGCGGCGCGATCATCTCTAGCCCAAACATGTTCCACAACAAAAACACGCCTCCGCGGTGATGAGTTGTACGATGAATGAAGGCTAGGAAGAGTGAGCAGCAAAGACGGGCAATTCCACTTTCTCTTGCGGCCGCTGTGTCTCTCTCTTGTGTGGCCGTCGTCGTCCAAGCGTCAGGGCCTGGCGCCGGCAGTCACATGATCCTCCCAAAATTTCGCCCACAACCGAAGCGAACGTAGAACCACTCAAACCGGGCATTCATCTGGGCACTCAGCTGGACGATAACTAGAGCCCGGGACCCACATGCGACTCTTGAATACGATGAGCTCCCTGCGCTCGGCGCTCAGTCTCGGCTCGCGTGGCTCGCGTGGCTACGCGTGGGCGTCGCGCTCGAACATTCTTCACAACGAAACCGTGCTGCCACCACTGGTTTTGCACTGTCATTTCACAAAGAACAACACGCTATACACTTTGAGTCGTCGCACGCCGAAAAAGCTGCCGCCTCGCACGGTCAGCGGCGACGAGTTTGTCATTGATCAGGCTCGCATCATCGAGCAGATCAGACCGAACCAGGAAGTGGTTTTGCATATGAGCGCCGGCCAGGCCGGGTTCAGCGGCAAGCGACAGCGAACTCCTGAGGCCGCGTTCGCGGCCACGACACGCCTGTTTGAAAAGATGCAGGAGAAAGGCGTGTTGAAGGAGCCAATAGAGGTCGTCATGCGGGACTTCGGTCCCACGCGCCAGGTGTTCCTGAACGTGTTATTCGGCCGCGAGGGTGCCAAGGTGAGGCCTTTCATCAAGCGGCTCACAGATGCCACGCGCATCAAGTTCGGTGGTGACCGCTCCCGGAACCGCCCAAGAAAGTGATTTCGCGATGCTCGCTCGCAGTATGCTCGAAAATGGGCGATTCTACAGTACATAGCTTTTTTAATGCAATAATCGCATAATATAATGCCGGCTTCGCCATCAAAGCCGTGCGCGCGGGGTCGTGGCTCATGAAACCATGATCCGAGGGGTATCGGTGCGATCGGTGCGGATCGGGCTTGTCTACGCATTCGTGAATGCGTGACAAACAATCAAGGCTTTGGATATTAATTGCGTGGGAACTGGCTTGTGGAGACTGAGTTGCGGAAGCTGACGTGTGCGGACATTGGTCCCCGAGCGGCCTTGTCCGCTGCCATTGTTGTGTCAGTCGTTTCGTTACCCCTGCGCTTGATGAGTGCTCGTTGTGTCTCATGGTCATGTAAACTATTTCGTGTATATGTGAAGTACGTCGCGTGTTGAGCTGCGAGTGAGCGTGTATGTTTTAAGGTACGTGTTTGCACGCACCAAGCAACGGGAGTTAGTGGTCCTTATACTGCAGAAGAGGGGGCAGAGTGCTCGTGTCGCAACCGTGCTTTAGGAACTCAGAGTGCAGCAGCTCGGTGGTGGATGCCCTATAAGTGACGTCCACACACAGACATGTCGACAAGAAACCCTTGAGGTTCCTAGACAGGAGGTCGGGCCTCTTGAGCTTCGGCGTTCCGTTCGTGGCAATAAGGTACAACGCCTTCAGGGGCTCCTCGTTCAAATACGGCGGCTCGGACTCGATCATCTCGATGGCCATGATACCCAGCGACCAAACGTCGACCTTCGCGCCGTACTTTTTCTGCTTAACGACCTCAGGAGCCATCCAGTAAGGGGTCCCGACCATTGTTGCGCGCTTGTTTTTCTGCTCAGTGAGCTTCGCACAGAACCCGAAGTCCGTGATCTTCACGTTACCATGGCGGTCCAGAAGCATGTTGTCTGACTTGATGTCGCGGTGGATAATATTCTTTGAGTGCAGGTGCTTCAAGCCTGCACAGGTCTCGCGACACACCGTCGCAATCTGCACCTCGCTCATTTGATTATGCTCAATCACATCCGTCAGCGAGCCGCCCTCCATGTACTCCATGACGACCCACAGGTCGGACGGCGTCCGCAGGTATGCTTCTAAGAAGTTAACGATGTTCGGGTGGTGCGACTCCCGCATTACCGTGATCTCGTTCACGATCAGCTCCTTGCGCGGCTGCGCCGACAGCTCAATCTGCTTAATAGCCACATATTTGTGGTTCGTGGATATCCGAGGGTCCAGCGGGCGCGCCAGGAAGACGGTGCCGCTTGCACCCTGTCCCACACGCTTGATCTTTTGGTACAGCGCAGTTGGATTCTCGCTGCTCACAGTATTACGCAGCCTCTGCATGATCTGGGCTTCAGTCATCGCCGAGATCCGCTTCTCCTTTTCCGCTTGAGCCTGCGAGGCGTTCGCATTCGCCTCAAGGGCGTTCTCCGCGTCACGGATGGCGCCGGGCTTAACTTCAATGCGCTCATTGATGACCATAGGCTTCGTGCCAGAGCCGGCAGACTTTGCAGAGCCCGCAGCAGAGCCCGGCGCAGAGCCCGGAGCAGCAGCGCCTGCAGCAGAGCTAGACGCAGGACGTGACTTCTGCACCGATGCCTGAGCCGCCGCTGCGTTCTGCGCGCCCTGCGGCTCGACTCTTCTCGTCGGAGAAATAGGGCGTTGACCGCCAACAGCAGTATGAGGTGCGGTGCTTTCATTTAGCAGATTCGACTTAGCGTGCGTTGGCGAAGTCTTGGCATTAGTGGGCGTCTGCTTTTCAGCAGACGATGCAGATGTAACAGGAGACTCCACAGGAGGCCTTGGCGCAGGCCTCTGGATGTTTAGCGGAGTAACAACCGGCTGGCGCGGGCCAGCTGGGGTTATCGGAGTTATAGGGATTCGAGATGCTGAAGAAGAGGCAGCTGCAGCTGCAGGTGAAGTTTTCGAGGCCAGGTTCGCTGGATGAGACTGGATTGGGGGAGGTGGCGCGCGACGCGTCGGTGTAAGCTGTGGCGGCGGCGGTGCCGGTCTCGTGTTCTTGAAAGTCGGCGATCCCGGCTCAGGGGTGCTTTGATGGCTGGACGGCAAAGCTGGCTGCGGAGCCGGTGGGCGCTGCGCAGCGCCGGCGCCGAACAGAGAAGCATCATGGGCTGCAGGCTGCGGCTTCGGCGGCGCCATCTGGGGCGGCTGCGACATGGGCAGCTGCGTATTGTAGTCCTCCATATTGTTTTGGTAGAACTTGAGCACATCGACCACGGCCTGCGGGTTTTTGTCGAAGTCCTCTCGAGTGATTGCTGAGCCCTGCAGTAGGCGGCTCCACTCCAGCGGGAGACCTGTGAACGCGCCGCTCAGCGGGTCGAAGCCCACATGGACTGTGTGCGTGAAGTTAGTGGGCCCAGACACGCCCGTCGAGGGCACCTTTGAGTAAATATCATCAATCCAAGCGTAGAGATCGGCGTCAGATTTGCAAGCGACGTACAGGCTTTTGAGCGACTGCGTGCGGATGATCTCAAAGCAATACGGGCGCTGGTTCGTGCGCGAGATACTCGAAACCGTAGTTAGCGGGATCTGGAAAGAGCCCGACATCGACGTCTCATTTTTGTTGAAGTATAGCATCGAGTCCTTCAGTACAAGGTATTTTCGGTTCCATAGCCACTTCATGGAGCCGTCTTCCTTGACGTTCACCCATCCTTGGCGAATAACGCGGCCCGAGGACTGGCGCAGCGGGCTCTCTTGCGAGCGCAGCACCGTGGGCAGAGTTACCGGCTTCGGCGCCGGGCTTCGTGCGTCTTCTATCTGTCTTACAGACTTCGGCGGCAGCGGCGCGGGCCCTGGCTGGGTGAACGCATCAGCAGAAACACCGTTCATTGTAGTGGAAAACGACATACGGGAATAGTAGTCTTCTTGAGCAGCAATAGGCAAGGTTTAACTTGGAATAATGTGTCTCAAGGCTCGTTTCGAAGGAAGCGTTTCGAGCTCTGGGTCTCCTAGACTTTGCGCTAGGCGGCTTGAAGACCTTGTTTTAAAACAAGTATCAAATAAAAAAGAGACCGCAGTCTAGAACACTTGTTGACAAACTCGCTTCTATTTTCCTCGAAGGAGCGGAGATAAGTCGAAGCTTGAGCTTAACTGAGACTCCGGCCTGAAACCACTTGGTAGGGGGCAGGCTAGCAGCGGGCGGGCGCAAATTAGCGGGTATGAATAGCGAAAAGCAATTTTCCTTACTGGCAGGATTCTCGCTATGAGTCTTAACGAGATGCCAGGTCTGGGAATTGGCCACAAAGTTGAAGTCACAACGAAGGGGCTGAAAGGGCGGCGGGTACTTTGTATAATGGCCAAGGCGATCATGCATCGCCAGATTGGGAATTAAGGGAGATACGTAGTGGGGTAAGGAGATAAGCTGCGTCGGGTAGTGTAAGCACGAAGAACGCGCGACTGGGAGGTGGGCACAGATGCGGAGAGGCACCGCAATAAACCCCTTGGGGTTGCTGAAAAAATACCAGGAGTTGTGGTGCCCGCGTGTGGTTGACTCACAGGTCGTTATATGGCGCTGGCGCCGCTTTCATCCGAGCGAGATCCCGGGAAACGCGACCGAAGCGCGCCTGGCGCGTCGTGCATAACCCAAAACACGAGAAGGCAGCGCGTCACACGCGGTAAAATAATATTGAAGCCGATCAGGCGGTAATGAGCACGAGATTATGCTGTGGCTGCCATGGTATATAAATGCGCTTTCCCGACTCGTTCAGCCCACTGCTCGCCACGCACTTGCCGCACGTTTCGGCCGCGGCACCCCTCCAGGAAGCGGTTTATTGAGCAGCAAGCCGCTGACGACGGGCGGTAATACATAAGCATGGGCGCTGCCCTGCAAATGGCCAGTACCCAAAGCCAAGCGTGAGAGGGCCACTGACAAGGGCAAGAACCCACTTTGTATAAACACATCCGTAAACAGGTACTAATTACTCATTCCTAGGCCGTTTTGCGCGCAAACCGGTCTTTGCCTCGGCAAGGTGCTGGCGTCAAGCCATTCGCTGCTGAAGTTCTTTCATACGTTTCTGTCGAAGACGCGTTTTGCTTCGCCGATGCCGCGGCACGATCATATAAGGTTTCTCGGCCGGCAGTGTATAGCGATCACTTGATTATGGCAGCCAGGTTTCTAAAGCATGTAGGTTTATCCAGTGGTACGGTGGTATGGTATATTCAGCGGTATGGTTATTTAGTGGTTGTATGATACACTCAGTAATATGATATATATTCAGTGATATGACATACATGATACACTCGGTGGTGCGATATATTTAGTGGTATAATGTATTCAGTGGTGCGGTATGTAGTAAAGGAACGTTCACAGCAACATACTTAGTGACACGATCTATTCAGCAGAATATACCCAATAGCAGTATTCACTCAGTAACAGGAATGCTCAGCAGCAGCGCATGCGGGAGAATGCGCAGACTAAGCTCGGCGGCAGGGCGCATTGAGTAGCGCAACATCGGCGGCATTGTAGAGTTAGAAACATGACGTCTTGAGTGGCCCTATACTAAGTTGTTGTATATTGAGTGACAGGACATATTCAATATATACTATGGAAACAAACAATCTAAGCCAACGCCATAAGAGATGCGACAAACGTGAGAATCAGACGCGGGCGGATCTCAGTGATGTCCTCAGGAACAATCCAGATGAGGGCGCCGAGCTTGCGTGCAATCGAGATGGCCAGCTTCGCGTTTTCGTAGATATCCTCGCTCACGAGCTCGTAGTCAACATACTCGGGTTTGATGCCATGGATGACGTCGAGCAGCCAGACGCCGTCTGCGAGACTCGGATCGCGGAAGCTGCGCACCGAGCCGCCGTAGCCGCCCTTGGCCTTCTCCTGAGCCCATTTCAAAATCTCAGAGTCGCTCAGGGTCTTGCCGTTCTTGGAAAGCGACTTCAACGTGAGGTCAATATTGCGGCGCATAAGCTGCCAAACGAGCGCCAGCGTCAGCGTTCGCGATCCGTCGTAGATATCACTGCCTTCGATGCCCACAAGAGAGAACCCCTGCTCTTTACCAAGCGTGACGGCGTAGTTGTCGTTCTCGATAGCCTTGAAAGGGCTCATGCCGACGCTCGTCACATAGTTGCCGAAATCGTCGTCATCGCCTGCACCCACAAGCGCTCCAAGCACCTCCTCACCCGGAGGCGGTCGCTTGTTCACGCGGCGCCATGTCACGGTGCCAGGCATGACCTTATCGTAGGCCTGCAGCAGGACGATGCCATCGCGTAGGTCCTCGAAGAGGTTGTGAACAAATGGATCGACTTCGAGCGAGTTCAGCCACAGCGTGAACACGCGCGCCTCGCGCTCGCCCTCGGCGTCGAAGTCCTCAATCTCGACCTTCTCCTTCTCCTCCTCGGTCACGGGCTCAAGGCCCGGGTTCGTGTTGAACAGGTGCGCAACGAACGACAGGTTCAGCTTCGGGTTACCTGCGACCATGGCCGTCGGCGTCAGGTACTTGCGGGCGCCGAGCTTGTCGGCGTTCTGGAGCACGAGCTCGGCGCGCTCGAGGAGGTCTGACTCCTGGATCGGCGCGAGCGAGCACTTCTCCGGGCCCAACTGGTGCAGCAAGCGCGTGTAGTTTTCGCCATCCTTCACGTCTCCGCTGAAGTTTGTTACGCGCCGCTTTGTTCCGGCCGCGGCCAAGTGGAAGTTGAACCAGCGCAGCAAGATCTGCTCAGGCGGCAGCCTCAAGAACTGCTCAAGCGTCTCATCGGGGTACAGCAGTCGATACAGCTCGGGGTGCAGCTTAATGTCGACCTTCGCGAGCAGACCCTTCCGGATGACCTGCCAAATAAGACCAAGGATCAAATGTTCGCGGCCCTCGATGACGTCCTCGGCGTGCACGTTCACGACGACGCAGCCGATACCCTTGGCCGAATTGATGACAACGTTGGCGTTCTCGGCCATCTGGAACGTGTTCAAGGTCTTGCCCTGTTTCGGCACGTTCAGCACACGCGTGTCGATCGTGTTCGGCACGCTGTCGTTCACGAGCTTTGCGAGCAGCAGCGAGTCGCGGGCCTCATCGAAGATCTGGTTCGTGTCCGTGGGCAGCGGCAGCCTCGAGCCAATGACGTCGTCACCAGCCAGGTTCTGGTTGATGTGCCTTGTGAACTCAGTGCGCTCCTCCTCGTCGATGATGTGCGTGCCGCCGCCTTTGCCTTGCACGACAATTCTCTCGCCAGCACCAGAATGCACGCGCTGGTTCACGAGGTTCGAGGGCATCTTGAGGCCCTGCGGCTTCGGCTTCAGCTGCGGCTTCTTCGCCGAGTTCAGGCTCAGGTCCTTGAGCTTCACGGCGAGGTCGCAGAAGTCGTCGAGCTCGACCTGGCCACTGCTGTCCACATTCACCTGCTTGAGCGTCTCGCGCACCTCGTCGTAGCTGCCCTTGCCAGACTTCGACAATGCCGTGATCACGTCCTGCTTCTGGAGACGGCCCGTGTCGTTCACGTCAATCGTGTGGAACTGGTCCACGAGCTCGAAGATCTCCTCCTGCGAAAGCTCGGGGTACTTTTTCTGTAGCTTGATCGCGTTCATTTTCGAGCGTGTCCCAATCGAGCGTGTCCGCACCTGAGCAACCTCGTTCTTTAGTCTCGCTGCGCCACAAGTGTTGGTGAGATACCAGTCTGGACGTTGGCTGAGGTGGCTGACTCCGCACGCGCCGTTGCAGCAATGGCAGCTGGCGGTGTAGGGTTCGGTCATCGACCGGCGTCTGCATGTTTTATAGACAAAGATAAGCACTTAGGCTATTGAAAATGGACGGCACACGCGGATCTGGGCCAGTTGCTCGGGCAAGTGCGCCAAAATAGCTCAGTGTAGTACGTAATGTCTGCTGTCCCGAGATTCGCGCGTGCTCGACCGGTGTGATCTAGACTCCATCTATGTTTTCTACTCATCTGGACTCCCCCTATCTTATACTCAGTAGCTACAAGTATACACAACTCGAAGCGATCCTTGGCTAGCCCCTCGGGCTGCTAATTGGAATGATCGCAGCTACGGTACGCAGCGCGATTTGAGCTCGACGCATATAATGTGTGCGTTCAGCCTCTCCACGTGCTCCTACGGTGTATGAAGGACATGATTTTCGTAAGTAGCATTCAAGTTAAATAGATACCGTCTGCTCGTGACAGCTTGTGAATAGCCATGCCCGAGCCTGTGTCGGTCCTATAATTCGAGCTTATTGTACATGTGGGCCGAGCACGCAGCGCCACGCCGAGCACGCAGCACGCATGCAATATGATACATCAGTATCCCACGCGCTCAAGCACCTGGTCCTCGAGCTTCTTGCTCCACTCGCTTCTGAGCCTCTCAACGTACTCGTACACAAGCCCGCTGCGCTCTGCTGTCGTGTCGACCTTCGACTTCAACAGCGCCTCTTTCCCCATTCTTGTTGTTGAAGAGCCGTACTTGATGGCGAGGTCGTTTTTCTTGGGATCCGCGTACAGAGCACACCATATTGGTGCGTTCGAGGCCAGCTCGGGGTAGATGCAGTGGTACGGACTGCCCGCCCACCGGCAGACATAGAACATGACAATCATGGCTGCATACATGAACAGGTTCATTGTTGGCACGAAAGTCGTGGACTTGAACACACCGGGCTGCAGCAGCCACGACTGGATCCCGTCGGCCTCGTACAGCCTGCGGTACGTCGCCTGGTGCAGCAGCTCGAGCTCGTACTTCGAGGCCTCGTAGCTGTGCAGGCTCTTTTCGACGCCGAGATCGGTCTCGTCGAAATACTCGGGCAGCGAGATGCTTGTGGAGATCCAGATCAGCCGCGTTCCCGGGTGCAGGAGCTGCGCCTTGATCTCCTGCACGAGGTACCAAGGCGCGAACACGTTTGCTTGGAACGTCGCGCCCATGCCGTCAGCAGACTTGCGCGCGGGGCCCTGGATCTTGAACGTGCCGACGGTGAACGCGCGGATCGGGTCAGTGAAAAAGTCCTTTGTCGCCTGCCAGTAGTCGATGCCGCCCATCTGCGAGTGGCTCGAGTTGAAGAAGATGTAGTCGAGGCTCGTGAAGCGCTTCTTGAGCTCGCGCGCCGCCGCGACCACGCTAACCATATCCGTCTGGTCGAACAGCAGGTAGTCGAACTCGACAGCAAGCTTTCTGTGCCGCGATTTGCTGTACGCGTCGAGGTCCCGGACGACCTGCGTGGCTCCCCGGAAAGTCCGCGACGTCACGACTATCGTGAGCCGGCGCAGCTCAGGATCCGACGCCTCGATCTCGTCCATCAAGCGGCAGCAAATACACTGGCCGAGGTAGCCCTGGGCGCCAGTGACGAGCGCGACCTTATGCTCGCCCATTTCGTATAGTCTGCGGTAAGGTAAGGTCAGATCGACGATATATCGAGGCCGGAACGGAAGAGTTCGTGTCAAGCGCAAATATGCGTATTTTAACTGGCCTAATGGGCTGCAGTAGCGCACAGTCTGCGATCTGCAGTACGGTTGCGGGCCAAGATGGGGGCGGCCCAAGCCGCGATCCAACTGTCCTAGACGTCGAAGCCATGATCCAGCAGTCAGTCGATGCAGGCAGTCCATGCCAAAACATATAAAATATAACAACTTACGTACGTACTTTAGTTGCACTTGCTGGCTAGGCGGCGATTAGAGACGCGCGACGTGGTGGTCGAACAGCTTCTTGGCGTCGACCCACACACGCGCCGAGTTGCGGTTCTTGAGCTCGAGCAGCGAGGGCAGCAGGTCGTTAGAGAAAGCCTCGGAGGCCTCACGCGGCAGCAGAGTCGGCAAGTGGTCAATGCCGATCACATCGATGGGCGTGCCGGCCTTGACGCCCTTCGCCGCGTACGTGGGCTCGGGGAAGCTCGAGCCCTGGTCGACGACGGGAACGGGGTTGTTTGGGTTCGTGAAGTCGGCCGAGACGTCCACAATGACGCTGAGTCTGCGTTGCGGGTGCTCGTTGATCTGCTCCAAGGTGAGGAACGGCGCGATCTTCGTCGTTAGGTAGATGCAGTTCACAAACACGTCGGCGTCGAGGATCTCGTTGAAGGGGCCGCCGCGCTTCGTCTCGTTCATGTCCCACTGTACGATTTCCGAGTCCGCAAGACCAAGCTTGCGGAAGCAGTCGACGGCGCCCTTGCCAGACCTGCCGAGCGCACCAATGACCATGCCCCGCGGCAGTTTCTTGCCAGGAACCCGATCCAGGTCCTGCTTGATTCTTTTGATGAGCTCTGTCTCGTTCGCAAACGGCTTCACAGCGCCAAGCGGCTTGTGGTCGACCTGGCGCAGGGCCCAGTCCCATACGCCCAGGGCCGCGCCGGCGAAGCCTGCGTAGAAGCCGAACGCAGCAACGCGGCGGCCGCTCTCGTCCTGCAAAAACTCGAGGTCGTACAGCGTGCCATTGCCGGCCGGGAACCGCGCGAGAACATCACGCCAGCCGTGCTGGTCCTTGTAGCAGTGGGCAAACTGCACATGCTCGTGAACGAGCGGGAACGACTCCTCCTCGAGCTCTTTGAGTCCGATGATGATCCGGTCCTTCGGCGCCGTCTTCCACGAGTGTTCGGGAATCAGCGTTGCGCCCGCAGCCTCGAACTCGGCATCGTCGAAGATGCGGCCGGGCGACCGCTCAACAAGAACCTCGTAGCCATCGGCAATGAGCTTCTTCGTGGTCGTCGGGGTCAGCGCCGAGCGGTGCTCGAACGGCTTGGTTTCGGAGCGCAAATGCAGAATAGTGTGAGCCATGGAGTGGAAAAGAACTGCTGCTAAGGCTGATACAGTCGAAGTCAAGCCTGAGTCACGGCGAAATACTGGTAATGAATCATACCCACTGCCACAAATGCGGATCTGACGGTATCCCGGCGCCTATCGCGAACTGGCCGGCCGGGCCCACACCGCTTAGTGTACACAGTGTAGTTAGCGCAGTGTTCGAGCCTCGTGACAACGCCTGCGTTTGCCTGCTAGAGCTTTGAAGAGCCAGGATGTCGCGACGATCGCTTTACAAGCCCGGCAGGGTGCATACCACGCTGTACGGCCCCAAGACCGACGCGGCAATCACACATTGGACCTACGACTGGGTCGAGCTCGCGACGACGCGCGAAGAGGAGGCCGACGGGCCGCAGCGCGCGAACACGTTTAAGGTCAAGACGTGGGTCAAACTGCCCGAGGATCAGTTCAAACCGCTGGACGACGGCGTGCCGAATGACACTCTGCCGCTCACGAACCAGATCCAGGCGGCTGCCGACGAGATCGCCGATAAAGAGGCCGCCGAGGCAGCGAGTCTTCGCAGTGTGAGCGAGGCCCCCGAGCCCAAGACCGAGTCGGAACCTGTAACAGTAAACCCGACCCCCGAGCCATCTTTATAATTGCATGTAGTATGCTGGGCTATGCTAAGTGTAGACTATGCTAATAATCTATCAATCTACAGTGGAACCGACCGTTGACACTCGCGCCCGCTTTTTGGTCGGCGGCTCTTGTGCATGCAGTTCTGAATGTCGTTCTTCGTGTTCGTGCCGCGCAGACTCCTTGTCAGGTATGCTCTCGCGCAGTTCAGGATTGCTTGCAGCAGAGATTGGCGGGAACAAAGCTCGCGCCCTGACTCTGTGAGGCAGCTCTGCTAGCCTCTCCTCGTCAACGGTGATCGTGGCGTATAGACGTCCCGTGCGAGCCAAGTTCGCGGCCTTCTGCAGGGCGTTGTCGTCCTCCATGGTCCACGGATCCTCGATCTCGTCCCACTTTTTCGTGCGGTACTCGTACCTGTATTGCCGCTGCTTCCTTTCCAGCCTGCGCATTTCCACCGTATGCGCGGGGTCGGCAGGAACGACTGCAGTTACCAGTGTCTGCTTCGGCATGCCGTCGATCAGCCGTGGGAGCTCGTCGATCACTGCCTGCGGGGTTTCCGAGCCGTCAAGCGTGCAGCACACGAGCTCCGATTTTTCGCAGGCCTTCAGCGCCGTGTCGACGCACTTAGAAATGCTCGACTCCGAAATATGGTTTCCCGATCCGAACGCGTCCCATGTGGGGACGCCCGGGCCAATGACCGTGCTGTTGCGGCCGTGCTGTTTGAGCAAGCTCGTTATTGCGACACGGTGCAGCTTCTCGTCACCGAACTCGGGGCCATGGTGCAAGATCAGCTTCACAAGCCTCTCACAGGCTATGGCGTCCTCCACGGGATTGTGCCCCGACGCCGCAGACCGCTGGATGTCCCAGTCCAAGAACACCTTCGCCAAGTATTTCAGCGATGAGCGGTATGGCAGCCCGCGGTAGTGCGGGAACAGCAGCGCCGTGTCTGCAACGTAAGGGTGCTGGACCTGCAGAACCTTTAGATCGTTGTCGAGCGAGTGCCCAATGAGCGTGTCCGTACGGCCAATGTTATTTCGCAGCCAGGCCTGCGCATCCGCGAGACTGAACGCAACATCCTGCAGCATTTCCGGTGTGATCCCCGAGAACGGCGTCAAGTAGTCGGTGATGGCCACGCTGGGCTTCACGAGCTCGTCGATGAGCAGCTCGCGGTCAGAGAACCGGACCACGGCTATGCGCGTCAGCACCGATTCAGTCCCACACAGGCACATCTCGCAGTCAATTGCGTAGCCCTCATTGCTCCCCTCGAGCAGATCTAGCTTCACACCCGTCTGCGGGTACCCCGAAGCGGCCAGCGTTTCTGGGGTCGCCCGGATCGACTCGAGGCTGTGCTTGAGCTCGAGCTCCTCGGCTTGCTCTCCGGTACTTGCGCGCTCCTCCTGCTTCTTGACCTTGTTCGCTTTGCGGTCTTTCCTCGACTCGGGCAGCCGGCCCATCTCGTCCTGCACAGACACAGAGCGCGCTCCTCTTACCGGCTTCGTATATGCAAAGGTCTTATCGAGCACCGCAGACTGGTCCGGTGACAGGGCAGACGCGTGCAGACCCGGCAGGTACAGAAGCAGCCAGCGCTGGATCCCGCCGGCATTGTGGATCTCGAAGCTCGATCTTCGCGGTGCTCCAAAGTCCGTACCTAAAAGACTCCACAAACCAAGGTTTTGCACGAGCCCGAGGGGCATAAAGGGCCAGTCATGATCGGACGCTGTCTGCAGAATAGCAGGCGGCCCGTGGTGTTTTTTCTTTTCCTTCGCCATTTCGTCTTGGCCGGCCAAAAATCAGGTCCACAAATTCACCGTTTTAGTAATGGCGCCGAGTCGAGCACTGCGTAACGCGTGGCCCAGCACACCGTAAACAATCACTGTCCAGCTCCTCTTCAGGTACCCAGCAAGCGAGTCTAAGAGAGTCTGAGGCCGGAATGGCGCAAATCGAAGAACTAAGACGATGGCAGCGCTCGGCAATTGAGTCTCACATGTACTCGACGGCCGAGCTCGTGGGCGACAAGATCCTGGCCATGAGCGGCCACCCCGAGGACGCGTACTGGCTCGCCCAGACCTATTACGGGATGGGCGAGTTCCTGAGGGGTGCAGACATGATCGCGCGCCACGCGTTTGAGCAGGAGAGTCCGAAGTGCAAGTACATTGCCGCGCTGTGTCTGCTTCAAGCCCAAGAGCTCGACAGGGCGCTGGCTCTGCTCACTAGCCCCAGCGGGCCTGCGTCTTCAGTTGGAGCGGCCACAAACGACTCATCTACCTCCCAGATCATGGTTGTCCCCGATCCCATCTCTGCCCCAGGGAGCAGGGCCACTTCGGGGAACTACAATGGCAGCGGGGCCTTCGCTGGCAGTGGGGTCCTTGGCAATGGGGTCTTTGGCAATGGAGGCCTTGGCAGTGGAGGGCTCGGCAGTGGAGTCCATGGTGGCAGCGGAAACATTGGTGGCACTGGTGCAGCCCATACTGGCAGTGGGATGCACACTGGTGGTGCTGGGGGGAACGTGCTGAACAACCGCATCCGTGTATTGAGCACGAGCAGCCTGAAAAACCCCGAGGGCCGTGGCTCGCGCACGGTCAGCACGGGCAGCCGCGTGAGCATGATCCTGCCCGAGCTCGAGGAGGACTCGGCCACGCACATATCTCCATTCAAGCACGACGACCAGGAGCTCAATGGCGTGCTCATAGACTCGCTCCTCCAATTTCTGCTCGGCAGGGTCTACACGCTCCAGTCCAAGTTTAATCTGGCCAAGGACGCATACATAGCTGCGCTCCGCATCGACGCACGCTGTTTCGATGCGTTCTCGCAGCTTCTGAAGCACCACGCCCTGACTCCTAAAGACGAGTGGGCGCTGCTTGCATCTCTGGACTTCTCGCGCATCGAGGCCGACCTTGGCCGCAGCCTTTATGCGCTGCGGCTCTCGGTGCTGACCCACAACGAGGACCTCGCTGATGCTGTCGACAACCTCGTCGAGACGTACCAGATACCAATGGATAACGGCGACATCACAGCGGCTCGGGGCAACGTCGCGTACGCAAGGGGGCAGTACACCACGGCCAAGGATTACTATGAAGTCGTGCTGTCTCAGGATCCCCAGAACCTGTCTGTATACACGAACTACGTGACGTCTTTGCTAGAGCTAGGGGAAACAAACGAGATTTACCGGATTGCCCACGAGCTCGGTGCGTCGGCCCCGAATGCCATAGAGACGTGGTACTGCATCGGCGCATACTATCTGGCAATTGGACGCGTTCCCGAGGCGCGGCGCTACTTCTCGAAGGCGAGCTTGATAGACCCTGGATACTCAGAGGCATGGCTTGCATTTGCACGCACGTTTGTTGAGGAGTCCGAACACGAGCAGGCCATCACGGCCTTCAGCACGGTCGCGCGCCTGTTCCCAGGCTACCACCTGCCGTACGTGCACATTGGCATCCAGCATTTACAGCTCCTGAACCTGGGGCTCGCAGAGAAGTATCTCGCCACAGCCGCCGACCTGTTTGATGAGGACCCGCTGCTGCTGAACGAGCTTGGCGTCGTGTTCTACCATAAGCATGAGCTGCAGCGCGCCTCCAGGATCCTCGAAATGGCGCTACAGATCTCGCAAAAAACCGGCAACGATATCAATACCCAGATCAGCATTAAGTCGAATCTCGCATACGTGATGCGGCGCATGAACCGGTTCAGCGAAGCCCTCGAGATGTTCGAGGACGTCTGCCGGCACGCGCCGCTGAACTCGAATATCTTGGCGGCCATGGGTCTCTGTCTGCTGCAGATGAACGATAGCGAACGAGCGACCGAGAAGCTGGCGCTGGCGCTGGCCATCACGAGAGACGATCCTGTGGCCAACGACCTCATGAAACGCGCGGTCCAGGTAGCATCCGAGAGCTTCGACATCAACGACTTTACGGAAAACAATGCGAAGTACATGCGTCGGCCAAGAGTAGAGCTTGATTTCGCAGTATAGTCCGAGCCACATACACGCCGGCGGAGGCAGTGCTGTCTGCGAACTCGGCGTGTATGCGTTTTGTACATGATCTGCACGCGAACCACGCATGCGGTCTACGCACGGGATCCACGCGATCCACGCACGCTCTACACCTAATACACACGCCGCGGTCGCTGCGATCTTGTGCTTGTCGTGTGCGTCATGCATGCGTACACAGGCGGAGGGTGTGTCATGAGCTAATATATAATTAAGAGAGATTATGTTTTGCCGAGCAGTCCAGATGCCGGATCACAAAATGCCAGAAAGGATCCCGTCCAGATCGAACTCCTTCGACCAGCCTTGCACAACCTCGACCTGCTTCGGCTGAGCAGCCTCTTCCTCGGGGGGCGGGGCCCAGCCCGGTATTCTGCCGCTGGCCCAGTCGTTGACGATCGTCGAGGCAGCACCGCGCAGATCGGCGACTCCGCCGCGGTTCAGGCGGCCCATGCTTCGACCAACATGGACGAGAACCTGCGTCATGAAGTCGTCGAAGTTCACCTGCGTCATTGGTGGCAGGCTGTAGTGTTTGACAAAGAGGTCGAACTGCTCGGGCTGTTTTTGTAGGCGTTTCACCAGCTTTGCCGCGGCAGGCCGGCAGTCGTCGACGTATCTCGGGGGCATGGCGCTCAGCAAAATGAGCCTGGCCTGCTCATCGACCGGGTTCTTTGGCTTGCCCGACGATGTGGGGAAGGCAATGCCGGGGCTGTCAAGGACGGCGAGCTTGCCGTCGACCTTGACGCGGCGCACATCCGTGGTGACGCCGGCCTGCGCACCGACGGGGCACGCCTTGCCGCCGCCGTGGTGGCCGAGCAGCGCGTTGATGACCGAGGACTTGCCGACGTTCGGGAACCCGATGACGCCCGCGATGACCTGGCGGCCCAAGTTCGCCTGGGAGGCCCACTTCTTCAGGGCCTGCAGCATACCGCCAGCAGTGCTTGCTTTCGACAGCGTGCTTGGGTGCTTGAAGACATGCGCGTTCGCCGCCGCGGCCGAGGCGTTCACGGGGATCGTGGGGAACGACTTGCGGAGGTACGTGACCCACTTCTGCACGACCTCGGTCGGCACAAGGTCGATCTTGTTCAATGCAAAGACAATGCGCTTGCCCGGGTGCTGGAGCACGGCCTCCTCGACCTGCTTCGACCGCGTGCCGAGCGGGTTCCTGGCGTCCAGCACATAAACAATGATGTCGCAGGTGTCCAAAACCTGCTTGAAGTACTTGTCGAAGGCGCGGCGCGACGAGTCCTGGCGCATCTCCTCGAACACCGTGTCGAGGCCGGCCATGCTCTCGCCGACCTCGCTGTCCTCATCCGAATCATTCATGTCGTCATCGAGCTCAGCACCGTCCTCCGAGTAGTCGGCCGCCGCCTGCTGCACAGAGCTCATCAAGGCCCCGAGCCGGTCCTGCTGGTCCACAACGTCCTGCTGGGCGTCGAGCTGCGCGAGATCGTGACTCGTTGCGCCCTGCGAAATGGCCTGCTGGCGCAGCTGCTCTCGTCGGGCCTCTCTGGCTTCGAGCTCCGCAAGCTTGCGCGCCTCAATTTCTTCTAGAAGCTGGCCCTTGTACGGGTACGAGTTCGGGATGCCCGGGTCCTTGGGGTGCCGCGACTTCCATGTCGGGTCCTTTTTGGCGAGCTTTCTCTCTTTGCGGTTGTGCGCAGAGATCTTCTTTTGGATGCCCTTCTGCAGCCTCGTGCTCTTGCGTTTCGATTGAGGCTTCCGAACCTTCATCTGTGTTCGTGTGAAGTTCTTGTTATGTATGGGAACATTATGTATGGGAAAAAAATGAGATAATAAAAAAATCTGTGGGCGAGGGTAGCGTCGTCCACATTGAACTCGTCCCCTCATAAAGGCAGTGGTCTTGGCTTCGTGCGCTTGCGAGGCAACAATCGGCCCAATTAGTTAAAGACGGGCACATGGCATGGGTTTCCTGAATGTGAACACGAGAAAGTCGCCGGTCGTGTATGCGAAGCAGGGCGCGAAGCGGCTCAAGGTCGACCCCCGCCAGCGGTCGCGCCATGGGTCCCGCGAGGCCTCCCGCCCGAACTCGCGCGGCGGATCGCAGCAGGGCTCGCGCGAGTCCAGCCCGCAGGTGCGCAGTCCGCTGGCTGAAACGCTGTCGTCGTCTGCGGTGAGCAGGGAGTGCTCGCCGCCGCTGCAATTCGCAGAGCACTTCTACAGCCAGCTGTCGCCGATCGAGCGGCTGCCGCGCGAGGTCCTGGAGCGCATCTTCGTGCTGAGCGGGAACTTCGATCTCGCGCAGAGCTCGCGCGTCCTTGGCCACAAACTGTCGCGCACCGGCATTCTCGAGCGCGAATTGCTCGCGCAGCAGCTTGAGGACTACAACGACGGCTGCTGCTGCACGAAATCGCGCCGCATGCCGACGTTCGTGGCCCGCTGGCCGTTCGTCACTGCGCAGCTGCTCGCTGAACTCGAGTTCGGGGCGTTTGTCGGCACGAACGCGGCCGGTGCCGAAACAGATGCGTTTGTGCCGCTCGCCGTTGAGCAGCGCGCGCTGTGCGACACGCAGGCGCTCGAGCTCGCGGCGTTCATGGTCGACCGCGGGTGCCGTGTCGAGAACAGCATAGAAATGTACCGCGTGTTTTCTGAAAACGGGTTCTGGAGCTCGGTCGAGTCAATGGCCAACAACCAGCAGCGTGCAGATAGCGGCATTGTTGTGCGGGCGCTGCGGGCCGGCCAGGGCGCCGAGCTCGCGATCCAGCTGCTGAGGCTCTCGCGCAACATCCACAGCGACTGGACGCAGATTTGGACGCTGCAGCAGGCGGCCCTCGAGGCCCACGTACCGGAGATCAGCTCGTACCTGAACTCGGGCTGAGCCCCGCCCCAGCTGAGCTGATGGACCCAATCTGAGCTGGTAGACCCAAGCTGAGCTGGTAGACCCAAGCTGAGCTGATAGGCTCGGAGCACCACGGACCGGGCAGGGTCTCGGCCAGACGTTCGCGCACGCTTTATTTATTATCCTCTGTATACTCACATTAAGCAGAGAAGTAGTACTCTGAAAACCACGGATGGTGGAGCGCGTCACGCGCGGAAATCCGCGCCTCGGGCTGGACCTGCAGCAGCTGCCGGAGCAGATCGTGGCCCACGGCGTCGAGCTGCGGCAGCAGCGACACGAGGTCCTGCGGCTGATAGAGATAGAATCCCGGGTTGTAGTTCGGCAGCGACGAGATGCCGGGCCACGTGTGCTCCGTCGGCGTCCCCATGAGCTTGAAGATGCGCTGCAGCTGGTCCTCGTTCGAGGTGCCCGGGAATAGCGGCTTGCCCGTGAGCATCTCCGCCATGATGCACCCCGCCGACCAGATGTCGATGCTTGTGTTGTAGGTGCGCGAGCCGAGCAGCACGTCCGGCGCGCGGTACCACAGGGTCACGACCTCGTTGCTGTATGTGTTTACGGGGATGCCGAACGCACGCGCCAGCCCGAAGTCCGCGAGCTTCAGCACGCCCTTGTGGTTGATGAGCAGGTTCTGCGGCTTCAGGTCGCGGTGCAGCACGCGGTTGTCGTGGCAGAACATCACGCCCTTCAGCAGCTGGAACATGAACGCCTTGGTCTGCTCGAGCTCGAGCGCCCCCCGCGCGCCGTGGTTGTCCATGTACTTCTTCAGATCCTTATCCATGTACTCGAACACGAGATTCAGCTTGTTCTCGGTGTGAATGACGTCGTATAATGTAACAATGTTTTCGTGCCGCAGCTCCTTCATGAGCGAGATCTCGCGAATCGCCGTGGACGGCGTGCCTTCCTCGCTGTCTAAATTGATCTCCTTCAGGGCAACGACCTGTCCAGTCTCCGCATTGCGCCCTTTGTACACCGTCGCATACGTGCCCTCGCCTAGCTTCTCCAGCTGCTGGAACTGCGAAGAACTCATCTGCTCGGGGCAAATGGCGCTCGCGCGTGGGAAGATGGAAAGTGGACCCCGTCCACACGATCACCTGATGACGCACATGGCGCTCGCGGAGACGAGTCCCATGGCCGGCCTATGCGGGTCCAGCTATTGTGCACAGAGTTCTGTGTGTTTTAATTTGTAGGTGGGAGCGTTTTCACGAGTTTTGCTTAATTGCAATGATCATTGTTCTGCTAAATTGCAGTGATCACATTGTTAAATATTGTTATCATATTTAGGTTCCTATCCACTCTGTTTCCTAATCGCATCATCAGCCTGCGCCAATTTATGAAGCGTCAAGCTGCCACAACTTCTCGAAATGCAGGACCTCAGATCACAGCATCTGCCCGAATACCGGCTTTCGACAATTGGGTACAGAGCCATGCGGCAGCCCCAGCACACCAGCTCAGATCAATCTGCTTATGCGAGTCTCAGCGAGCAATCCACTGTACTGATTATACAATAAATAATCTAATTCTTCGATCTCTTCTGCTTCTTGAACTTCTTGCGGCCGATCGCGGGGTTGCCTTTCCGTTTCGCTTCCTCGGCCTCGGCAGTCTTCCTGGCCTCTTCCTCCAAGTTCGCCTCAGCAGTCTCGTCGGCCTTGCGTTTCAGGCTCTTTTCCTTCGCGCGATACTGTCTCTCACGCTGCCGCTTAATGACCTGCGCGTTCTCGATTGCAAACTCCACGACGAGTCGGCGCGGCTTGTCCTGCTCGGGTGCGTTGTCGCCGGCAGCGATCTCCTCCTTCGACACAGGGTGCGCGTTCAGCCAACGAAGAGCCATGAGCGCGGCCTTGTGGTTGCGCATCTCGAGGAATCCATAGCCGCGACTTCGCCCGGACTTGCCGCTGCCCTTGAGCTCCTGTATGATCTTCGACTGTTTGACAACGCCATGCTTTTTGCTGTTCGCGGACTCGCCCAACGACTCCTGGAAATGCACGCTCCGGATCACCTCCTCCTTCGTCAACGGCTGGCGTTTCTTCTCGCGCACTTCGGTCGCAAACTGTACAACGGCCTTCCGGCCAAGCGCCTTCAGGGCCTTCTCGTCCATGGCACGCGGAAGGTTCCGGATCGCGAGTCGCGTCATACTGAGATGCAGCGACGGGTTCTTAGACAGCTGCTGCCGTCGAAGCTTGAAGCTCTGCTCTCTTATGTCCATTTCCGACTTCGGGATGATCTCGGACAGCCTCGATCCGGGGGCAATGCGGCCCTCGTTGAGAAGGAAGAGCCGGCGCCGATCTTTCTCGCGCGGCGCTTTGCCCAGCGCCTGGAGACGCTCGTTAGACTTCTTCTCGGCCAAGTGCTCTGCTGTGTCCCTTTGCACTGCACGCGTGATGTTCAGCACGCGGCCCTCGTAGACGTACAGCGGATCGACGTCGTCGGGCACAAGCAGAGATGAAGCGCTGACTTCGGGTGCCTTTGCGACACACGCCTCACAGACGCTCTTGTCCTTGAATGCAACAAAGGCCGTGCCCTTCGGGTAGTTCTTGACTTTGTCCATAACAGGCACGGCGTAGATTACGGGTCCGAACTGTTCAAAGTGCTCCTTCAAGCTCTCGGCGGTCGCATCATATGGTACGTTCCGCACGAAAATCGTATGCTCGTTACTGACTGGCCGACGCGGTTTCGGTTCGGCAACCTCCGTGTCGCTCAAGTCTTCATCTTCTTCAACATCCTCGGCATTCTCGGCGTCTTCGATCGAGATCTCGTCCTCCTCGCTGCTGTCGGCTTCAGACTCATCAACGTCGTTCCTGTCGTCCTCCTCGCCGTTCAGTTCCTCGTCTTCGTCACCGCTTGCACCTTGCTTCTCTACAGAGCTCTCGTCTTCGCTCTCACCACCCTCGCTCTCATCTTCGCTCTCGCTTTCGCTCTCCATCTCGTCCTGGGCCGGCTTGTCGCCATTAAGCCATCTCGACTTCTCCACGGCCAGACTCACATTCACGGCACGGCCGTGGATCTGCAGGTCCTTGGACTCCTCGACTGCACGCATCGCGTGCTTTTTGCGTTTCATTGTCACGAACGCGAATCCAGACATGCGGTTATTTTTGCCTCGCGGGATGTAGGCTTCGGTGACTTTGCCGAATTTACTGAAGATCTTGACGAGCTCGTCGGGGTTGCGCAGCGACCAGGGACAGTTGCGGACTAGCAGTCGGGGACGGCGCTTCAGCTTCTCGTGCTCCGTGCTCTTAACCGCGGCTTCATCGCCTCGCTTTCTTGGCTTCGCGATGTCAATGTCGAGGATTCGGCCCGGCTGAATGGCCACTTTACTGCCCTCACTTTTCGCAGCCTCGGCATCCTCGAGAGACGCAAACGCAACGAAGCCGAACCGTTTCGACTCGCCGGTTTCCTTGTCCATAACAACCACCGCATGTTTTACGGGAGCAAAGTCAGAGAAAAATTCGCCAAGCCGCTCAGAGGTCACATCCGAGGGAATTGAACGGACAAAAAGCTCTGTGCGAGGCTTTTCGTGGTTCTCCTGCATGTTGTGCCTTCGTACTGAGATCTCTCAAACGCTTTGAAACTTTTCAGTTGCACGCTCTATAGATTCAGGGTGCCTGGTCGTATTACATAATATTTTCTGGCGGGTAAGGTTAGGCCACAAAATATCGGCGCGGCAGCGACGATTCGGCTGCGCCAGTGAGTGCGGGCTCAATTAAGCTTTTGTTCATGCCTCGAGCAGCCTAAGCATCTCGGGATCAGGCGACTTCACCTTGGGCAGCAGCTCCTTTGCTTTGCCGAGCTGTTTCGTTTTGATGTACAGGTGTATTTTCGTCTCTGCTGAAGCCTCGGAAATCATGTCGACAAACTTCGCGGCAGTCTCAAGATTGCCTGCCTCGTAACAGGCATCAAAGAAGGGCCGGTATCCGATTGGGGACTTTTTAGATCGCGCGAAGTCCGACAACCCTACAAAGTCGCGTCGGTCTATCAAAGCACGGATCCTGAGCCACCAGAATTGGCGGTCGCTGATGCCTAGTTTCACCCTCAGTTTTTGCGCCTGCGAAACCTGCGGAATTTTTAGAAGCGACGTGATTGTTTCCGACGCAGACTGGCCCACAATCTCGATACCCAGCTCGGCATTCAGCTGCCGCTGGATGCCCAAAAGATCCGCCCACTCGGCACAAGCCCGGCCCTCGGACTGCGTTTTCTTGTTGTAGCCGTTGTACTTATTTTCCAGCACCCTCAGCATTTTCTCCTGTAGCAGCGGATCCTTTTCGCGCCTTATATCGTCGAACTCGAACTGGAGGCTCTTGTCGCGCAAGTCCATATGATAGAGGAACTCGTACAGCTGGTCCTTGGACTCGGGGTTTAGCTGAGCAAGCTGCACCTTACGCTCGGTCGCAACTGCATTGCCGCCAATGAGCCGCATGAGTTGAGGGAGCGGCAGCTGCTCAGTCAAAATCATAAGAACGTAGTCCACCAAGAACACGTCGCCGGAATCCACTGCTTGCTCAAGAGCAGACTGGGCCGAGTTCATTTCCAGCAGTAGCATCACTCTGTCGTTCGCCACGGGCTCGCTCTCCAACAGGTTGAATGCCAGGTTCTGGCGGCCCTTTTCCAGGGCACGGAGTGCCATTTTAGACCGCGAATACGCGCCAAGTTGGTTCAGCTTTGACTCGAGCTGTGTCAATAGCTCAGAATCATCGCTTTTATCATCGTTCTGAATGAGCCAGCACGCCCACTCTATGTACACGGGCTCAATGGGGCAGTGCGCGAGCTTCGCTATTGACAGGGCTTCCTGCCATAAACTGCGCAACTGCAACCGGTGGAGCACACTGGCGACGCCAAGCTCGTCAAGCTGTCTATTCGTTACGACAAATGGTGACTCGCTCAATGAACGTAAGGCGTTCAATATTCTCAGCTTTGTTAGTGCGAGTAGGTAGCGCGAGCTGTCGTAAACTTCGAGAACGGATTTCCCGAACAACGCAGCGCGCAGCAGTCGCTTCTGCGCCTTGGGCTCGACCTCAAGCAGTGCGGCCGCTATGCATGTATCAATGGCCCGAGAAAGGTGTGCAGGCTCGAAGAGTTTGATGGTTTGATCAGGTCGGGGCGACCCAGCGTCAAGTTGGTCTACACAGCTGTACAGAACTGCTGACGGGGCCAGCGATCCTAGCTTGAAAATCTCGGCGGTGGGGGGCAGTACAGGAACCAGCAGGCTGTGATTGTTTGACCCAATGACGCGAAGACCATCGACTTCTGGGAAGCACGCAACTTCGTCATCTTCAAAATATGTAGTGACTGGCCGCGTGGACGTGCTCGACTCCAAGCTGAGAATTCCCACTTCGCCGTCACCAGTCTCAAGGGCCAGCGCGTCACCTCCGAGCCACCATATGTTGTTGTAGGCTCCAGTGGCAGCAGTCTCGAAGGTGGTTATATGGAAGTCGGAGGGATAAACAACAAGATGTTGTTTCCCATCGCCAAAACATACCCCCCGGCTGTCTGCACTCACTGACAGGAACCCAAGAGGGATCTTTTCGGCTACGATGCGGTGGGACGAGGCTGCCAGCTCGCCGTCATACAAGTGCACTTTAGCATTTGTGTCCACGAGTACTATTCCCGCGGCTTGCCCGATGTCTGCTATGGCTTTTAACGGGTGCCAGTCTCTCACGGTGAACTCAGCCTGTGTGCGCAAAGTGAGGATCTTGTGCCGCAGCTCAATCGGCGAGTGTCGCGTTACAGCCACGAGCTGGAACGACGTCTGCTCAGTGATGTCGTCGTTTACAGCCGCCAGTTTCGCCAAGCACGTATCGCCTGACAGTTCTAAAGATTCCACGGCGCGGCCGATATTCAATTGCACGAGGTTCTTGCCGAACTCGGTGTAATACCTGAACAAGCCGGACCTCGTGGCCACAATCACTGTCTCATCCTGCAAGACTTGCACATCAGCCACGGCCCCAAAGTCCAGATCAATTTGACCCAATTGAGCTCCGTTTGAGTTGAATAGTAGCAGCTGCTTCTGCGGTGCCGAGGACGCCGCGTCTCTTCGCACAACAGCCTCCTCGCGAGTCCACACAGCAATGACACCTCCACACGGCGCAGCCCGGATGTTGCTATGAGAAATACGGATGTTCCAGCGCATTGTCAAGAACTCCAGAGTCTGGAAAAAGTGGTCCCCCACTCTTTCCCAGGCCAGCGTCCGTCCCATGTTTCCCGGTCTCCTGAGCCCGTCGGTTGATAGTGAGATGACAAGGTTAGGGTGCAGACGGAGGAGGATCGAACGAGGCATATAAATCCTGGAGATTGACGCGAACAAGTTCCAGGGGAATCGGTTAAGGCATGGCACAAGTAGAATTAAAGAGTGGGTATATGCAAATTCGTACAATAATGGGCGCAATAAATATAAATAATGGTTTGTCACCAGCTCGTTTCGCCAGTGCAGTTCGCCGGCTCGTTTCGCCAGTTCATTTCACGTCTTCGAATGAGAACCGGTAGCGGCCAGCGAGGATCCCGGAGTTGTCGTTCGTCATTTGCACGGTAATGGGTCCCATGGGCTTTTCGGGCTGTTGCGAACGTTCTGTGTCGCTGGTCGAGGGCGCGCTGCTCGGCGGCTCGCTCGGCGATTCGAGGGGTAAAGTGCGCGTGGGTTCTGGTTGCGGCTGCTGGGATGCCGTGCCAGGCTCCTCGCGCGCGAGCTCGTGAGCCACTGAAAGCATGATGTTGAGCTCTCGACGCGACATTGTCGTACGCGTATCAGACACGCCGCTGCCACCTATCTGGTGATGGGCTTCGGCCGACGGGGACTGTTCTCGCGTGCTCGCATGAGAGGCCTCATCTGGCGCGTTGTTAGGGGAGCCGGCGGTTGCTTGCCTGAAAGATGAGGCCGCAGAGTGAACGGGCTGCCGACAAGTAGGGCAGCTCGCTGACCTTTTGATCCAGGACGAGAGGCATCCCGTGTGCATTACATGGCCGCATCTGAGCTTCTTGGCGGCCTTGCGTCGGTTTCCCTCGTCAGCAAGCAACATCTCGTCACGGCAGATCACACATGTATTGTCACGCTGAAGCTCCTCCGCAGAGGGAGAGAGCGTGAACTTGTCCAGATCGGACTCCGCAGCAAGAACCTTGTACAGGCCCGTGGCATTGCGGAAGAACCGGAACGCGCGGCCGATGAACGACCACGAGTCGCTGTACCACAGCCCGAATATGTACACAAGCCGGACATGCGCAACCATGGCAAACACAGACGAGGACATTCTGATGATTTGGGTGAGCAACGCCGACTTCTCCCACTCGTCCTCGTCCTCATGGTGGTAGAGGTAGTGGATGCTGAAGGCATTCACGATAAGCTCGCCGCAGAAGACCGTGGCCATCTCGACAAGGTCTATGAGGAAGAAAGCGAAGAGCGTGAGCGTGAAGTCGCGCTCGTGGAATCGCTGCATGGCAACAGCACACACGACTATGTCGATGGTCAGGAGCGTAAAGCAGAGCACGGCGAGCTTGAACACCTTGAATATAAAGCCGTAGGTCACGTTCGACGTATCGAGCGCCTGAAGCCCGCGCACGCGCGACCGGCACACGCAATGCAGGATCATGATTACGAGCACAGATATCATACAGACCCCGAGGTTGTAGGGGTTCACATACACCTTCGAATTGAACGTGCCCCAGTACAGAAGGCTGTTGCACAAGAACAGCCAGCCGCGTTGATAAATGGTCTGCAGCTCGCCATTGTTCAGGTCCCGCAAAAACACTGATACAACAAGCTTCGACCATATGACGGTCAGCATGCACGCAAAGTTTATTACTATGCAGGCCTTGACCGCAGAGTCTGCCACACCCACAAGCGCGCTGAAGTAGTTGGGGTACACCAGCAGCGTTTCGGCAATCATTGTCGTGAAGAGCGCCGTGGACGTCCAGCAATATGCCCAGAACCGCATGGCTACGTGTTCAATCCTGGAGAAGTAGACGGACGGTATGCTCTGCTGACTTAACCCCCACACAGCCTTACACACAGCGTTAATACAAAGCGTTAATACACAGCGCTGGTGGGCAGCGGAGCGTAGCGAGCATACATGTCGGAGTCTATGAGGTGCTAAATATAAATTTGCCTGAAATTAGGACCTAATTGGGATCGTAGTGGCATTAAAATCGTTGATGCAGGTGGTACCGGGCGGACGCGGTGCCCTAAATGGTTATAGACTGTACTTAACGTAGGGGTTCCAGTATGCCACTCGTCCGCATTTTGTCCAAATCCGGCTTGACCGCGCGCCATTGATCATATTCGCGTGCACCTGTTTCCGTTACCGTTCGCGTTTGCTGTGCTGATAACTTTATGCGCTTCGTCCCGTGACTCACCCATGGATCCCCAGATTTCCTGGGAGTCCGAGCGATTACGGAAGGCACATCCCAATCGGGACATGCATACTCATACAGACACAGCTCGGGTGGGTTCTGAGCACACGCGGTGGATTTAGACACCTTCAGGTCATTTCGAGCGGATCTGCACGTACTATGGTGACCCCAAAGAAAGTTTACACCGATGAAGAGAAGAAAATTCTACTAAGCAATCCATTGAGGCTCCGCATCGCCTACGCGCGGGATAATGAGCGTGCCATTGTGATCGAGGTCAGGTACGATCCGAATATCGAGCGTATTTGTATGTTCGAGAAGATGTTTCTCGACGATTCCGAGGGCAATTTCTTTCTGCTTAAAAGCCACTTCCGACAATTCATGTTCTCAGCAAAGTGCTTCAGGTGGGAACAGCAGTTAACATACCCAGATTTTGTTGACTTGTTCACGAATCTGATCAGCGACGTCCCGAAAGACGAGCCGCTCATTATTCGAGTATCAATTAAACGTAATGGAGCTGTCAGCGCACTTATAGAGTCCGCTGACCCTGTTAACACAATGTTTGAGGGCCTTGTAGACCATGTGGCTCTGGAAGAGTTTCAGCATGACAACAATAAAGAAAACGAGGAAAGAGACGACCCAGAGGCTGCGTCTGATGAGCCTGCATCTCCTGAATCTTTTGATGATGATGACGAGATCGAGGGCTTGTCGAATTCTGCGTACGACTATGATATCGTGTGCGTGGACACTCAGCCGACTCTACCATGCTATGCCACCACATTCGCCACAAGTGATACGCGGCTTATCGACGCCGCAACAGAGCGTGCGAAAGAACGCTGCGGAATCATTCCTCCGCAAGTTGAAGGTGCCAGCGGTGGGAATCTTCAGGGCGAGCAGCCTGATGGCGAGCATATGGGAGATCAGCACCCTGATGGTATGCAGCATAAGCTGTCCGAAATACACATTGATCTGACTGCGGATGAAGAACTAGTCAACGCACCTGCTGAGGCACAGCTCGATCATCAACCCGATGTTGCACGACCCGCTCAGTCCGCTGATGTACGACGCGGTGAACCTGCCAATGATCAGCTCAACAAGCCTCATGATGAGCAGCTTGAAGATGCGCCAGCTGATACGCAGCTTAAAGACCAATCCAAGAGTGCACAGCTCGACGATACGGAGCTCGAAGATGAGCAGCTCGATAACGAGGAGTCTGAGGATGAGCAACTTGACAACACGGAGTCCGAGGATGAGCATCCTGATGATCATATGCTTGCGGAAGGTGATCCTGAGTTGAGTGAAGATAGCTCGCCAACACACACGGCGGATCCAGAGGGTGTTAAGAATCCGCTAGAGGGCCGTGAAATATACCCCCTCATGTACAACCCGGCGCAGGAAATCATGTCATGCGGTCAATGGGTCATTATATTCTATCGCAATGGTAAGTGGTTTACGCCGCACTTCTGTTCCGGCAGTAGAAGCGATCCGCTGCGAATGGCTTTACTGACAACTGGGATGGTTGAGGAGGCAATTATTCTTATCGGTGGGGTGCGTCAAGACGAGGCGGTTCTTCTTCTTTCTGCATCCAGAGGAATTCGACATGCAAGGCTTGTAGGTGGGCCACCCGATCTGCTGGACAGATATACGCGAAAACGCAAGCGCAAGGGAAACACGGCTTCGAACGAGACCGTGGAAATGCAGAAAATGAATGCCGCAGTTGCTGCTGAAAAGACTTCGACGAGTGTCAATGTCAAGCGCAAGGGCAGGGAGATTCCATTTACCGGGGTTCTCAATTTTAATAAGAAAAAAAGCAAGTAAAATGTATCTATATGACTTGAATGAGTGACTTATTCGACTGAACCATAAAAAAAAAGATGGTGACGAGGGAGGGATTCGAACCCTCGCCCCCGAAGAGACAGGAGCCTTAATCCTGCGCCTTAGACCACTCGGCCACCTCGCCATATGGAGTGGCCACCTCAAACCGAGGAGGCCACAGCCGCACAATTATAAATGGCTCTTCACGTGTGCGGTCATCATGGTACACCGACTTAGACACTCACGTGTGTTTGCTGACTCATCGGATCTAGTCGTGTGTATAAATACGCTTCCCCTTGCTCTGATAAGCCCGCGGAATCTACGTCTCCATCTATAATTCCTCATGGCTACTGTTGCTGAATCTTCTAACCGCCTATTTTGGCTAATTGTGCTGTCAATTTTCCTGCCGTATGTTGCGGTCGGCTTGGAGTTTGGGTTTTCGAAGCCCCTGCTGATTGACTTTATACTAGGCTTCGTCTGCCCCGTTGCAGTTCTCATCGCAGCAGACCCTGCAGCAAACCCCGAGAACCCTCCTCGTGGGCTCATGGTCCTCTCTCAGGTCTTCTCAATTGCCGCCGTATTTTACGCCATTAGGCTGCTTGTCAAGAGCCGCTACGCCGGTCAAGAGACCGCTGAGTCTCCTGAGGTTGAGCTGGATCCGCCTAGCTACACTGCTTCGTCAAGCTCTGAAACCGTTGAGACTGCGCCGCCCGCAGAGCCTGCGACCTCCAAGGTATGAATGCTTCGTCGTTTATTGTTCTGATATCACCTTTCGTGCCTCACTCAGACTTATTTTGCAATCATATGTGGCGATAGCCCCAAATTAAATACATCTTATAAACGCCTTATTGTGCATATCCGCTACAGAATACACGCCTGACTAGCAAAAATAAGATGCCTGCAATCCATATCTCGCTGCGAATTTGATGGCAGCTACTTCTATGTACATGTCGATCTACAGTAGTAAGGTGGCTTACTCAATCATTTCCACGAATTTGGAAAACTTCGAAATTAGCGGGTTCAACTGGCTCTCGCGTTTTGTGGGCACTGTTTCGAGGCATTTCAAAATGTCAGCTTTGCCCGAGACGCCGCATCTGGCGCCTCCGTCGAACATTGGTATGACGACGCTGGATCGTACGAAATTCGACTTGAAGCTGCCCCTGGTTGTGGCCGAGATCAATGATCGCCGAATGTTGACCAAAATTGTGCGGCAGTCGTCAAAAAGGGATATCCTGAACCTCGCAAGAGTTCCCAAAATTGTTGTTCTAGAAGACGAATCCAAACGCGGCGTTCTGCTTGCTCCGCATGTCACGGATCCCGCCGACGCTGAGAGCCATCTTGACGAGTCCACTGTCAAATTATTGAAAGAGGCTGGAACCACTTTCAAGCCGTACGAGCTAAAACTCGGCTACGACTACTGGACAGTGGACGAGATTCTGGAATCTATTCTGCCACGAGAGCTCTCTGACGTGCCGAGCGGCTTTGCCATCGCCGGGCACCTCGCACACCTTAATTTGCGCGACCAGTTCCTGCCTTACAAGCACCTCATAGGTGAGATCATTCTCGACAAGAACCAGCCGTCCATCAAGACGGTTGTGAACAAGCTGAACACAATCCACTCGGTGTACAGGACCTTCGACATGGAACTTATTGCAGGGGTTCCTGACTTCATAGTCGAGCAGCAGGAATCTGGCTGCCGGTTCCAGTTCGATTTCCGGAAAGTATACTGGAACTCACGGCTCCAGGGTGAGCACGACCGCCTCGTCAAGCTGTTTGGCGAGGATAGTGCCATCTGCGATCCCATGGCCGGCGTCGGCCCATTCGCTTTGCCGGCTGCGAAAAGGGGCAATCTCGTGTTCGCAAACGATCTGAATCCGGAAAGTTATAAGGCCATGAACCATAATGTCACGCTGAACAAGCTGAACCCCGAGGTGATCCACACCTACAACGAAGATGCCCGCGAGTTCATACAAAAGTCTATCAAACGGCTACACGCGCTACGTGAGTCTCACCAGGGCGAGCGCATTCCCGTGCACTTGTCGTCTCAGCGAGGCTCGAAAAGTCCGACTCCAAAGGTCTCGAAGCAGGAACAGACTTCTGCACCGGCGCGCCCGGCCCCCAAAATCAAGTCCGTGGGGATCCCTGAGACGTTCAGCCACTATGTGATGAACCTCCCTGCAAGTGCGATCGAGTTTTTGGACGGGTTCCGGGGGCTCTACCGAGACGTGGCTTTTTCCACGCCGAACCCGCCTCTTCCAGTGATCCACGTCCACTGCTTCTTCAAATTCGACCCCCACGGCGAAGAGCCCGATCGGTCGACCGTGCAGGGCTCAATTGCCGAGCGTGTGTCGAACGCACTCGGATACAAGCTCGATCCGAGCAGTATCTCGCTGCATGATGTGCGCCGCGTAGCGCCAGCCAAGGATATGTACGAGGTGTCATTCGTGCTTCCCAAGGAGGTCGCATACATGTAACATGCGTGTATCTAGCATGTGTTTAGCATGTGTCTAGCATGTGTCTAGCATGTATCTGGCATGTATCTAGCATGTATCTAGCATGCGTATATGTAAAATGCATATTCACCGCACTGTTCGAGTGCACTGTTTCAGTAGTCTAATGGCAGCTCATGTTCTTTTGAGCCTTGTCACCCCAGAACCAGAAGCCAACGCCGGCTCCAGCTGCCACCGCGAGCATCGCCCATCCGTTATATGACATGAACACAAGCATCAAAAGATACGAGTAGCCCACCTGGATGGCATAGCCGACGCTCTGCTTCACACGCGTGTTCTGGCTAATGGCTGCGTTTGTTCCCAAGCTCAAAGAGCTCAATGCCTCGTTGTCGAGCAGCCGCATGCGGTACCGGAGCCACTCGTAGCCCGCAGAAAGAGCTATTATGGAGCCGAGCGTGAGTAGAAGGCCAATGTGTGTGCGGACGTGCCACCACTTGAAAACCACACACAGATCGGTGGTGTCCCACGTAAACAGCATGTTCATGCTGCACATAGACCCCATGTCGCCGCCGTGGCCGCCATGTCCACCGTGTCCAGAACTGGCTGCCTCAGAGGCCGAATTCGAGTCGTGCAACGAGTGAAGCATGTTAGTCTGGTGGCTCCAAATGCAATGTGCTCACTATTTGCGCGTCAAACAAGGTTGAGGGTTGCGAAGCTTAAGTAGTAAGCGTCGGGCCTTATCAGTATATACTTGTAGATCAGCCTAGAGATGCGATTGCAGATCTACTGGGATTGTTCGCAGGCCCGCGGCACCAGCCCGCACGCCGCTGCATAGGCACGCGCGTCGGCTCACGGGTACATAATGTTGGGGGCGGGGCGCACCCATGTATTTAGACAACAAGTTCCGTAGGCGAGCGCGCAAAAATCAGGTTAGTCTTCGCCCCAACGCTGCAGTCGTATCTGTAACGGCTCAAACGCACACAGAACTGGTGGCGAGATTCAGGCAGCAAGCGGTGTGCGTGCCTAGCCCGATCAAGGGCTCCCAGCAAACTCTCGGCTAAACCGTGCGGCGGCCTCGGAGATTAGTTGCTGAACTAGACTACAAAACATTTAAACTACGTCGCGTCTGGGCCAGGTCGGCGAAATACCACTGCACCTCCGCACGCCTACGTGATCCCGAAGCCGCATATTCGCGTGCCCTGAAATACTGCGCTGACTCATGCGCTTTTTGTACGGGGCTGATCACATGCTGAAATAGGCTCCGCGAAACCGACTTCAAGCAGCTATTTCTCGCAAGTCGAATTGCTCGTATTGGACTGGAGCCATCACTGATCAAGGGTTTGGCCGACTAGTGTGATCCGCAGAAGCGTTAACCAGCAGTACGAGCCACGGACGTCCACCCTCCTACCGATTCTTTTATGTACGACTTCATTATAGTTGGAGCAGGCGTTGTTGGCCCCGCACTGGCGAAGGCGCTGGCCGGCTTCGGCAAATCCGTGCTTCTTCTCGAGCGAGACTTGTCTGAACCAGACCGAATTGTTGGCGAGCTCTTGCAGCCCGGCGGCGTGGAGACGCTGAAGAAGCTTGGCATGGAGCAGGCAGTTGAGGGGATCCACGCGGCGCCGATCTACGGATACGAGGTCATTTACGAGGGCAAGTGTGTGAACATTCCTTATCCGTCGCCCGTGAACCAGGAGAAGCCCGGCCAGGGCCGCGGCTTCCACCACGGCCGCTTTGTTATGAACCTCCGGCGCATTGCTGGAGAGACGCCGGGCGTGACGCTCCAGCAGGGAACCGTGACGGAGATCCTGAAAACCGGGGACCGCGTCACAGGCGTGATGACAAGAGAGCACGGTGAGTTTTCGGCCTCCTTGGTTTGCGTGTGCGACGGCACGAGCTCGAAGTTCCGCAAGCACTTCGTGTCCACGCAACCCACCGTAGAGTCCTACTTCGTGGGCACTGTTCTGCAGAACCCGCAGCTCATCTCACCCAACCACGGCCATGTTGTGATCGGATCTGGACACAGCCCAATTCTTGTTTACCAGACCTCAGAAACAGAGGCTCGCATTCTTTGTGACGTGCCCCTGAAAAAACTGCCGTCGGCGTCGAACGGCGACCTCCAGCGGTGGCTCGAGAAAAACTGCTTGCCAAATCTTCCTCGCGGCCTCCAGCCATCGTTCAAGAAGGCGCTCGAGAGCGGCAGACTCCGCAGCATGCCGAACCAGTACCTGCCGGCCGTGAAGTACGACGTGCCCGGCTTGGTTCTGCTGGGCGACGCTTTGAACATGCGCCATCCTCTGACGGGCGGCGGTATGACCGTCGGGCTCGGCGACGCGTACCTCCTTGCGCAGCGTCTTGGCGTGCTTACCTCGGCCGAGCTCAACAACCATGCTCTGATCCGTCAGCTGCTGAAGGACTTCCATGCCGAGCGCAAGCACTCGTCAGTCGTTGTTAATGTGCTGTCCATCGCTCTGTACCAGCTCTTTGCGGCACAGAGCCCCGAGCTCAAGATCCTGCAGAACGGCTGCTTCGAATACTTCCTCAAAGGCGGTGACAACGTCCATGGCCCCGTGAGTTTGCTCAGCGGCCTTGATCCACGGCCCTCGCTTCTGTTCTACCACTTCTTCGCGGTGGCCTTCTTCGCCATTAGGCTGAATTACGGCGTGAAGCTGCGCGAGTACAGCGTGCTGGGTCTCTTGATTGCCTTTTTCCAAACCTTCACGGTTCTCTACACGGCGGCGGTTGTGTTCCTGCCTTTCTTGATTAAAGAGCTGCTGTGGTGAAATTGTAAAAATTAGCCGCGTCCTGCTGGATTCTACTGATCCTCTAATAATGCATACATAGCCTACGTATAGCCTACGAAATATTGCTGCGAATAGCTGCGAATCGGCCGCAGAAGCTTGAACACCCAGACTACCGAGCACAGGTGGGCGAAGCGCAATGCTTACTGCAAAAGTGTAAGTAGCAATGAATGACGTGTTGCTCGAGTCACGCTTGTCTAGAACAAGTAGTTGGGTCCAACGCGCATCTCATTTGCTTCACGAACGGTCGATTTATTTCCCGCACGGTAGCAGGTGACTGCTTCCGTTAAGCAAACCCTCGCCCGTTACGCAACGCTCGAGAGACTATATAGTCCAAGCTTATTGCACTAAAATTCAAACTACACATCAACTCACGCAGTCAATTTTTATTTATAATGACATTCAAAATTCCTCCTATTGGATTCGGTGTTTACAACATCCCTCGCGCACAAACCGCGAAGTGTGTCTGCGAGGCGCTCGAAGTCGGCTACCGGCTGGTCGACTCTGCCGCTTTGTACTATAACGAGAAGGAGACTATGCAGGGCGTTCGTGATTTCCTTCAGAAGCACCCAGAAGTGCGCCGTGACGAAATTATTTACACCAGCAAACTCTGGGACGACTCGTTCGGCAAGAAGTTGGCGCCAGAGGGCATCGCTGACTCGCTCGAGAAGGCGGCCGAACCCATTGATCTGTACCTCATGCACTCTTCTGGAAACGGGCTCGAGGACCGCCGCGAAACCTGGCAGGTCCTGGAGCAGTTCGTTGAGAAGGGCAAGTTGAAGCACATCGGTGTCTCGAACTGGGGTATTAAGCATCTCGAGGAGCTCGAGAAGTATGCGAAGATCAAGCCTGTTGTGAACCAGATCGAGGTGAACCCGTGGAAGCGCATGGACGATCTGGTCTCATATTGCCACTCGAAGAACATTGCTGTCGAGTGCTACTCGCCGCTGATCCTCGGCAAGAAGACAAACGACCCTGAGCTGTTGAAGCTCGGCGAGAAGTACGGCAAGAGCTCTTCTCAGATTCTGTTGCGATACCTGGTGCAGCGCGGAATCACTCCGCTGCCAAAGACCGCGAACAAGAGCAGAATGGTGGAAAACCTGAACATCTTCGACTTCGAGATCTCAGATACGGACATGAAGGAGTTAGGAAACCCCAACAGCTATGTTATGGCCATTCCGGGCTGGGACCCGACGAACTGGCCGTAAGTTTGCGACGTTTCACGCACAACATATATTTCTTCTTGTTGAATAGTATGCAAATAAGCAATTTTAGGTCATGAATGGGAGCCGTGACTGCGGCCCATGAAATAAGTCTCATAAGTCAACAGTGCCTCGCGGATCGCCACAATTATTGAACATACTCAAAGCTTCCGCTCTTTATCGGCAAGCTCCTTCAATCTCAATCTCTCCTGCTCCAGAATTCTATGCTGCTCCTGCTCTTCCACGATTCTTCGCGCCTCTTCATATATCTCGCGGTCCAGTTTGCGCATCGCTCCAGTGCCCTGAAGCCATGCCGGGTTGTCCCGCGTCTGCTCCATTTTTTTCTGAAGCAGCTCGCCGGCCTTGGTGCGAATGTCACGTCCCTTCAGGAACTGGGCCTTCACCTCGGGCGAAAACTGCTCAATGAGCTGCTCGTCATCTGGTGTCCCGTACTTCACAAACAGCACTCCGAGCCCAACAATGGCGCCAGCACTTCCCAGAAATTGAACCCACCTGCGCAGCGGAGGCATCTCCAAAAAGTAATGGTTATAGTGCTATTTACAGAAATTGCCATTGGGGCGAAGGGTTGTTTTGCTGAGATTTGTGGCACGCCAATGGCGAGGCTTGTGATTCGGACGAGTCCTCCGCAATGCCTGAGCAGCGGCCCCCTAGCTGATTTGGAATATTTCACAATTGGTTTGGATCTTATTTGATGGCATGGCATAACTTAGGCCTTGTTGCATAAATGATGACGATATATATAACTCCACGTGTAGAGTAAAGAGAGAGATAGAGAGAGCAAGAGGGCGAGAACTCTTACAACTTGCCGCTGAGGCTCGAGTCCGTCTTTATCAACGGGTACAGCAGGGACGTCAAGAAGTCAGAGAAACGTTGGTCGGTGATCTCAGGCGCCAGCGCCTTGGCGGCTTCATCAAACCTACCCGGTTTGCCGTTGGCCTTCTTGATCTTGTCGACCTCCTCGCTCAGAATCTGCAACACGTAGTCAGGAGTGACCTTCTTGCCCTCAGCAGTAACAATGCCGTGCTTCACCCAGGTGTTCAGCAGCACTCGAGACACCTCTGCAGTCGCGGCGTCCTCCATAAGGTAGTTGATAGCCACAGACCCGGTGCCACGCAGCCACGCCTCCATGTATGCAAGCGCGATGTACAGGTTCTTCCTGATACCGGCCTCGGTCACACGGCTGCCCGGGATGTTCGGGTTAATGAGGTCGCTGGCGCGGACGATGGTCTGCTCGTTGCGCTTGAAGATCTGGTTCGGCCCTGGCATGTGCTTGTTGAAGACCTCCAATGCAATAGACGCGAGCACAGGGTGGGCGACCCACGTACCGTCGTGGCCAGCAACTGCCTCGCGCAGCTTATCGGCGTATACGCCCTTCATGGCAACCTCGTTCGCCTTGGGGTCGTCCTTGATCGGGATCTGCGCAGCCATGCCTCCCATGGCGTGCACTCCACGCTTGTGGCACGTCTGGATAAGCAGGTGGACATACGCAGTCATGAACGGAACCTTCATCGTCACGTCATCACGGTCCGGAAGCAGGAACTGCGAGTGTGCGCGGAACTTCTTCGCAAACGAGAAGATGTAGTCCCAGCGGCCGCAGTTCAAACCGGCCGAGTGGTCGCGGAGCTCGTAGATGATCTCGTCCATCTCGAAGACGGCAAGGATTGTCTCAATGAGCACCGTCGCACGGATCGTGCCGCGCGAGATTCCAATCCAGTCCTGCGCAATGTTGAAGATGTCGTTCCAGAGACGCGCCTCCAGGTGGGACTCCATTTTCGGCAAGTAGAAGTAAGGGCCACGGCCGCGGGCAATGAGCTCCTTCGCGTTGTGGAAGAAGAACAGACCAAAGTCAAAGATGCCGCCAGAAATAGGCTCGCCATCAACAATGAAATGCTCCTCGTTCAAGTGCCAGCCGCGGGCACGCACAATCAGGGTCGGCAGATCCTTCTTGTCCATCTTGCTGCGGTCAGAGTTCAAGGCATACGACTTCTCTCCCTGCTTGAGGGTGATCGTCTGCCGGACGGCATCGTAAAGGTTGACCTGGCCCTCGACCATGTTCGCCCACGTCGGCGTGCTCGAGTCCTCGAAGTCAGACATGTATGTATAGACGTTCGAGTTCAGCGCGTTGATCACCATCTTGCGGTCCGTGGGGCCCGTAATTTCGACGCGGCGGTCCTCGAGGCCCGGGGCAAGCGTGGGGCCCTGCCAGGACGGGTCGTCACGGATGTGCTTTGTCTCGGGAAGGAAGCCAGGGAACTCACCGGCGTCGATGCGCTTCTGGCGTTCCTCACGGGCCTTGAGCAATTCCAAACGGCGGCCATTGAAGAGGCGGTGGAGCGTTGCCACGAACGCAACGGCCTCGGGAGTGAGGATCTTGGACGTAGCCTCATTGGACACGTTTGCGTACGTCACGCCCTTAGTGCTGAGTGCTGTTGGGGAAACCATGTTGATTCAAAGTATACGAGATTTAAACAACACACTTCGTATGATCTTTATGTCATGGCCCATCATATATATATATACTTTTCGCTTGTCCATACAATGGTCTTCGACTAGCCCCGCACACCTTGCCCTGCGCCGAATGCGGGCTGATACCGTTGACCGTGCCCTGTATGGGGCAGACACGTTGCCGCGGAACGGTGAATGGACGGAGAATTCAATAGCCGAGTACATGAACAGCAACAACTCCGCATTGCGTGCTGGTATTTTATGTAGTATTTTTAGCGGTAGTTAGCATTCCAATTTCCGCGCAAGTTGTTCTAACGGTTGTGCTCGGGAGGGATGAACAGCAATCATAAACCCGAGAATCGGCCTCGGCGTGCGCGACAACTGCTGAGGCTGCCCCGAGTCAGCCGTTATCGTGACTCAAAGCACGCGTTGAGTTTCGCAAACTCGGGGTTTGAACTCGGGATTCCCCAACCCCGGGTAACCGTCCAGCTTGCACATGGCCCGCGGCCGAAGCTCGCCCGATGGCTTAGATGCGCGTGTTGTCCCAGTTGCGGACACAGTATACGGGCAACTGCTGAGTCTCGTAATCAGCGAGTCCAACGGCACACACATAGCTCTGTCCGTGTGAGTGTGTGGTTTGAGGCGCTAACTGGAAGGGAGCACCCAGAGTTGAGAGTTTGCTGTCCCGAAAACCCCACGGCCAGCGCCCCGTAGCATCGCCTCAGCTCAATTGGTGTAGTCCCAGGCTAGCAGCAACATGATTCACTGTGTGCTCATCATCAATAACCTAGGTCAGCCGCGCCTCGCGAAGTTCTACACGCCTCTCAGCGTGCAGTCCCAGCAGGCTCTCATGAAGCAGATCAACACGCTTCTGCTGTCGCGCACCCCGGCCCAGTCGAACTTTCTAACCCTCCCGGAACTTCTCAAGAACTCTGGTGATGACGAGAATGGCATCAGAGTGATCTACCGTCTCTACGCCACGCTGAACTTTGTATTTATTGTGGACCAGCAAGAAAGTGAGCTTGGAATCCTAGATCTCATCCAAGTGTTTGTGGAGGCCCTAGACAAATGCTTTGCCAACGTTTGCGAGCTGGATCTCGTATTCGGATGGGAGGTGCTTGAAACCGTTCTTGAAGAGCTTATCCAGGGAGGAATGGTCCTGGAAACAAATGTGCAGAAGATCGTAGAGGCTGTGGACAGCGCTAACAACCAGAAGCTCAGCGGCCCCACTCGAAATAACGCACAACCTGACGCCCAAGGTGCTGGGTACCGATGGGGCAACATCCCAGTCAGCCTAGACTGGAACGAGCTATCCTCGGCTAGCAGATCCTTGAAATCATATTTATTGGGCGGCTGATATTACTTGGTTTGATTCAATTTGCATATCTCGGTCGCTTGTCGTGCCTATTAATCCACGGATCCTTGCTCATGCCAGTCCCGGTTTTATGCATCCTGTTGCTGCCCTATACTGCACAGTACTATCAGCGTATCTGCACGACTTAGTTACCATTTTGTGCGGCCTCTTCAGCACAGCGGGCAGTCATAGGGTCTGCTCTTTAGCGTATTACTTCGGTACGCTGCTCTATGCATAAGCGTCATGCAGGTAGGTAATAACATGAAACGCACGGTGGCTCCTCCCTAATTAAAATAGCACCGCGCCGATCTGACCTCTGCTGTAATAGTTCTTAAAAAGTAGCTGTAGCCGTGTTCTAGCCTTTGGTCCCGCTGCGCAAATCCAAATAGATACACATTGAGTGGACTGATCCGCAGAGCGAGATACGGGACCACGTAGTCTGAGACTACAATTTCACTACAAGACTTTTCAATGGGAGAAACATACTCACTGGGTACTATTCTTGCCATCGCTATCCCCTTGGGAGTCGTGTGCCTCATCAGTATACTAGTTCTTATGATACTGGCACTACGGTACTCATGCATAGCTGCAAGAGAGCGCAGAGCGTATAACATGATTCGCAGTGGCGACTATCGGCGCTCCGTTACCTCGAGTTCACTAAAGTTGGATAGGAGGAGCAACTCGTCGAAAGAAAAGGATGGTCACAGAACATGTGCTGAGATACTGTGCTGCATTCCATCATTATATCCTGGACGCAGAAGTGATAGAAGGAGCCCAGGGAGCCATGACGAGAAGAATCCTAGGAGAAGCAGTGGTGCACACCGCTCAAATCAACCAAGCCACCCACTGCGGGTGTATGGTTCAGAGATTATTGAGGAACCCATCAACGAATCCATGTCGGCACAAGCAGATCCGGGTCATGGAAAGACCTTGAGAGAGGGACTGCGTGAGACACACGCCGATACGCCCGACCATTTGTTAACTAGGCGTGCTGCTGCTCTGCCGACTTCGTCTCCCTTGGGCCCTGATGCTAGAGGGCAGCTCAAAGGCACAAGACTACCAGACAATGACATTAGCTCAGGAGGCAGAACCCCTTTGCAACCAAGTGTTGCTGGGAGGCATGAGACTCATATGGAACAGCTTTCAGCTAGTAGCACAGACTATCTTTCTGCATTTGACCTGCCAACACCACCAGCACCACTCTTCCGGGGCCAGAAGACAGACTCGCCGACCAGCTCAAGTGCGCATTCGCGCCTGAATCAATATTCCCCTGCAAGTGTTTCAAGTAAACGCCCAACAGTATCAGATGGATCGAGGTCTGTGGATCTCGAGCGAACAGCTGTAAATAGGCCAGCCCGACCTGCCAAAAGCATTTTGAGGAATAAAAACAGTGTGAAAAGCCTTGCTACCCAACGAAGCAAGTTCTCAAATACACCCCAGCTCATAGAGGAGCTAAAGGAAAGTGAGATTAATAGTGCAGCTTCGATAGCGACGCATGATAATATCTCTGGCAAGGCCGAGTCGGATCACACAAGTACGTCTATACCGCCGGCGATGGAAGCAAGTACAATGGCAGCACCGAATCCAGTATTTCAGTCGCCGACGGCGCATAAACCAGTCAATCCAGTTATTCAAGATCAACAGGAGGAGTCAAGGATCGCGGCACAAACACCAAGGTCCGCCGCTGGAGATATCGTGCCAAGTGACACTACTCGGCAGCGCATAACAGACTGGTTCAGAGCATCGCTAGATGCACCTCCAAGAATGCCATTCATGAGCTCAGTGTACGAGCCGCACAACAGCGCAATGTATGCCGAGACACCTCCGTGGAGCATTGGCGACGAGACTGAAAACTGGTGGCTGCGTAACCAGCCCTTGCAACAGGGCGCCACAGTATTGGAAGGCGGACTGGAGTCTGTGGAGACGGAGTCTTCGGGAGTAGATGCAGTGCAACCGGAAGTTGCACTTGGACCTATCGTGACGCCCGGTGAAGTTTCCAGAGAACGACTGCTTGGTATGCTGCAGCGTAACGAATGTATTCAGGAGGGATCTGAACGCGTGGGAAGAACTGAGGTCGGTCCGTCGTGCTCGAAATTTCACTCCTTCACAGGTTCTGTAGTCGGTGCTGGTCTGGCTGAAAATAAGCTGGCTCATGGTGCTCGCTCAAGTCAAGCTTCAAGAGGCAATGATGGCGATGTCCAATTCATCTCTCCCAATCACCCTCGCTATCGTGATGGCCTTGGCACAGGATTCGGCTCCGACGAGGATACAGAGCACCAACTGCAAAGGGGCGACGGCGTCGCGTTGACAGAGCCCGCGATTGAGACTATAATCGAGCCGTCTGGTGTTTACGGGCTGAGAATCAACCAGGAAGAAAACGTCGCTAGACGGTTTGCCTATAACAGGGAGACTCCGGTGTTCCAGAAATCTGCTCATCCCCGGATCGAGCAAGAAACACACGTAAAACTGGGCGTAGAAGGCGAGAGGGAGCAGCAGCCACCGCGGGGTAGCAACCTAGTACAGTATAGAACTCGATTAGCCTCTCCGCTCTTGCTCTCAAGAACTGAACTGTCTCACAGCTCGCGCAGCTCGTCTCTCACCTCGAGTTCCTTTAGATTGCAGAGGTCGAACAGTGCTCGCAAAGATGTACCTATAATCCCGGCAGATTCCAGGGCTCCTGCTGTTGATTTTACGCGGGTTGCATCTCAAGTGCGGCGGCCAGATCCCATGAAGACATCTGCAAGCATCAGGGAGATCGCCAGCCTGCGCGAGCCCGAGAGTCCGCGGAGCCCTGGGTATGAGCCCGGACAACGACTGGCAGCAGCCTCTGACCCTCGCCGGACAAGAGCCGACACAGCGACCAGTGCTAGCACCAAGTCGCGCGGCCACCGAGCAAAACGGCACAGCACGTTTGCCTACAAGCCAGGGAATGCTGCATCCTCCTCGATCAAGATCAAAAGCAAAACAGCGGTGGGTACAATTCCAGTTCCGAGATCCGCAAAGATTAACAAGCCGCTTCCATCCACACCACTTATGTTGGACGAGGGCGTGATCTCGAACCTTGGTGGCTCGAAGTTCACTGCAATTCACCCGTACACAGCCCAATTGGCCGACGAGCTGAGTCTTAATCCTGGGGACACCGTGCGGGTATTCGAGGTTTTTGACGACGGCTGGTGTTTGGCGCGGATTGTGGAGAATTCTAATCCTCCTCCAAGTAGGACTTCTCGCGGTGTTTGCCCACGGTCCTGCCTTTCTTCTGATCCAACAGTTTAGAGCGAAACACTGCAAACAAAACTACTCGATAATTGTAAAGCTGGGCTTCGAAAATATGAACAACACAAGTAAGACTTATTCATTTATCTAGGTTTGCGTATATACGATTAGAGAGCAGCCGACTTGCGGAACTGCAGACCAGCGTAGACAGCCTTGTCACCAAGCTCCTGCTCGATGCGAAGGATCTGGTTGAGCTTGGCAAGACGCTCGGAACGGGCCGGGGCACCGGTCTTGATCTGAGCGCTGCGAAGACCAACGGCGAGGTCAGCGATGAAAGTGTCCTCGGTCTCACCAGAGCGGTGCGAGACCATGACACCCCAGCCGGCGCCGTAGGCCAAGTTGGCAGCGTCGATCGACTCGGTCACGGTACCGATCTGGTTGACCTTAAGAAGAAGGGCGTTGGCGGCCTTCTTGTCAATAGCCTCCTTGACGAGACGCTTGTTCGTGACGGTGAGGTCATCGCCGACGATCTGGACGTTAGCGCCCTGCTCGGCGAAGAAGTGCTGCCACGCCTCCCAGTCGGCCTCAGCGAACGGGTCCTCAAGCGAAACAAGCGGGTACTTCTTCAAGAGCTCGCCGTAGTAAGCAGCGAACTTCTTGTAGTCGAGAAGGTTCGAAGCCGACGGGTTCGGGTTCTTGAAGTCGAGGTTGTAACGGCCGTCCTTGAAGAACTCGCTCGAGGCAGCATCAAGGGCGATCTTGACACGGCCAGTGTAACCAGCAGCGTCAATGGCACCGGTGATGAGGTCAAGAGCCTCCTCAGCGGTGTTGAGATCCGGGGCAATACCACCCTCGTCACCAACGTTGCCAGCGCTAGAGCCGTACTTCTTGGCAGCAGACTTTTTGAGGATGTGGTAGATCTCGGTGCCAGCACGCAGAGCCTCACTGAAGGACGGGAAGTCAAGCGGAGCAATCATGAACTCCTGGATGGCGAGGTTGCCACCGGCGTGGTCACCACCGTTGAGGACGTTCTGGAAAGGAACAGGCAGGACGTACGGCTCCTTGGTGCCCGAGAGCTTCCTGATGTGCTCGTAGAGAGGAACACCGAGCTCAGCAGCACCGGCGCGGGCAGCAGCGAGCGACACACCAAGAATAGCGTTGGCACCAAGCTTGTTCTTGTTGTCGGTGCCGTCCAGCTTCAAGAGGAAGTCATCAACAGCACGCTGGTCCTTGACGTCAAGGTTAGCCTTGACAATGGCCGGGGCGATAACGTTGTTCACGTTCGCAACAGCGGTGAGAACACCCTTGCCGCCCCACTTCTTGGCGTCCTTATCACGGAGCTCAAGAGCCTCAAGCGTACCAGTCGAAGCGCCCGACGGGACGGCGGCACGGAACGAGCCCTTCTCGGTCGTCAGGTCGACCTCGACAGTGGGGTTGCCACGAGAGTCGTAGATGTAACGGGAAACAACTTTAGTGATAGCCATATTGAGTGTCTTCTTTGTTCTGCTCCTTAAAGGTTGGCGTGTACAGTTCAACGGTATTCCCGGCCATATATAGGGCATTTACCCCAACCGCGGACGGGACTTGCTCATGTCATACATGACTCATGATACGATCGCTAGACTTCGCGAACTCGCGTGCAGCTACAGAATTACGATCGATCATGGCGTTTACGAGGGTGTCGTCGTGCTTATTTCGCCATGGCGCGGAGGAAGCCACAACTTAGACATTGTATTGTACCAGGCCGTAGCATATAGAAATTACAAATAAATGGCGGTCTGCCTTTTAAGTTACCAATTTTGTCAGCTGCCCATCGCATTGCTTGAACTCATTTGCCTTCTTCCAACGTGGCCCGTTAGGCCCTTCGTCCTCACCCGACTGCTGTAGGGTTTCTCCGAGTCACGGGTCAGCTTCAGGCCTAGGGCTTTTGCGTCCTGGTGCCGCAGCCATCCTCGGTCACGCAAGACGATATCACATGATTTATGCTACGTCACTCGTATTAAGCAGCTTATGCGCACAGTCCACTCACGCTCCTAAAGTAATCCGCCGCGGCACCCAGTCGAGAACCGTATCAAGCGGTTAAGTCAAGTGACCGCGTGCTGCGTGATAAGATAAGCTCTCATGTCACGTTTCCTGTTGAAGCACACAGTCTAGAGACCGGGGAGAGAGACACAGCCAGCTAGAGCAGGATTGATCGCGATGATCTGGATATAAGAGTACATCTAAGCGCAATTTTAAGCGTGCCGCCTAGAGTATGAGTAAAATTCAAAAAGTGTGGGCCTGCATGCGTCTTTTCATCGTACAGCCGCTGCTAATACCTCTAAGGCCGCGGCACATAGGCTGTGCTTGATTCGGGATCTTCGCGGTCGGTGCTTTTCCAGAGAGGCGGGCGTGAAGTGAGCTGCAATTATATAAAATAAGGTTTTGAGTAGATGCTGCTTAAGTGAAAGTTCCGCATAAGTTAAGACGGCCCCAAAGACTTCTAGGAGACCGAGTATTCAGTTAGGCGCTAGCCCGCATTACTGCGGCATAGCTGGGTTCCTGCCTTGCGTAGCTGCGGCGGCGCGTTCAGCAAGAAGCTTCTCAGCTGCACGTTCGGCGCGCTCAGGCGAGGCGTCACGTTGTCGGAAAGATGAGTCGTTGTAAGAACTGTTTGGATCGTTGCGGCCATCCTTCTCGTCGGAGATCACAACAAGCTGAGCGGTGCTGCTACTGTCGTCAAGTTGCAGCCGAATCGACGGCTGTCGCGGTCTTCCTTGCGGTTGAGTGTAGCTCCGGTTCCTCGTGCGTAGCGCCGCAGCCGCGGCGGATGCAGCGAGTGAGCCGCTACCGCCCGGGGTGGCTCCGTACTGGCCTTCAGGAATGCTTGTTGGAGACGCTCTCGTGGAGACCACGGGATCTGTGTCTACTTGCCGGTTCCAATTCGGCACAGGGTTTCCGAAAATCGACCTGCGGCGCTTGATTTCATTAGCAGGCACCGCAGTTGAGTACTCCGTAGTACCTCCGTGGCCGTGAAGCGCAACAACCGACTGGCTTCTGCTGAGCCCGCCGCTGTTCGGCCAAGCCACTGGGGATATAATTTCTGGAGAGTTTTGCAGGCTTTTTAGTTCGGGGCTGTATGACAACTTGCCGTCAGCGGTCATGGGGCTCGGTGGGATCGCAGAGTTCATCGAGGCTAAAGACACCATTGAGTCCGACCGTCCGTGCGAGTTGCTGAACAGCATCGACTCATTGCCAAGATTGGCAGGGTCAAGATCGTAGTCGATCGAGTTTCGGGGAAACTGGGCTGAGAACGGCTCGAACATCGATGACGACCGCGACCGGTTCATTCCTGAGCCCGTTGGCCCGCCACTAATCAGGGGCGAATGCCCCGGCGTTTGGCTGAGCTGCTGCATTTCCTGGAACCGCTGGAACTGTTGCATTTCCTGCATCTGCTGCATCTGCTGCATCTGCTGCATTTGCTCCGATTGCTGGAGTTGCTGCACGCGATGCATCTGCGTAGATATACCATGCGGCTGCACCACTCCTTGCTTCGGTAGCTGCTGGTGGTAGCTCACGACCGGCTGTGTTGGTGACGCGCTCACGCTATTCCACCTGGGGAAATTCCTGTATACCTGCTGCCCTGCGCCCGCGCCAGGGCCTGCACTGGGGCCCGCGCTGACAGGACTCATTTGCAAAGACGGTGCCATTCCCGGGTACCCGCCTGTAGAGGCATGGCGTTGCATGGGCGGCCGTTTGCCATTGGGTCTTGCGGCCGACGGGCTTCCAGAGCTCCAGTAGTCGAAGTCATAGCCCGCAGTACTCATCGACGAGTTGAAAGGGCTGGGCTTCATCATACCCGGTGTGCCCACCGAGGCTGCGCCAGCTGGACCAGGCGGCCCGTTCGCAGACGGCCCGGCCACCGGTGCGCCAGCAACCGACGAAGCACTCGAGGATGAGCCGCTTCCGGAGGACTTGCTCCCAGATCTGCTGCCTGATGGTCTGTGTCCCGATTGCCGACCGCCGGATTTGGTGGTCGAGGGCCTGGCGGCGCCAGTGGCGGCCGCTGCGTTGCTGGCAGCGGCTGCGGCAACGCGGTATTGAATAGCGTGTGCGCTCATATCTGCCTGCGATGGCGGCATTTTCATCGAGCGTGACTTTGCTCTCCTGTTCTGGAACCATATCTGGACGGTGCGCTGTTCGAGGTTCGTCTCATCAGCGAGACGCAGCCGGTCTTCCCTTTCTGGTCGCGGGTTTTTATGAAAGAAGCTCTCGAGAATCTCGATCTGCTCTTTGCCTATTCGTTTGCGTCCATCCTTCTTTCCCTCCTTCCCAGGTGTCGCACCCGAGGGCGTCTTGGATGGAGTATTGGTTCTTGAGAGGGCGTGTATGTCCGTTGTTGGAGTCGTGGGATTTGCTGGTAGTGTTGAGCCCGCTCCTGAATTAGCCTTCGGTGTCATGGAGACCGAAGACGAGTTTTTTTTGTGTCTGGGCTTGTTGATACCTGCACCAGGGACCCGCGTTCGGGGTGTTTGCGGGTTTTGCTCCACGGCCTTGAGATCAGCTGTATCGAAGGGTAGTGGGCTTGCAGTACTCGACTGCGAAATCGAGCCGGACTTTTGTCGGATTTGCGGGCTTCCAGCGCTCATGGCCGGCCTTATGGTTGACGACGAGTTCGCCGGTGTTGGCTGCGTCGGCCCGCTTCCTGCCGTTCCCGAGGAGGTCGCAGATCCTGGAGCAGACCCAGATCCAGTCCCGGTTGACGGAACCGCCGGAAACGGCTGGTATGCTAAGTAAGGGCTCTGCAAGGCCGGAGACTCCAAGGGGCTGTCTAAGCTGTTGGAGAAGTAAGTGGGCGAGTCCTGGTAGCGGTCGTAGAGATGTCCATCTCTAACCGGTGTGCGCATTGTGTTTCCGAGATTCTCGGGGCTCTTGTCCTGGCCGATGTTCGTTCCGAGTCCGGGGGTCGCCAGACCCGGTCCGTCGAAGCTGTCCTTGTGCATCCGCTGCACGAGTGGGACCCTCATGGTAAAGTTGTCGCTCATTCCCCTTTTGTGGTGGCTTTCTTGCGTATTATACTCTGGCTGAGAGTTCTCGAGCTCTGCGAAGTCGAAAGGGTAGGCGTTGAACAGGTTGTGGGAGTCGAACTCGGACTTTTCAAACGGCGACGTCGCCGAAGCGTCGTGGGGCATGTCAATTGTGGCGTACTGGTCTAATCCGTTGTAGTCGTCCCCCCAGAGTAGCTGCTGGTGCTCCTGCGAGAGCGGCGCAGGGAGTTCGGCCGGGCCCATGCTCCACGGGGGCTGGGCGCCCTCGCGTTCGTGGAACTCGGATTCGAAGCTGTTTTCCGTGGCATCCGAGGAGTTTCGAGTTCCCTGGGTCTTTCCGTCCAGTTTGGTCTCGGCAGACGCAGCGAAGTCGGGACCCTGCGGGTTGTCGCTCACCTCGGGATCGGGATCTTTCGATGATTGGCCCGGTTCCGTCCATAAAGTGTATTCCATACTATCTTTGGATCAAATTATTAACGGTTCACGCACTGCTTGTCCATCAAAGTGTTCGCAACGAGACGGCAGAGTTACAAAAAACGGCGTGAAAACAGGGCTCACTGCTGAAAAGCCTGTATGACCAATAAAGAACCAAGAAGGGCAGGATCTTTTCGTGCCTTGAGTGCCAGTGCTCCTTTTGCTGCTAGATCCACTTAGCAAAGCAACGATCTATCCCAAGTTTCGGGCTGAACCTTCCGCTTGTGAATACCGAACTAGCTGCAAACGGCCCTAGCGAGCCGGAGTCTCTGTTAAGACCTGGGCACCGTCACGTGGATGGACTGCATGTCAAATGACATAATAGATTAGATCCGCTCCCGCCGGGTCACTGCTGTGTGAATGGCTGCAGGGAAGTCAGGCTGAGCAGATTGGTTGCCGCTCATGGCAAACATAAGCGCTGAACCCCGCAATCAGAGTGTTACGAAGTGGGCATCGGCCCGGCTCGTGGATCTTAAAAATGCCTAGCTGCTACTTTTAGAACTAATTTTCCTACTCGATCATGCTCGGCCGCCGTTTCGCGCGAAACGGATGCCAGATAAGCTCTCTGAACTGGGTCGCACTCACAATCGGTATCCCGCTGCCATCGTGCTGAGCAAGGGTTTAAATGCGCATGGGGCTTGTAGCAGGATGTCGAGCCCGGATTCCGTCTCGAAACCTCGCGGCGTCGTTCGTGCGATTCGGATCGCCCCGTCAAAATAACAACACAACCGGGAATTCTCCCAAACGCGATTCCCCATCCACCGATCCTCCTCCCACATAACTCCGAGATAACAAAGTGGGTCGGGAATCCCAGCCGAATAATATATCTTGCAAAATTATAGAATTATTTAATGCCCAAGCTGCCGCATCTCCGGGCTACATCTGCTGCTTGTGCGAGCGGTTGTCCTCTATTTATGTACTTTTCGTGTCTGCTTTGTGTACGTTTTCCTTAAGCCTCGTTCTCGATAGTGCGTGTGGGTGTGTCTGGGTGCGGCTTCATGTGCTATACAGTCCGAGGCTGTGCACGTGACGGTTTTCCGTGCTTGAATTTTTTTGTTTCAGCAGCCTCGAATTGAACAGCCTAGGTCAATCGCTGAGTGCACAGAGTTTTAAATCCTGCAATGGCCGCATCGAAGTCGGACAAAGGCAAGGACAATCGCTTCGCGGCGATTGGCACGGACCCGAGATTCCAGCTCCCGAAGAAAAAGTCGATTCGCGGCGAGGTCGACTCGCGATTCAAGGATGCGCTTGCGAGCGATGAGAGATTCTCCAAGAAAGCATCCATTGACAAGTATGGTCGGCGCGTGAAGAAGCGCGATCCGAAAAAGGAGCTGAGCCGGTACTATAATTTCGAGGAAGACGAGGAACCCGCCAAACAGGACAGCAGCTCCTCGGATTCTGATGAAAACGAGGAGGAGTCTGATGCCGAAAGCTCGGAGAGCTCGGTGTCGGAACCAGAACCGGAACCTAAGGGCAGGAAAAAGCCGACGATGCGGGAGCTCATGCGTGGCGAGGGACTGGAGGACGTCGAGAGCGAGGAGGACTCCGACGACTCTGATTCGGACTCGGACTCGGACTCGGACGAAGATGACGATCTCGAGCAAGAGGTCGAGGACGAGTACGAGGCCGTTCGCTCAGCTGCGTCGTCCGTGCCCCAGGGTGACGAAAGCAGGCGGTTAGCTGTGGTGAACCTGGACTGGGATAACGTCTCGTCAACTGATCTCATGGCCACGTTCTCGAGCTTTGTGCCCGCAAATAGCCGCATCAACTCGGTGAAGATCTACCTCAGCGAATTTGGTAAAAAACAGATGGCGCAGGAAGAACTTCATGGACCCCCGCAGCACCTGTTTGACTCGGGCAAGAAGGGCAAAGAGACTGCTGAAAGGGATGAAAAGAAGTCGCAGTATGACGACGACAAGGACTACAGCAGCTCAAGGCTCAGAAAATACCAGCTCCAGCGCTTGCAGTACTACTACGCGGTTGTTGACTGCGACTCGGTTGCGACAGCGACGGCTATTTATACCAGCTGTGATGGCACAGAGTATGAAAGCACTGCGAACTTTTTCGACTTACGCTTCGTTACCGACGATGTTGATTTCAGCAGCGACAAGCCGCGGGACGAGTGCTACAAGGTGCCGTCCACGTATCAGCCCGCGAACTTCACAACCGACGCTTTGCAGCACTCTAAAGTAAAGCTCACCTGGGACGAGAGCCCGAAAGAGCGTGCAAGACTCGCTCAAAAGGCCTTCACCGACAAGGATGCCGAAGACGAGGACCTCAAAGCATACCTCGCTAGTGGAAGCGACAGCGACGAAGACGAGGAAACCATTGCGAAGCGCTACCGCTCCCTGCTCGGAGACACCAACGGTGCTGCAAAGGCCGGCGCCGGCGATGCCGGCTCAGACTCTGACTCGGATGCTGTGGAGATCACATTCAACCCGGTTCTTGAGGGCAAAGAAGCCAAGCTTGAAATTATCGATGATGAACGTCCTAATAAAACTACCTCTCAAGAGGCATTGCCAGAGGATAACTTGTCAACAATTGAGAGGTATCGTCTCAAGGAGAAGCAGAGGCGACTACGTCGTATGGAGAACTACAAGAACCGCAAGGCTGCTGAAGCCGAGCAGCAGAAGAACCAGGCCGGGACAAACCAGGCTGAGCTCGAGCTACTGGCCATGGACGATGATCTTCTCGACAAGGCTGCCGCGGAGGACAAGTCTCAGGCTGCCGCGAAACCTGGGAAGAAGCTCACGAAGCGCGCGACGAAGAAGAAGGCATTGGAGGAGGCCGAACAAGACTTCGATACCTCGGACCCGCGATTCCAAGCGTTATACGAGGACCCTGATTTCGCCATTGACTCTACATTGCCGCAGTATAAACAGACGAAGGGAATGGAGCGCATTGTCAGTGAAAGACGGAAACGCCAGGCTAACAAGACTCATAGCGGAGCTGGCAAGGCTTCCAAGAGAAGGCCTGATAATACTGTGGACGATACTCAGCAGCTCGTTTCCAAACTTCGCAGGAAAACTCAGGACAGGCCCTAATAACAAACTTATCGGTTTAAGCCGTTTGTAAATGTATATAAGTCAATACCATATAGCATTGGGAAATACGGTCGTCACTAAGTGACAAATGAAATTACGACACGATAGTGTCGCGCTTTGGGACGACACTTTTTTTTGGTTCTTTGAAGCCTGTACTTGCTTCGCTGAGCCACGATCGCTTATTCCGCTAAGTGTAGGATTGAGCCGTTTATTATCGTGCATGTGCAAAGTTCGAAGTGGACTACCCGAAAAGGGCCAAGGCCACGATTTTATTCAAATCGCACGCAGGGCTTCCTGGTGATATTAGGATATACTTATAACATTTAATACCCAAACTAGCACATTTCTGAGCTCACAATTCGCTATGAAGACAAAAGCAAGGTGCGCAAGTTAGCGCCGTTTCGGTTCCCACCGCTTGAGTCATGGATTCTAGACTCTCGAAAGTGCTCCGGTTAGGGCGCGCTCAAAATAGGCGTGCAGCAGAGCAGGTTAGCTACACGCGTTTTGACAACGAAAAACATGTACAAGCGAGTATCCATACCAACTTAGCATGCTACTGACAAAATTTTTATCGGCAAGACAATTTGAGAGCTGGGTGCACCTATTTTTGGACGACCGTTGCGGCACTGGTTGCACTGCCTGCTGCCGTGCTTCTGCACCCATTCCCTGAGCAAGCTCATATTTGCCACCATCCAATTTCTATAAAAATGCAAAACGGTGAATTTTTTGGTTCGGGTTTCTTTGTATCGCATGGCTTGGATTTAACTTGGTGGAACTTTTTGCCCGATCGCAAAACAGGCTATTGGAGCCCTGGCGATCTAGTGTTTTCCTGTTCCTGGATAGACGCACATACCCTACGCCCAGCGAGCCACATGCTGCATAACGTTCGGGTTTCTGCTTCCTGTAAGGTAACAATTCAGTAGCACCCCTAGCCTTCGGAACGTGGTCGCCGATCTCCACCAATATAAAAGCAGCTATTTGATGTGCGCTAATCCGTTCTACACTAACTACTTTACTTCTGTTTCTTCTACTTCTTTTCGTTTTATTCCATGAGGGTATACGGCTCTGCTCATCCCTGCCAACGTGCATTGGCATCGTGGTCGCGCTTGCACTTACTGAGTACACGCGGTGTGTCATCGGTCCATATGGTCGATGAGTCTAAGGTGAGTGAGCAGCACGGCGAGCATTCGCTGAACCAATCCAAACCAACCAGCTCCTCTCCACCTGGTAACAACCTTCTTCGACAGGACGATTACCGGTTGTCGCAGGCGTTTGCCCACCCTGTGATTCCCGAGTCTCAATTGCGCCAAGTTCGGCCTGCTGAACATGTCCCGCAGAATATGTCGGACCGTATTGCGCGTGGAGTGCTCCAACTCACGCGCCGCGGCTTCGATATAGCCACGCGGTACAAGCACCCGCCTCCGGGGAAAGAAGACGACCTTAAGTACGCCTTGACTAAGGACCAATGGTTGCGGCGGTTTGTGTTCCTCGAAAGTATTGCCGGGGTTCCGGGAATGGTTGGCGGAATGGTCCGCCATCTTCACTCCTTGCGGCTGTTGAAACGCGATCGCGCCTGGATCGAAACGCTGTTGGAAGAGGCTTACAATGAGAGAATGCACTTGCTGACGTTTATGGCGCTCACGAAGCCGAGTTGGATGATGCGCGCTATGGTCCTCCTTGCGCAAGGTGTCTTCTTCAACGGGTTCTTCGTCACCTACCTGATGTTCCCTCGTATCTGCCACCGATTCGTGGGCTACCTCGAGGAAGAGGCGGTCGTTACTTACTCGCGTTGTATCAACGACATGGAGAAGGGACAACTGCCCGAGTTCGCGTCGACTCCGGCTCCTGATATCGCTATCAAGTACTGGAACATGAAGCCGGGGGCCACAGTGAAGGACTTGATTTACTACGTACGCGCGGACGAAAGCAAGCACCGCGAAGTCAACCACACTCTCGGCAATCTAAAGCAGGACGTGGACCCAAATCCGTACGCACTCGACTACTCGGCGCTCCCTAAGGGCGTGCCTCGGCCCACGAAGGACCTGACGTTCAGCGACAGTCACCCAGTTGGCTGGCAGCGCAATGAAATAGAATATTGAATGCGACACCCGCACACATGTTGCTACACTCTACTGTACATAGACTTATAAATAGCCGATCTAGATTTTAGAGAGTTTGGTCAATGCACTGCTATTGAATAAGCAGAATATGTCGCAATAGGCTTCGAATATGGCTCAACCGTTGACCAGTCTCGTTTCGTGCATCTCAAAACATCGTGGGAGACTAAACCGCCCAAGCTCGCAAGATGTGCGCTGCCAACGGTTCTTAGATCCGAAAGATAGGTTCGGAGACAGAGAGTCCCAGCCAGGGGTGGATCACGTGTTTAATTTACAACGACTGATGAATCAGATAGCTGACTCACGAGCGGCTCTAAAATCCAGGATTCTTTTTCTTTTACGGTTGCGCACACTCTACAAACGAGAATTGGTTAGAACAGGCTTATCTCCTTCAACAGTCACGCATGCAGTTCTCGGAGATCTTTAGTGTGCAGATTTTCTTCCTGTGCTTCAGGGAGGTCCTGGAGTCTGCGATCATCATCAGCGTTCTTCTCTCGTTCCTGAAGCGCGCCTTCCTCGATGTAGACTCGCCCTCCGAGGAGAACCTCAAGATTTATAGGCAGCTGAAGCGCCAAGTGTGGGTCGGCTCATTTTTGGGGCTTGCACTGTGTATCGTCATTGGCGGGCTGTTCATCTGCGTCTTCTACCTTGTCGGCACGAACCTGTGGGACAGAACCGAGAAGCTGTGGGAGGCCTTCTTCTGCATTCTTGCATCGGTAATGATCACGGTCATGGGCCGATCCATGCTGCGTATGAACAAGATGCAGGAAAAGTGGCGAGTTAAGCTCGCGCGCGTCATCATTGAGCAGCGCAGCAGCGCACCGGAGCAAGAGTTCAAGTCGTCGATCAAACGCTTTTCGAAGAAGTATGCGATGGCTCTGCTTCCATTTGTCACGACGCTGCGCGAGGGTCTCGAGGCGGTCGTCTTCTTGGGAGGTCTTGGCGCGTCGGCACCGTTGACGAGCGTTCCGCTGGCTGCTTTGTCCGCCATCCTGCTCGGCTCGCTCGTGGGTTACGCAATGTATCAGTACGGCACGGGCCATGTGTCGATCCGCCGCTTCATTATCGGGTCGACCTGCTTTCTCTACCTCGTTGCCGCCGGACTGCTGTCGCGCGGTGTGTGGTTCTTTGAAATGCACCAATTCATCTCGAGGGTTGGCCAGGACATCAGCGAAAACGGCTCGGGCCCGGGATCGTACGACATTTCGCGGTCCGTGTGGCATGTGGACTGCTGCAATCCGGAGACCGATGGTCCGTTCATGATCTTCAATGCCCTGCTGGGTTGGCAGAACTCCGCGACCTACGGATCGGTTATTTCGTACAACCTGTATTGGGTGTTCGTGATGCTTATGGTCACGGTGTCGATGGCAAGAGAAGAGCGTGCGCTCAAGAATTCAAGGGACTCCGAGGAGAGCGCGCTTCTTATCGACCGGGCTGCTGCTGCCCTTGTGGGTGACTCGAGCCAGCACGAGTAGGACTCACCTATCCATCACGTCCTCGGTTCTTAGGGCAAGTTAAAGACACTGCGAGCTCCGCGGCCCATTGCTGGAGTCCGCGGCCAATTGCTAGAGTCTGAGGCCCGTGTTGGAAAGAATAGCTGGCTCAGGCACTGCCCAAGTACTGATCTAATTTTTGGCCCAAGCACTGGCCTATCGACGGGCCTATAGGAGAAAAGCTCCGACCTGAAAAGCGGCTAAGCTAGGAATTAGCATGATAATGAGTTATGATACGAAAATTAGATACACCATATGACTACTCTTCAAATGCAGTCAATGAACTAAGCTTCCATTTCTACGACCGCGCTCAAGCACGTAATGAGAGAGTCGTCAGGATTGTATGCCTTCGCATCAACATAGTACTGGCCAGGAGGCACATTCTCGGGCAATTCGACCTGGCGCGTCAGGCTCAGGAACCCGGCCTTTAGCGGGCACTCAAGATCGACCTCGGGCAGCAGCTCGCACAGGTCGTAGCGGCGGTTCACCAGCGTAATGAACCCGTAGCGCACAAGCACGTCGACGTACGCGCCATCGACAAGGTCTTCCTTCAGAGTCCCCGAGGCGGAAATGGTCAGATTCTCTCCGGGGAGGGGCGGATTCGGGTCAATGGTGACGCTGGAGATGTCCAGCGTCTGCTCCTCGTCCTCCATGCACGTCTCAATGGGCGAGTCGCCGGGGATCTCGGCTTTGACGCCCAAATCGCCACCACGGACAAGCCCGTTCAGCACTTTCTGCTCCACCTCGGAGGCATACGCTGTAATGAACAGAATTGATGTAAGAATACCCACAAACATGGCGGCCTTGGTGGGGTTTCTGGAGATATTGCGGCTCACCCACAATAGCGCAGTATATGGATTAGTCATTCGTGGATTGCTTACTGCGGATGCACGAGGCGCTTCATAGTAAGCTGATGTTGACCTGGCCATGCTTGGCTTCCGCTCTTCAGTTAAATATGTAAAGCTCCTGGAACAACGGCTTGCATCGGATCGTCTGCTCTGGACTCTTTTGCATTTTAGCAATTGAGAATCCTAAACCATGTTCCCGATCAGTATACATGTATACTACGTACGGCTCCTAATCAAATACCGCATCTGCCCACGATCATCGTGATTAAACTCTAATTACCGTGCACCGCGGCATCTCTTTCGAATCGGACACAACCGGGTTTCGGATCGCCGCGTTTCCGGGTTCGAAATAAGGGCCGAAACAAGTCATGCAACAAACAGAGTTAGACTTAAAATGAGGGTCCTATCATGGCCGCCGCTCCAAATGGTATACGGTGAGGCGGCCAACGGAGATTAAAACCGGCGTCGCACCGCACAAACACTTCTGTGAAGATTTGGTTTGTGCCTGGGAACTCTAAGAAGTAATTTAACTGGTTAGAAGCTTAGATTTCGGCGCGTCGCTGGGCCGCCTATTCGTATATATACACACTCCAGACTCTCGAGACCGCAACCGGTAAATCCTGGACCATCAACAAACATGCCTGGCCACTTCATTTCTTCCTTAGCAATTCTTCTCAGCGTGTGGGCCCCGACCGTCACCGCCGGCTCTGTTCCCGGCGTTGTTCACGTCCCGATCAAGAAGGTCACGCACAAGGACATCGGCAGCCTTCACCAGCCGTCCTTGAATATCGAGAAGCGCTCCGAGAGCTCGGTGCCGGGGTTTCTTGATGCGTTGTCGAACCAGCGCTACTACTACCTGACCGAGGCCGACATCGGCACGCCTCCGCAGAAGCTCGATCTGCTCATCGACACGGGCTCGAGCGACACCTGGGTGTTCACCCCGCAGACGCAGGTCCGCGGCAATGCGAAGACGACGACGTTTGACCAGTCGCAGTCCTCGTCGTTCAAGCCGAACGGCACAAACTTCCAAATCCAGTACGGTAAAGGCCAGGTCTCTGGATCGTGGGGCGTGGACAAGTTCAAGATCGGCGGTGCGAACGTTAAGCACCTGTCGATTGGCCTTGCGAACCAGGTCAGCCAGGTGTCTACTGGCCTGGTTGGTGTTGGCCGTCCGCAGGCCGAGATCACATTCAACTCTGGCGGCAACGAGTACTTGAACCTGCCCCTCGAGATGAAGGCCGAGGGACTCATCAACTCCGCTGCGTACTCTCTTGCCCTTGATGATCTCAACGACTCTCAGGGAAACATCATCTTCGGTGGTGTCGATCACGACCAGTACACGGGTCCGCTCGTCGAGTTCCCCATTGTCCACCCGAAGCACATGGGAATCACGGTGCAGGGCATCAAGGCGGACGAGCGCGCCACGTACCAGCTTCTATCTAAACCCAGCACGGCCATCCTCGACTCGGGCACTTCCCTCACGTACCTCGACGGAGACTCGCTCGGCTCGCTGCGCGTTGCGCTGAACTCGAACCCGTCGTTCGCGCTTGGCGAGCGCTACTACACAGACTGCAACATCACGAACAATCTGTGGTTCGACTTCGGAAACATCAACATCCCTGTGCCGTCGTACAACTTCATGTGGCCCATCGATATGTTTGTTGATGGCATCACGGCGAGCCTCGACTTCCCCCAGAACTCGTGCTACATCGGTATTGAGCAGAGCTCGAACGATGAGAACTTCCTTCTGTTCGGTGACGACGTTCTGCGCGCCATGTACGTTGTTTATGATATCACGGACAACCGTATTGCGATTGCGCGCAGCAAGGCCAGCTCTGGAAAGCCGCAGGTCGAGGCTATCATGCCGGGCAAGCCGATCCCCGGATCGTCGAACCCGAACCAGCTCTAATTGTATACGCTAAGTCATAGACGTGACAATTGATGGTGTGTGTCTCGGGGCTGCTGGCTTGATCTGCAGCATCAAAGGAGCCAGCCGCCTTGGACTACGCACTCTGCACACATTCTTCGTATTTCGTTAAACTGCTAGATGACTAGATTGCGCATGCCACCGCGGCCCGAAGTCGAGCGGCTGCTGCGGCCTCCTCTTATAACTCTGCGACTTCACCGGCGGTGAAATTCCACCTGCGCTGCCGGCTTTGGAGAGCTCACCAGTAGGACTCTCCGTCTCAGCCTCTCCGTGTGAGCGCGGCACCAGCAGCGACCCGTGCCGAGCGCTGCGCGTTGCCATACAATGCGCCCCTCGCGCAAGCCCTTTATAACATGAATGTGATATATACAGCTAGATGTACGATCTACAGCCCAACCGGCGCCTTAAGCGTTCGGCGTGGCAGCGAAGCCCTGCTCAACGCCGCCCGAAAGCACGTCGTTCGAGTCAGTGATGCCCATGCCCTTCTCCATCTCGGCGAGCTGCTGCTCAGAAAGAATGCAAAGCGAAAGCGGCACACCCAGCAGAAGCGTGGACGAGGACAGGACCCACAGCGACTTTCCGCCGAACTTGAGCGCAGACTGGAGCAGCGAGTTCGCAGAGTTCAGCGAAGAGGCGACGCCATCCCTGTAGTACGGCGGAATCACATCCTTGAGAGCAACAATGCGCTCTGAAAGCGACTCGTTGATGTCGAAGTCGTCCTCAGCAATATCCTCGAAGTCGCCCTCGTCGTCAGAGAACGATTCCTGCTCAGTGATCTTTGGCTCCTGAGCAAATCCCTGCTCGCCGTTTTCCGCAACAAGTTCGACTTTAACCATGGTTTAAACACGCTGGTTTCGTTCTCACTTCGTGTGATGGTTGTCTATTGCTGACTTGCGTTCCGAAATTTTCAGGCCGACGATTAATAAGGCGCTGGAGGTCAAGTGAGAATGGCTGGACGCGCATTCGGTGCGTGCGTAGGCTAATAAATAGATAAATAATAAATAGATGCAATGCGTATGTGAGGACCGTGGCCGCCGGGGTTCGTGAGGTGCCGGGAGGCTCGGTCCCAGGCTCCTCGTGCATGGGCGTTCAGGCTCCAGATGTGTGTTCAGAGCTTCTGCTGACTTCTTCTCCGATTCGGCTCGTCCTCGACGTCCTGGGACTCGATAGCGGATGCTGCGCTGACGAGCGATGAGTGCAATGATAGCCGGCGCTGCGACTGCGAGAGCAGGAACAGCTGTCTGTGTACGTTGTCGATCGTGGCCTTCATGTACGAGACCTCCGCGTTGACCCTTGTATTTTCCGCCACGAGATTCGTGATGGCCGTCTCCTGCCCGGCGAGCGTTGACTCGGCCTCGCGCAGCTCGCGCACGAGCCGGTCGTATTCCATGAGTATTTGAGAGTCGAGCTCGTGCGCGTTCCGACGCACAAGGTGCTGGAACACATCGACCTGCCGCTTCAGGTACCTGTTCTCGTGCTCCAGCGAGTTCATGCGCTCGGCCTGACCAGCGAACTTTGCGGCAAGCTTCGCCATCATGCAGGACTCGATGTGGGCGCTCAGGTCGCCGTGCGACTCCTCCGTCGCCATGCAGCCGAACTCTCCTCCGGGACACTCACGGGGCAGCGGCGCGGGCTCCTCCCTAACAATGCCATGTGGCTGCCGGTCCGCATCCTTGTCTTCGAGCTCGACGTCGCACACCTCCTCGGGCGCCGACTCCACACACGCGCACCCATCCGCGCTGAATTGGCCGCGTTGCACATGCTTCACGCACGGCGGGTGGCAGAACACCTTAACGTATAGGCAGTCGTTCGTGACGTGCGAGTCGAGCAGCCAGCGCTTGCCCTTGAAATCACAGCCGCGGCCGCTAAACGGGCACAGCACCTCCAGCTCGTCTAGCAGAGACCGCACTACAAACGGAGCCACCTGCGCTTCCGAGGTCAGTTTCGTGCGGTCAATTGGGCACGTAAGGTCGTGCGAGTTTGTTGTTTTCCAGCTCTCGTTCAAGCACTCGCGGCAGAAGGTGTGGCCGCAGTCCGTCGTGTACGGCTCCACAAACGCCGTCCGGCATATGGGGCAAACAAGCTGCTCGTCCAGAGCCGTGTATTCCAGGTCCCACCAGTCCACGGTCTCGGCGAGCGCCCCTGGCTCTTCGACGCAGGGGAGGTCCATGTTCCAGTCAACGCTGGGCTTCGATCTCCAACAACCGCCGTTGTGGTACGAAGAACAGTAAGCCGGCTCTCTCTGTCTCTTTGTGCCCCCGTCTCCGCTGGGGAGTGTGCCCCCATAACAGGGTTAGGCCTCATGCGGGCAACGGTTAAAGCGGAGCGCAGATCGATGCAGATAGGGTAATGAGGCGGGGTAGACCGAGAGCCATGGAGACGAAAGCTCGAGGGCATGTAGTGCCAATTGCATTCGAGCCGTAAATTGATCAATGCAATCTGAGGTGATCGAGGTCGGGTCCCGCTGTTGCCATGAACTCCGCCATTTGCTTCGTCGATTGGTTCGCGCACAGAGCCCTGGCCTCTGCCAGCTGCGTGTCAAGAGACATAAGCACAGCCACTATCTGTTGCGATTCAACAAAAGCAGTACGGAGTAAGCTGACCGCTTGTGTGGCCATGGGGTAGGCAGCCATTGCGCAGTGTGCTGCCTCATTGAGACTGGCTAAGCTCGCTTCCCTTTGAGTCTCCCATACTTTCAGCAATCGAATCCCATTATGAAGCTCGGCCTTCGTTCTGGCTTTGTGTGTTTCAAGGCCGCGAATGATCTGCAGCCGCCTTTGGTTCACTGGGTTCTTAATGATGGGCCTCAGTTCAACAAAAGACATGTTCTCAAAACGTGCATTAATACTGCCCTCAATCAGGCCGCGCCTGAAGCGCTCCAGAACCTGCGCGACTCTCAAAGTTGACACTGCCACAGTATCAGTGGCCTCAGCATGAAGAGTCTCCAGTCGGTGGGACAAGCACCATATCAGTACCTGGGAGTATAGCTCGCCCTTGCTGCGCATGGCTGCTGCGCCGATGCTATACGCTAGTAGGTTGTACTCTCGAGTCGGTACGTTCTCTGTGGGGAACATTGTGTACGAAAGCGGTTGTTCGGCCTCAGACAGATGGGCCTTGGCCAGCGCGCTCGTGTTGTCCATGCGCAACAGGCTCGAGCTGCCAATCGAGTTGCCAACCATGACGCCCCCAACAATATCGCGTCGAGCTTGCTTCCGCTCGCAATTTAAAACTTCAGTTGGTATAATCATTCTAGAATCGATAAAACTTGCTCGCAACTTCACTCAATGGCCGTGTAAACAATAGCCCAGCACACCCCTTGACCTTAACCTATACCGACCTATTGAAATATGCAGCCGGGGATGCCCAATTTTTCTATTGAACATCAACTCCTGTGTTTTTCTTTTTCAAATTAATTAGCTCTTATAGCGGTTCTATTTTACATATGCGTGTTCGTTTCATGGTATGCGGGCTAGCATGCGATCTGGCGAGATACGCTGCTGCGTTTGTTGTGCCTGCGCTTTTGTCTCAGCTTGCTTTGCATCCGAGCGTATGTTCCACGGCGCACAATAGCCTCGATGAGCTCCGGCGGGTAGCCAAACTCTTTTGTTTGCTCGCGGATGGAATCGATGATGCGAGCGCGTTTGGTCTCCTCGGTGTCCCGGATCCAGGTTTGGTTGCCCACGTCGAAGCCCTCGGCCTTAGCGATGGATATGATTCGCTCCTCGCGCCACTTCGCCTTGGTGTGATCGTGAGAAAGGCCCATCATCGAGTAGATCTCGCGGAGCGGGATTTTGCTGATGGAACGATGCCTGAACCGCATCTGATTCTCCTGCGACATGCGCGATGCATACGAGTCGTCCGTGGAGCTGCTTGAGCTGTACGACATGTAGGGCGACTCGTAGTCCACAGGGCTGATGGAGTCTTCGCCTAGGAACTCTGGGTGCTCTTCGTAACGCTCGGCAAGCTTCAAGTGATTTAGCGGCGGCCGGTAGTTTTCGTGATTCTGAGCCCGCCAGTGACGCGATATCTTGTTCGGACTACTCCCGTGAATGGTCGTGTGCAGGACTCTTGAGTCGGGAACAATTGCCTGCTTGGATTCCCCCAATGCGCCTGCCAGTCCAATGGCGCCGAAGCCCTCACGATTCGTCTCGAAACTCCTGGGCGTGTGGACGTAGATACCCAGGCCGGAAGAAGCAGGCATGCGTTGCGTAGGTACCTGTCTTTCGTTTTCGTTTGCATACGAAAGAACAGCGTCGCACTGGGAGTTGAACAGCTCGTCGGGACCCGAGAATGCGCTCTTTTTCGTGCCTGCCTCGAAGTCGTACGGGTTGTACGGAGTCGCCAATTTCGTCGCTCCATTGTACCTCATGCTATCGCACTGTTCAGCAAGAGCAATCTGCGCACTCTCGTGCCCCAAGTCATTTCCAGCGTAGCCGAGGGATGAGTTCATAACCGGGCTCTCCAGCGGAGGATTTGCACTGAAGCTCTCGCGCTTGATTCGAACAGAACCTGCGTCGCCAGTCAGGTTCGGGGATTCCAGTGGAACTCCAATATCCATGCCTTGAAGGGAAGCGCTGGCCAGAGCAGATGCCTCGTGCTGCTCTGTGGCCGAAACGACTCTGTTGGGATGAGTCTGAGCAACGCCAGCGCTGAACCCCTTCATGGAACCGAAGTCTTTGCTTTCGGCCAAGTCTAGATGGGGGGTGAAAGTGACGTACCGCATGATCTCCTCATCCTCCTCGGTTGTCGTCAGCCCGAAATCGCGATTGTTGCTCACAGCTTCAGCATTGAAAGGCTCGCCAAGCATTCCCGCTGAGCCTGCGTGATCACGCGCACTCGAGCGCAGCATCATCGGCTTTTGGTCGACATCCAGAGTACTAGAGCTACCGCGGTACTCGCAAGCTGCACTCACCTCGGAGCTGGCCTTCGTGGAAAGTGTGTCGTTGTCCATGGGATCGCTGTTCATCCAGTCTCCGTAACCCATGTGGGACGACGTGGTGTCTGGAAATAAACTCTGGAATAGCGTGACATCGTCAAACGGGAGATTGGCCGTTTGAGTGTCGACATAGGAATTCGTGCCATCCGTACAGGTTGTACTGGCTTCCTTGTCAGGCAGAGACAGATGGGCGCTAGCTCCGCTTGCGGGCGCGTAGGTCCTTTGAGTCGACCACAGGTCAATACTCTCCATCGTATTCAAAGTCGCGGGTTTCTCTGGTCTCAACCGAAGGCACGTAATACGTCTGCTGTTAGTGCCTAGGTGTCTGTTGATCAAATATCAATGGGCTCCGTGTGAGATGTAAGCCCGATGCAATTGTTGGCGGACGAAGAACGCTAACTGGATGCCGTAGCAATTCTTTGTAAAAATTTGGTTTCTGAGCCTCTTTTCTGAACTGGGATTAATATAGAAACTGATGTACCCAAGCATGAAGCACCGCGCATCACTCTTTATACCGTTTTAGGGTTTTTGCAGCTACCCAGGGTTGTGCTATGCTTAAACAAGCATCTGACGTGTAGAGGCATACCTTACACGGGTAGTCCTAGCCCCAAACACTGACGTGTGGCAAACTGGCTGCATGCAGACCTGCAAGTGTATGCGACCTTCCTATTTGAGCCAAGGACCCCGAGAGCACGTTCCAGACAACTCCAATCGCCAGAACCTTAATTACATTATTCGTTGAGGCTGATGATATTTCAAATCGATATCACCCAATATCAGCATCGTTGTTCATGGACTCACAGACAGACGGCACACAAGTACACAAACCCGGCGTTGAATCACACAGGCAACATTTAAGCTGTTAAGCTACATATTAAATAACCCTTTCATTGTTCTAAGTGCTACCTCGAGTCTTCTGCTTGCCCTTGAAAATAGAGCAGCTGCTGCACAACGAACTGCCCATTTCGCAGGTTCAGATACCGCGGCCCTGTAGGGCACGAGCTATCACTGCACGGGCTATCGTCGCGCAATAAACCGAACGGTGGCTATGCGTTTATCATAGTGCACTACGCGGCACAAGTCATTGAAGGTCTTAGTTTTTCTTGTGCATAGGAATCAGGTCAGTGAAAAGCTCCTGCAGCACCTTAGGGCCATCCAAGTAGCCGAAGCTGCGGAAATCTTTGATCAGCGGAACGTGGTCTGAACTCGAGTCTGCGATGAGCAATTTCGAGAGGGGCTTCGCCAACTCTAAGAAGTAACTGCGCGAAACCACGAATTTTCCGTCATCATCCAGCAGGTCGTCGGCAACCTCAACATCATCCAGCTTTTTGTGTCTAAGAACGGCCCAGCCCTCATTGTCCTTGAGCTCGTAGCCCTTCGGTTTCATCAGGTCGCCCGAGTGGTAAGCCTGAACAACGCCGCCGGCACGCTGCACCCGGTACTCGTGGTACTTATCTTCCCAAACGCCAGGAGTCATCCTCTTAGCGCCCGTCCAGCCGAGCTGGCTAAGTTCCTCGGGCTTTGGGAGCACAGGCGCGCGCCGCTTGGAGCTGAATGGGTTCAGCGACCTCGGGTGCCAGAGGCCGTTCCACAGAATCAGGTAGAACGCGCACACCTTCAGGATGTGGAAGGCAAAGAATATCAGCTGGAACCAAACATTCCTGAAGATCACATCATCTTCAGTTGGCGGCTTCATGGGCGCCACAAACTCGTAAAAGAACCAGAAAATCAAGTTCGATGGCGCCGTGCCCGGAGTTGGGCTGATGAACTCGGGGAGGTCGAGGTAGAGCCAGACAAGAAGCACTCCTATCACAGTAAACTGCCTGCGCGTGTACGGCTCCCAAACAGGGACAATAAGCTGGCCCTCAGAGACCACGTCGCCAATCAAGGCGTCTTCAGGCAGTTCCTTGATCCATTTGGGGAAGTGTGCTTTATCACAAAACAGCAGGGCGCCCTCAGCTGTCAAGTAGCCAGGATGAACGCTGACGGCAAACCCCTTGGGTTTCGCGTGGAAAAAATAACTCGGGCTCAGGAGAATGGGCAGCGTGTTGAAGATGTTCATCAGCGAGTGTACTTTGGCATTCGTGCGAACATTAAAGCAGTAGTCTTTCGTCGGATCCTCGTTCATGCGGACGTAGATGTCCATCGAGTCCGTGGCCCGCTTCGCAGAGCTCTTGGCCACGCTTTTTCTGTTTCTCACCGCCATGCTTCACAAAGGATCAGGCTTTTCTCCCCCACAGGAAATCTAAACAAAGGGGTAGGTAAAACGTTACGTCATACATGCATGGCAGAGCATCGAGATCATGAGCCTAGGCGGAGTGGGTGAGCCTTTAGGCACAAGAAAGATTCTAAAAAAAGAAAAGGTATGTCTGACATGCTGTGCTGCCCTTGACTCATGCCTTCTTATTTTCATATTAGAGATAGGCTCGAAGTAGGTGATCGCATTAAGCATGTTAATCTGATAGTGCAGGCAACCCCACATGGTCTTTTGTACTGCATGCATGGAGCCGCGTGGTCTTGGGAGGCCAGACAGTTTCACGGCAGTAAACAAAATGGAAGATGCGTGTATATAGAGCGTGTAATCGTTACAGATCATGAATTTATCCAGACGTGGTGATTAGAGAATAAATAAGTAGAGCGAGGGGAAAACTTCTCGGGTTCGTCTTGAAAGCTGTTCCGCGGTCGTGACCCGCCATCATGGCGCAGCCACTTTCTCATCTTGTTTCTGTTCGGTTGCCGAGAACGCCGTTTCTTGAATGGCCTTCTTCAAATTTTTGGGAATCACCTGCACGTACGTTGCCGGTACGTAGCCGCTGCGGCCGTCGCGCGTGCGGACCCGCCACCACTGAGAAACATTACCCGACGGATCCGTGCTCGACAGGATAGCCGCGAGGTCGCCGCGTTTGAGCTCGACCTCGATCTGCGGGTTCTCCGGAACGAAGTCGTAGAGCGCTCGGCAGAACTGCAGCTGCGACGGGTCTATGACCTCTTCGCCATTCATCTGTCGGAGCTGCTCGTTTTGCTGGTCGGCCATGTTGCGAATGAGCTTGCCCAGCAGGTACGGGAGACCGAAGACGGCTGTCAGGAAGAATAGGAGGGGCTTAAAGCTCGGCGAGTTCGGCTTTGTTGCGCCATGCATTTGGAACTTCGCGAACTGCGCGGGGCTGATCTCGAGCGCCTTCGCGTTCTGCGGCACGCGCTTCCCCGTGAGCTTCGCCAGCAACGCCCTGCCCCATCTGAGCAGCGCAAATATGCCTAGGATCGAGCCGAGGCTCTGCTTGAGCCGCCCAAACTGATCGGCCACGCTCATCATCGCGAAAAACGAGGAGTGCGTCGCCATGTATGTGGACTCCAGCATCTGCGCAAACCCGCCAAATGCTCCGATCATTGACTCTATGAGCTGGAAAGTGGCTGCCGTCGAGTTCTGGAAGGCGTTCCCCTGGCCATTGTTCATGCCGTTGCCGAACCTACCAACGCCGCCCATGCCGAGCCCGCCGTAGCCTCCGTAGCCACCGTATCCGCCGTAACCTCCAAGGCCGCTGTAGCCACCGTATCCGCCGCCAAGGCCGCCGTAGCCACCACCGAGTCCGCTGTAGCCGCCGCCGTAGTTTCCGTAACCGCCGTAACCGGAATTGTAGCCGCTGCCGTAGCCGCTGCCGTAGCCACTACCGTAGCCGCTGCCGAACCCAGAGCCACTAAGGCCCTGGTTTATTCCAAAGCCCGTGTCCGTGGGGTCGTTCAGCCCCACGGGTTCCATAGGCCGTGGCGGTGGGGCGTCGGTGGTAGCAGGCAGGTTCCCCACTGTGGCGGGGTCTAGCACAGCTTCCTCCGCTTGCCTATTCGCCGTAGCCGTTTCCCATGGCTTCGGCCTGCTTGCTGACATCGTGAATCCTGAGACGACTGTGGAATTTATGCACGCGGGTTCAAGCCGAGATTTGATGAAGCAAACCGAACCGAACCCCGCGTCACTGCTCCGAATTGAACGTACCGCGGCGCCTAACGGTATCCAGTGCGTTTTTCGTGTTCGAGGGTCGGAAGTTGTCCGCTTTGTTCGTGTGTGTCATGTAATGTAATGTAAGGGAATATTAATGGTCGGGAGATGTTGGCAGGCAGCGGCTTGGACGAGGCCCCCGCGGGGTCGCAGATCACGTGCATGTCTTTATCTGGGATCTGACAAGCGCGCTGCATGGAACTAGCGGCGGCTTTGGGGATCAAACAGCGGGCTTTAAAGCCCCACAATGCAGTGAAACGGCCGCTGCGCGTGTTTGTCCAGCAGTTACTGCTGCATTGGGTCGAGGCCCATCCTGCCCCGCGATTCGAAGGCTATGCTCGTCACCTTTGGGAGCTGAGTAACCCAAGTGTATACACGCATTAAGCGTCTCGTGCTGTCCATAAACCGTGATCACCACAAAGCCAACGCTCTTTTTTCACCTTTCGAGAATGGATTACAAGTCCTTCGCCACAGGCGTGATGCTTGTGAGCTCCGGATTCATTCTTGGAGCCGTCTATGCGAACTGGACCTACGACTACTATATGCTGTGGGTGTCTCCCACCCCGGCGAACATGCTCTCCCAGGCCATTTCCCACTACCGCGCCAAGGCCGAGCAGCCCGCGTTCCTGCACCATGTTCTGCATGCCGTGTTTCTGCTTGGCGGCGTTTCGGCGGTGGTCAAGCTGTTCCGTGCCACGGAGAGCAACACGCTGTTTGACGGCGGATCGCTGTTCCTATTCTTCATATGCGCGGTGTTCTACATTGCGAACCTTGTGCCGGCCTCGTACTCTTTAAAGACCGGCAACTGGGGTGATATCGATGCTGAGACCGGTATCAAATTCATCAGCGCTAGTCAGATCCTCATGGTATTCGCTGTGTTTGGCGTGCTGTCCCTGCAATTCGGACAGTGGTGGGCTGGCAACGTCGACAGCCAGCGCGCTGCTCAGGCCCTGAAGGAGAGCGCCGACAATGAGGAGCCGGAAACTGCAGACGAGGGCACTCCCGAGGCAGAGACAAGCTCTGTCGCGGGCAAGGCCTCGAACACTCGAAAGCGTTATTAATCGATAAATCACTTGTTAGCCATTCTTAAAGAATCGCGCGGCCAAAATGTTCGGAAAACGCGTTGGTCGCGCTGCAACATTCACAATTGGCGGCCGCTGCGTCGCCGTCGATCTTGCATGGCGCCTTCACAAGCAGCCGCGCTGCTGGAGGGCTGAGCAGATGCAGGCTGGATCAGGAAGCGGGCTGGGTCAGTGAGTGAGCAAAACGTGTATCCAAAATAAATAAAAACTAAATCACGATGTTATGATACAGCCAGCCTTTGTGCCGAAGGATGCCTGGACTCCTCAGTGAATTGGGGCGTATCGCTTCCAGGCTCGCCGGCAACCAGCTCTGAGCCGCTAACGGGCTCGTTCGTAACTCCGCTTTCATTCACGCTCCGCGCGGGTTCCATGATGCCCGTTCTAGTGTTGCCCGTTCTAGTGTTGAGGGCTGTGCTTGTTGTTGTGCCAGCGTCCAAGTCTAGGCTGTTGCTCATTTTGTCAACAAGGGCCGCTTCTGCTGACCGTGGCAGCGGTGCCAGAGGGTCAGCAGCTGATGCATTGATGTTCTTTCTGTCTAAGGTCTGGCTGATAGACAGCTCGGATGACTTCGAAGACGGCGAGGGCGACGATGACGACGATGCTGTAGAGCTGAACAAATTGTTTCGCACGGGCCGCTGCCGCCAAGCGTTCGGGTCGTTCATGTCGGCGTCCACTCTGCCAAACTCGCCGGCCCACCATCGCGGTTTCCAGCCCGAGGGCACAACCAGAACCAGGGATTCCGGGCTCGTATGCGGTGTGTACTGCTGGTTGATGAACTGCGATTTTCGGGCCAGGAAGTAGTCCCACACGCTTCTTGTTCGCTGCGGCGCCTCCTGCGCCAGTAGATCGCGCTCAGAGTTGAACAGGAACGTGCCGTACTGGCCAGCGTACGTATGGTACACAAGGCGTCTCAAAAACCGCTCGTTGTATTCGAATGCTGTGGGGAAAAGCACGAGAAGTTGATAGACGCAGTCCAGGAACTGCTGGAATATCGGTCCATCCTGCCGGCCCTTAGTCGTTTCCGTCAGGAAGTTCGTGACGTTCGTGAACAGGTCCGTTTCTTCTTGCTCGCTGTCGGTGCCGCTGGGCGAGTGCCGCTTGCTGTTGACAAACGCGCTTCTTAATGCAAATTGGTGGCCAAACGAGACCCACTCCTTCTCGACAAGGACCATGAACCCCTCGAATGTACGATAGTAGGGGTCCAAACAGAGCATGGCCAAGCTCGTTATCTGGGGCGTGCGGTCCCAGCCGTCGCTGCAGTGCACAACGACGTGCGAACATTTGAAGTAGACCTGCTGGACCACGGTCCGGCTGCTCTCGATGAGCAGCACGATATGTTTCAGCCACTGGCTGCGCTCGAGGCTTTGTGGGCTTGGCGGCTCGTCGCCCACATCGGAGTGCCTAAGGGCGTCTTGCACACGCAACAGCGAGTCGCGCATGACATGCAGGTTATCGACGCCCATGTAGCATTTTCTGGCCGGCTTGTAGCGGTCCATGTTCTCTGTGCCACCGCCGAGAGCGACTTGCGCAATTGCGTTCGTGCTTGGCCGGAGATCGACGACCAAATGGTCTGCCTGCGCGCCGCGCATGCCACTGGGGCCCTCGTTCGTGCCCCAAATTGCGCTGATGATCGCCTCGTCCTGCATGCTCCGCGACTGTTTGATACCAATAAGGGGCTGGCTGCACCTTGAGATCGTGCACTTGTTCAGAGTCAGGTAGTAGCTCAACACGGGTAACCTGCCCTTCGACCGGTACTTCGCGGCGTATGCAAGGACATTGTCACTGATATTTGCCGGAACCACGAGCTCGCGCGGGTACGTGGCACACAGTTTATGCTGCTTGTTCGCAAGCGAAAGCCTCCACTTGCTGTCACCGTCGAGAACGCCCATGCGTGCGTACTCCTTGGAAGCATTGTAAATTTCCCAGCCGTTAAAGTCCTTTTCCAGCGTCGCTGGGGTGTACAGGAATGCATAGAGCTGGCCAATGTGCCGGATCGCGCGCAGCTCCTCAATTGTGTCGAAGGCGAGCCTGGACTCGGGCTCGGAGCGGAATTCGAACCGGATGAACATGAAATCTTTGCACACAATTCGGATCTGCGTGCCGCACCTCGTGGCCTCAGCAACAATGGGGTAGCATATCCATATCTCGCGCTCAGCCGCCTTGAACACCATGTGATGGCGCATCAAATGCAACGTGCCATCGAGCCGATGGCCAAGGCGCATCAGCACGGCGGGTGCCTTCGTCACTTTTATCCCGTCCATGCAGGTACACACAACAGCGAGGCAATGTGGCTGGACCGCTCTGTAATTCGCAGCGTCGCCGGTCGCTACAACGATAAAATGCGGGTCGGGGGTTATCGATTCCGTCGGTATCAAGACCGATGCACGTGACGCGAGCCTCGATAGATCGAGCGGCCTGGATCTCGGGCGGGGAGGAATGAACTCAATTACGGCCGGCGCTGGTGCGCGAGCTCATGTCCCCTAGCGCTATTTAGTTTATGAGCTCACAATTTTCTGTTTAGCGTTGAACTGGCTCTCGATGCCGCCCGCCCCTCGGCCAGCAGTTCAATGCTAAACAAATGCAAAGGTCAAACAGCCCAATGTCTAGGATCTGAGATGCGCGAACACAAAGTCTGGGATCCAGCTTCTTTGTTGCGCGTCCAGCGTGGTAGATAACCAGTTGATCCGATCCCGTATTACATACGGACGAGCGTTAATACGGTCACGTTGCGAGTGGACGCTGTGAGTATGCGCTGCGAGTATGCGCTGTGCGCCACAAATACCAACCTATATATTTAATGTGTGCCAGGATTAGCTAGATCTATGCTATGCCAGAGCCGTGGACCGTCGGGATTAGAATACCGCGTCTTTGGTTATAATACTTTGGCTGGCGGTGAGCAATGTCGTAATTTCGAAAAGCGGTGTGCGTCATGCATACACATTGCGCAGAAACTGCATCCCTTGCCTCTCGTTTCTCCGTAAGGCTGTGCGTATCGAGTGCGTTTGGGCGCTTCCCCGGCGGTGTTCCAAATAATCTGACACTTTGCAGCTGGCAGTATCGTGTACCCTGAAACGCCCAGATTTCTGCTCATAAATCAAAGAGCCACGACCAGCATCTTTGGATCCTAGCTTTTCGGGTGCTGGCTGAACTCCTTTTCTAATTACTATCCTCGCGGATGTACGTGAAGAATGTAGCCGACGAATTTGTACGTGAGTACTATACGCGGCTCTATTCGCGCCCGTCCTCGCTGTACCAGCTCTATGCCTCAAATGCCTCGCTTGTCCATGGAGAGGAGGGCATGGAGCCGTACTCCAAGCACGGCCAGGGAGAGGCCTTGGTCCACGAGCTGCTGGGCCGTAAGGGCTTTGGACACAGCAAGGTCTGTGTGACTGACGTGTCTGCGCTGCGATCCGCGCCAACCTCGATCGTGGTTGTTGTTGTTGGGGACATGCGACTCGAAGATAACGCGCCGAGAATGTTTGTGCAGTCCTTTGTTCTGCACGAGCACCCGCAGCGCGGGCCCCTCGTGTTGACCGACGTGCTGAAGTTCCTGCAAGAAGATGGCACTGCGAGCCCGCTGACGCCGAACAGCGAGGTCGATGAGCGGATCAAGCTCGACGCGCCGCGCGAGTCCACAAAGCGCACGCTAGAGCCAGAGGAGAAGGTCAAGCCCACGCCGAGCCCGGGATCTGACCAGCCCCAGGACGAGGCAAAGGCTGCGGAGACGCCGGCGCCGGCGCTGCCCTCACCGTCTCCAGCCTCGGAAACGAGCGCGACCGAGGACCATGAAGGCAGCCATGACGAGTCTGGGGACTCGAAGCCACGGAAGTTCAAGTTCTCGTTCGACACGATCGCGAAGGCGCCGTCGTTCCGGCCGAAGAGCGCCGTGCCTCCGGCATATCCGATGCCGTACACAATGGGCGGTGCATACTCGCCCACGTACTCGCCGACTCCGGCGTACCAGGCCGCGCTCCCGCCACACCTCCAGATGCAGCAGGTGCCCTTCCAGTACCAGATTCCCCACCAATTCGTGCCGCCCGTGCATGGGCCGCCGGTTGTGTCTGGACGTGCATTCTTGGAGTTGAGCTCGGATCAAGTGACGTCCGAGGAGGTCGCGGCCACGCTCGATGGCATGATGAACTACAAAAACCTTAAAATCGACGCGCCAAGAAAACGAGGGTACGCAGATTTCTACACGCCAGATGCGCTCATGCGCGTCGTCTCGAGGGGACCCATACCAATCACAGGCAGCAGTGCCACTCTCACCGTGAAGCCCGCGCGTCCGGGGCCACGCAGAGGAGACAGCAACGACATTTGATTGCAAATGCGTAGGTTCGCCGAACACTTAGGTTCGCCGTCGAAAACAAAAGGACACCAACTCAATTAATAGAATGTTACTGTATGTAAACATACATGCCCGACAAAGACATGCTCGACAAAATCATGCTCAACAAAACCATGCTCGGCAAAATCATGCCCGACAAAATCATGCCCGACAAATATGTAGCGCAGACCGTGAATACTGCTGGATCCGCAGCGAACATGGCACGGTGGTATTCACGCTGACGTCCATCATTTTTCGTACTCACTTCTCCACTTTTAGTGATCATTTCTGGAGATCCTTTTCAACCATGGCGCGGCAGATCGCGTGATAGAACGACTTGTGTTTGTCGAACGTGCGCAGCGCAAGGTCGCGGTCGACGCTCTTCAGCAGAAGGTACCCGGGGCGAACAAACTTCATCCGGCCCACGGTGCCCAGCCAGTCTGCTAGAGTCGTGTATTCCGCCGAAACATGTGCGGTGACCGCGAGCTTCAGCCAGCGGAACTTGATCTCGGAGTTGTTTGAGTCCGAGATACCATATGTGCGTCCAATGGCCGAAACCGCTTCCGCAACGCGGCCCTCGTTCTCTTGAACGTTGATATCACCAAGCTTGCTGAACAGCTCGTTCAGAAACACAATGAGCTGAAGAGGGTTCCAGCCTTCGACGTTGCTTGGCGACGCCCATTTCTTCCAGCCCTCGCCATACAGGCTGTCTTTTGCGGCCCACTTTTCGGCCAGCTCATAGCACGGCCGCGCGAGCTCCTCGTCAAAGTCTGGTTTTGGGGGCAGACCGGGCGTGTCGAGCCACAGCTTCCAGTCGACCTTCTCAAGGGCGGCAATCCCGAAGTATTCGTAGAGCGTGGCCTTGAAGTCTTCGGTCGTCAGCGACTTGTACTTGAACTTCGTGAAGTAGTACGGAATAAACTTGTCCCAAAGCTCGCGGCCCACCAGTCTCTCGAGGTACCACAGGAAAGTGGATCCCTTCTCATAAGGCACCGTCGAGAAAGTGTCGTCCGGATCGATGCTGGAGTTCAGCTCGAGCCGCAGCTTCGTGTACTCGGCGGGCTGTCCTGCCACCGAACCCTCGAGGTCGTGCCATCCTTCGATGGCAGCAAAATGACGGTAGGCCTCGCCGTGGATCTTGCCCAGAATACGGCGTTCAATGTACACCGTCCAGCCCTCGTTGAGCCAGAAGTGCGACCAGTTGCTGTTGCTAACAAGGTTGCCCGACCACGAGTGCGCCAGTTCGTGTGCAATGACGTTCACAAGCGTACGGTCGCCGGCAATCAGCGTCGGCGTCGCAAAGGTGATGTTCGGGTTCTCCATGCCTCCGAAGGGGAAGCTTGGCGGCAGAACCAGCACGTCGTAGGTGCCCCACTCGTAGGGGAACACGAGCGACTCGGCAGCGGCAAGCTGCTTCTCGGTGTCCTGCTCGAACTCCCACTGGCACGCGTCCACGAACTCGGGCTCAGCCCAGACGTGCGAACGCGGCCCGATGGGCTTGCCCACAAGGTTACCCGCAGCCAATGCAAACAGGTACGACGGAATAGGAACCTTCTGCTCGAACACGTTGTCTGAAACCCGCACGCCGCTAAGAAGAACCGGGTACTTGCTCTCGATCTCGAACCGGAAGCTTGACTTCACCGAGGGCGTGTCGAAGCAGGGGATGATCGACCGCGCGTGGATCGGCTCGCACTGCGAGAACAGGAAGGGGGCTTTTTTGCCTAGTGTCTGCTGGGGATCGAGCCACTGCAGGCCAGTGCACTCCGCAGTCGTGGCGAACTCAACACTAAGATCACCCTCGACGCCAGTAGGCACACCAGAGATCGTGAGCGGCGTGCCCAAGAAGGACTGGCGCTCACCAAGAGACCAGTGCAGCTCCTTGTTGTTCCACTTGGCCGTCTTGATGGTCAGATAGGACGTGTCAAGCACAACAGTCTCCTTTGTGGAACTAAGCTTCAAGGTGATGGTTCCACGGATCACTTTCGCATCCCAGTCAATGGTGGCTGCGACTAGCGTGTGCCCAACGGACACCGAAGCGTAGCTCGACAAGGTAGAAGTATCCTGCGACATTCAAAATAGGCTCAGCGCTCGCGACGGCCTGTTTGCAGTAGTTCTGTAGAATATGCATGCTCCCACCTCGACGACTACATATGGCGTGAGCTCGCCTGCCTACCCTAAGCCACACTCACGTTCGTGTCTCAAGTATACATGCTGTCGAGCCTTGATCAGGCTTTCGAATCAGGACAGCCGTCATATATATTTAACTTCGATATATAGGATCAAGTGCATGGTGGTTTTACTCATGGCCTAGTTTCAGCGGCATCTTGTATTTCTCGCACCCATCCAGGTCCATGCGCCATTGGGGATTGTGTCGGAGCACGTTCAGGGCTCGGCTCAAGACTCAGACCAGGACTCGGTTCAGGACTCGGTTCAGGACGCAGAGCAGGACTCGGAGCAGGACTCAGGCCGGAAATCCAACGAGAGCTCGGCTCAGCACTGTGTTCAGCACCCATTTTTTCGGAATCAATTTGACAATGGGTTGAGGTACCGCTAGAGATCCTGGAGCTCCGTCCGACTTCGTGTAGACTGTACACAACGAGGGCTGCGTTCAGGGCGACTGCCAACCAACTAAAAGCTGTAGCAGCGCAAACAGCCCTTGCATCAGCCACGGAAATAGCAAGAACCTTACCAAGCTCGTTACTGCGCGCAATCTGCTTCGAGAACAGAACGCCGATAGTCACGAGGAATGCGAAGTCAACAATGTCGAACACAATAACAAGTCTGCGCAGCTCGGAAGCATCCATTGGAGCCAGTAGACTCAATGGGATCATTATGGCCGTTTCCATGAGAGAAAGCAAGGCAAGGACAGATGCGCTTTGAACATCTTCCGTGCTCGTCGCCGTCAGAACTGACTGGCCTAGACCGTTGATACACGTTACAAGCACGAGTTTCGTAGTTCGACCAACAGCTTCAAAGGGTGAGCCCGCAATCCCTGAGTTCGCGAGCATTCAGGTCCAGTTCGATGGTCAAAGACAAGGTTTCGAAGGACGGTGGAAAGTAAACAATGGCCCCGGCCGCTTAGGGTCGGCGCCAGGGTACGGGCGCGTCCAAGCCGTATATAAATTGCATGGGGTACAAACTTGCATTACACCTGTGTAATTTCCTTGCTGGCTATAGAGGCCAGAACGGCGATCGTGACTGCGAGACCAGCATGGACCAAAACACCGGCGACCAGCAAGCACGCCATTTTCGACTTGTCAACGGACACCGCCTGCGATGCCTGGGCTGACATGACTTTGTAGAGGTTGCCATACACAAATATCGCGCTGAGGGCGAACGCAATACTGATGGAGATGTAGCGAACCAAGCTCGCAACAATCGTGCCCACCAATGCCCTTGCGCCAAGCGGCGAGCCGACGACAATGACGGCAGGGATCCAGATCGTGAACGAGTAGCCGTAGAGGCAGACCGTCTGCACGAGAGTCAGCGTGGGCACGAGATTGAAGAACTGCACGCAGAACCACACCACCACGGGAACGGCAAAAGTGAATGCAAACAGCGTGCCCGCGATCCCCGTTAGCAGGCCGGCATCGTAGTCTCCCTGCACATTGTTCAACAAACCTGACGTCGTTGCCGAAAAGAACACGGCAAAAACCATCGTCAAGTAGATCCACACGGGGCCCCACATGTCTGGGTTCTTTCCGTGGGCAATCGAGCCGGGTTTGCGCGCATGCTCGGAATCCACCATGCCGTTCGTTAGAAACGGAACAGTGAGCAACGGGTTCAGCGCCAGAAGGCACCTCTCAACGACATCGTTCGTGTCGACGTCCCAGAGATCGTACAGCTTACCCAGTAAAGTGCTCGAAGCTGCTCGGTCATTGCTTGGAGGCGCACCGCTCATTTGTCCAGCAACCTGAGGGTGCTCCACAGTGGGCTCATAAGATGTAGCGCCCATACTCTGGGGGGCAACATCGGGCTCAATAGACATCTTGGAGTTGCAGGTTGGCCTACCAGTTACAGAGCTAGGTCGAGCTAAGTCGAGCTTGGCTGTCGAGATGACATACGGCTAGCATAACCGTATCACGTGTAACCTCTGCATGCACGAAACGCGTCGGGCAAGCCACTATACATACATATATATATATATATATGTACACACATATACACAACTGTACATAAGACACCCACATGTGTATACAGCCAGACGCGTGCACTTAAGAACATGCAGGCATCACGATTTGTTCAGAGTCTGCAGAAAGTAAAGGAAAGCCATAGCGCGCAAGCCGCGAAGCGGAGCCATCAGCGGACGGAATTCAATCTCAATGGGAGCCAGCCGGCGCGAGATCGGCCCGAGGTCGCACCAACAAGCTTTGATTCAGAAGCAGTGGAACAGGACGACATGTTTCCGAAGATCAGGCTCGTGTCGAGGTACCAATCGCGCGAAGACTTGCTGAAAATGATCCCTCCAGAGACAGAGACCTTGACGATTACTGAGCTGTACAAGCAGGTGTCACCTCCAGACTTCAAGCGGCCGCCCACGGCGAGCGCGAATTTCGTGGTTTTCGGGATCGTTGCAGCGCGGTCTGTGACGCGGACGAGTGCGCGCGGCACAAACTTTGTGACCATCACGCTCAGCGATCTGAAATACGACATCTCGCTGGCGCTGCACGGGAAGGCGCACGAGAAGTTCTGGAAAGTGAGGCCGGGGACTCTGTTGGCTCTGTTTAACCCGCAGTTCTACGTGCAGAAGTTCGAGAACACGGCGCGGTCGTTGGCATTGAGCCTGTCTAAGGACACCTGTTTGGTCGAGATCGGCCAAGCAAAAGATCTGGGCCAGTGCGAGTCTATGACTTCCGCGAGCAAGAACTCCAAGCGGTGCAAGAACTGGGTGGATGTGCGGAAGTCGCACGTTTGCGAGTTCCATATCGAGCAAAAGGCCACGAAAACGAAAAGACCAGAGTTCAATGCTTCTTCCGCCAAGCTCTGGGACCCGAAATCCGGCAGCAGCGGCAGCGCAGGTTCGAGCCGGCTCACAGTGTACGAAGGAGGCGAGGTGAACTGGAAGCGCGGGCTGCAAGTAGACACGCAGGCGCCGGGATCCCGTTCTCACAGTGGTCCTGGAGGCTTCAAGGGGTTCCCCGATGCGCCCGTAGGTCGCGTGTTCCAGCGCAGCGTCGCCGATCGCCGAGCCGATCGCTCGAAATATGAGGAGAGCCTTGACGAGAGGAAAAAACGGCTTGCTCGTGACAAAAAACAGCTGGAACTCGTCACTGATGACGCGCGGCTGAAGTCACAACTGCAGCAACACCAGCCAGTGCGCGGAGGCAGAGTCACTAAAGATTCCACGGCGAAAGACTCTGGCAGAGTTTTCGCGCGCACGCAGCTGCGGAAACTGGGTTTCAACCCATTGTCCATATCGCATCAGGCGAAGCTGCCTGTGACGGCCGCGCGTGCGCCCGAAGACAGCGACAGCGATGATCTAGAGATAATTTGAGCGTCCACGCAGTTGCATAGCTGTCCAGTAACATAGCTGCTCAGTAGCATTCTCCACTTATTTATTCTACGTACAAGAAACATGCGTACAACGCAAACCTACAAGGTACAAGCACAACGTATACATACATAAGGAATACAAATGCAGCCCTCTATTGCTTCTCGACTGCGAGCCGCTCTTCGTTCTTCTCGAACCAAAAGCGGAAAGTGTTCGTTGTGTCCTCGAAGTCCGGGGCAGCATCCCACGGCTTCGGGGTAAGGATGTAGTGAATGTTTTTGACCTCGTCGTCGCTCCAGACAGATCTATGGATCGTGTTCAGGGTCTTGAGCGCATTGTACTTGTAAGAAAGCGGCACCCATTTGTTCTTGAACACGTCTGACAAGAGCGACTGGTCCGAGAATTCGTAGTTGGCTGTTTCGTCCGAGTCTAGAGCCGCCAAGATCTTATTGTAGTTGCCCTCATCGGGCAACACGACCTGGAGGCCTCCGTTGCACATGCTCAGCCCGGCGTCGCACGGCGGTCCCTCCCAGTGCTCTGCGTACTTGTACTTGTGGTAGTGCGTGTATGCGCAGTTTTCGGGGACCCATTCCTTCGGATACGACGGCTTTTTGAAAGGGTTGCAGACACAGGCGTGACTCGCCGCAAACACGCGCGTGTCCTTGTTCAGCGGGATATCCATTAGCTCGTCCATATTTCTAATTACAATCATGTCGCTGTCGAGTTGGCCGACGCGCTCGAACTCGGTCAAGCAGAAAGGCGACAATTTGCTCCAGCAGTCGTAGAATCGCGGATCTGCGGAGTAGTCCTTGTGCGCGGTGGGCAAGAGATACTTGATCCGCTTCTTATAGATATTTCGGGCGTCTAAGATCGCGTGGCCCTCCTCCTCGAACGAATCCGTGTACAGCACGACCAGTGGGTACTTGCTGCCGACCTTCTGCAACGAGAAGTTCAATGCCAGAACGCCGTCCATGTATTTGGTGTTCGTGACGAGCGTCGTCCACACTTTGGGTTCGCCCTCTGGAAGCCGCTCGCGGATCTCAGTCATAGGATCGCAGGCACCGATTCTCTATGCGCCACAGCTGCGAAACAGATAGCTAGACTAGAAGGCGTCTAGATGAGACTGAATGCCAGTGCGGCTTCAGGCGCCAATGCACCCGCCGATCTGTCCTTGCCCTGATTAGGGCGGAGATAATATCCGTTATTACCGCCGCTATCGCGGCCACCCGAGGTAAACATAACGTGAAACAAGATCAAGCGAATAGAAGGAATGCAGGTTTGGCTTAGAACACGCCAGTGTTTGCAAGTGATTAGTTTCTTTTACGTGTATGCTATCTTAAATAACCATGTATTTCCAATAATTTCAAACGGCTGAAATTGTCGGCCTGTGCCCATCATCCTGCAGCAATGAATCAACCGGCATGTCATGCTCGACGGGCTCGACGGGCTCGACGAGTTCAGACGGCCGAACAGGCTCGTCGAAGCCAAGGCTTTGCTCCGCCTCCTTCATCGCAGCAGCCTCCTTCTCTCTACGCAGGCGTTGGCGGCGCTGCGCCAACGTTTCCGGTGCGCCGCTGTGCTGTGCTTTAGACTTTTCTCCCTTCAGCCGCGCCCGGCGCTGGGCCAGCGTCTCATTTGCATGCTCGTTGATATAATGGCGGTTGATGGCGCGCGTGTGCCACTTGATTCGCGCGTCATAGTCTGCCTCGGCCATGTACTGCATCTGCATGAGCGTCGGCTGGGTGTTATTGACGAGATCCGCTGGGTGGAAGTTCTTGGACAGTCTCGCGTCTTCGGCGCGCTGCCTCTCCATTTCGCGGACCTCGCGCGAGAACACCTGCTTTTGGATCCGCTTGCCGGCCTTGCGGATCTCGAGCTCCTCGATGAGCGACGTCGGCCCGCCCGAGTGTGGGACGATGCCGCTATGTACGCCGCCTGCATCGAACATTTGCGAATGCCGCTGAATAGCCTCGGGGTCGAGCTTGGAGAATGCAACGTCGTTGTCCAGAACGGCCATCTGCGCCATCAACGTCTGGGCCTCTATTGCGTCATACTTCTCTCCCATTTCGTCCTTTTGAACATCCGGCAGACGCGAGCTCTTCTTCTGGAATATTTTCGGGAGCCAGCTCCGCCTTTTATGGCCCTTAGTTTCCCGCTGCTGCTCCTCTGCGCCGTGCTCGTCGTCGGACACATCATCGAGACCCTCGCGGTCATCGCTCATTATGGTTGCCCGGTCCGAGTCCACGTCCGATGCATGCGCCGAGCCGTCGAGATCAACGTTGAACCCGTCCATGGACAGCCCCCCGTTCAGACGGTCGAGCGAATCCAGCCGCTCTGTGTAGGGCACCGCGTCCTCGAGCGGGCTCGGGCCCCATTGCGGCGGCACAGGAAGGTCCTCCATCGGCAACGAGCTTTTGCGCTGCGCGGGCTTCTTGCTGAGTCGAGGCGGGCGCATGAGCTGCGAGGGAATCGGGGTCGGGTAGTACGTGGAGGTGCTTTCGGCCAGCGACACGCCGGACAGAGATATTGGCGTGCTGCCTCTGCGCGGTCGCTGCTCGGGCTCATTGACGCTGGTGCCGCTCCTGTTCCTTCTTCGGTCGTTTATTAGCTGAAGGCTGTACTCAGCGCCATCCTCGTAATCGCTTTCATCGAGCTGCGCGGCCGCTCCGGGGCTCAAAGTGGGTGAAGAGACGGCCAGTATATCGGCCTGCAAGTTCGGTCTGAATGTTGGCGAGGCTTCTGGGGGCGGTAATCGGTCGTCGCCGTCATCGAATATCAGATCTGTGTCTTGGGTCGTGCTAGACACCGCTCGCAACGTTGGATCTTGGCTCAGAGACGGATCGTGCGTGTCTGGCAGGGCCAATGGGTCATCGCCGGACACAGGCAGGGCTCTCTCCAAGTAGAAGCTCCGCCGTGGAGACGGCTTGAAGCCTGGCGAAGGCGTCAGTCTTTTGGGAGTCGGAGCCGGGATCTCGTCGGTTCGTATTGGCAGGTTGATCGGAGACGCGAATTTGGATGGGTTTCGGCGGTGCGTCCGCGGGGTGGAGGGCGCTGGCGGTGGAGACGCCGCATTGTTGGCTTCCATTGGGGGTCCAGATGCTGAACCAAGACTGAGGCTCGCTGCTCAAGCTCGACTTTTCCTCAGGGCCCTTTGTTTATGCGGTCTTGGCCGCACCGGTGATGTGGGCGTGCCTAGGCGCGTGCCCTAGCCCACGATCCATGAGGATCGAAGCGAGCGTCGTAAACAGCTGTGCCAGGCATTGCGAAGCGTGCTAATGGCTACAGCGTGTTTGCCCGCTTGCACGAACAAACAATTTGTGATAGTATAAGATAATATAAAATAATTGTCGTTAACATTCATACTAATTCACACCTGCAATTACTGCTTAGCCCCCGCGCCGTGCAAGTTCCTGGCGCCGGGCCTGTTTGTTGAACACATAAAAGTCTACCTGCTCCGGCGGAATATCTTCCGGGACCGAGATGTTATCTGTGTCCACAACATCGACGCTCTCATCATCGGAGTCCGAGTCCATGGAGTCCGGATCCGAGCTGACGATCGACCGGAACGGGATCACCAAGGCCAGGAGCAGCGCATTGGTTACCCAAGAATACACGACCAAGTGCCAGCCGCCGACCAGCCTGTAGCTGCTGTGGCCCAGCACGTTGTGCAGATCTGCGAACGCAACTCTCCACAGCACGATTCCAAGCATATTCAGCGCGAGCGACGTCACGAGCAGGTACTTAGCAACAAGCACGGTCTTTTTGCGGTGGTGGAAGGCCCAGCTGAACAGCAGCGTGGCCAGCACCAGCGATTCGGGCACAAGGCTCAGCGCGAGCGCAAACGTGGCCGTGCGCCAGTTCGCGCAGAATGCAGAGTTGTACTTGCACAGCCGCCGCGCCGGGAACTTGACAGAGCCCTCGTCCGAATTAAACTTCCAGAGCCCAATTGTTTGGCCCCGGCCATTCGCAAGCCAGGGCACTCTCATGAATCGCCAGCCCAGGGCCAGAGACAGTGACGCAAGCAGGCATGCGGTTAAGTACGCAGTAACCGCTTTGCGCGTGAGCATCCCTTGCGCTTCCTGGCAAGCTCCACTCCAGTGCCAACTAGTTCGACTCCTTCGGGCTGCGTGCTCACGCAGTCTAGCCTGCTCACAGTGAGGTAGGAGGAAGCTCGCTCCTGTGGGGCTGTGGGGCGCCTGCGCTTCACCTCACCCCATTACTCAGTCACGCAACACCGGTTTGCGGTGGGGACGATGCTCGGCGGGCCGAGCGCGTTGCCGCAATTAATGTACATTTCAGTTTATATTTAGTTGTAAATGCTGGGATTAGCACACTTTCGTGGTTTCTGTCTATGGCTGGCCGGGGGTCGCAATGCAGTGTGGAGTCAAGGCCATCAGTGCGTTAAGGCCAGCGCTTCAAGGCCAGCGCTTCAAGGCCAGCGCTTCAAGGCCATCAGCGTAGCACCGTAGCTAAGATAAGGAACTACTTTTCCCGAGGCTCGGCTTCTCTTGGTGCTGGCTCTGCTGGCTCAGCAGCGCTCGTTGTCGAGGCGCTGGTATTCTCCTTGGCACCGGTCTTTTCCTTCGCTCGGCGTTCGCGTGCCGAGATTTGACGGCGCTCGTCTTCGCTCAGCAGGAACTGGCGGAGGTACTCTTTGATCTCGGCGACTGATCGCTCAACCGTTGAGTCGATTATGTTCAGGACTGTTGTCGTCATGCCCAAGCTGTGCACGATGTAGACGGCGCCGCCGAGCATGAGCACAAGCATGATGAGCAGCGGGTTGCGCAGAACCATGGTGAATTCGTTCCAGCCGAGCACAGCGATTATTGCGTACACGTACACTGGAATGTGTGTCTTGAGCTGCATGACCGAGCGCTTCGCGTCGATGAACGCGGCATCAGCAACGCGCTGGAACCGCCGCTCGATCTCCTGCTGCTGCTGCACGGTCAGCAGCACCGCGAAGTCAGGAACATCATCCTCCTGTTGGTTCAGTGCGTCCACAACGTGCTGCGGAGGAGCAAGGAGCTCGCCCGTGCTGAGTTTTGCGCTGCTGAGCTGCGGTAGCAGGACCTTCGCGCTTTTCGTGGCGCGCACAGCAGCCGCATCGATGTCGTCTTCTGGTGACCAAACAACTGGCAGCCCGTCCTCCGAATACTTGAAGGTGTCTTCGAATCTGTCGCGCAGCCGCTGAAGCACGGCATCCTGCTTCACCATGGCGTCGATGCGGTTCGTGAGCTCGCGCCACGCCAAGCACTCGAGCAGCAGCTGCGACCGCTTCGTTTCCTCCGCGGCCCCTCCCAAACCGAAATCCTCGGGGTAGTCCTTGCGAATACTGCGGAGCGTGGCATTCAGCGTCTCTTGCACGGCATCCCAGGGGTGCTCGAGCGTGCCGGGGAAGTTGACAAAGTGCTGGTCGACCGCGTCGAGCCTCGTCACGACCGTTTTCTGGATCCGCTTCAGAACGCGGCGCAGCTCGGCCTCGCGCGCAAGCTCGGACGCACGCGCGAGCTCTGCATCGAGTTCTTGCAAATACACGTTGTACGAGAAGAAAGACGGGTCGATGATCGACTCGCTGGCGGCCTTCTCGAACTCTGTGCGCGCCGTGGACACGGCGGCGGCAATGCGGTCCTTGAAGGTAAGAACGTTCACCGTGCGGTCGCTAGCATCCTCGCTGTCCAACGACTTCGCAAACCGGTTGCCCGGTGCCTCCAACGCCTGCTTGAACGTGGCCAGTGCCTGTGTCTTGAGAGCAGTCAGCTGCGCACCGAAGTACGCGGTTAGGACTCCATCAACACGGCCCAAGATCTCGAGCCGCTTCTCGTTGTAAACAGATTGGTGGTAGCGGCTGGCCTTCTCATCGTAGTGCTCGAGCGCCGCGGTCCGGTGCTTGCGCAGAGTGGGGCCGAAGTCCGCAATCGCGACATCCGCATCCCCGAACGGCAGCTTGAGGCTGGCCAAGTCCGCCTCGAACTGAGCAAACGCTTCATTCGAGATCTCCTCGCAGCGGAACCGAGCAACCAAGATCTGGTGCGTAGGGAGATCAAGGTCCTTGTTCATCTCGATCTGCTCCCACACATGCTCCGCATACATGGGCCAGCCATCGATAGGGACGTGGCGGTGGTACTCGGACTTGAACGAGTGGCTGAGCTGGGTCCTTAGCTGCGTGACGGCGGACGTGAACTCCGCGGGCTGCAGCACCTTGTGGGGCAGGCCCGCAAAGTCCAGGTCGAAGAAGTCCTGTATTCGGGCATCCTGCAGCCCGTCGGGCTTGGAGAGCGCCTCCCACTGCTTCTCCAAATCCTCGGTCAGCGTCGCGGCCAACGTCGCGAGCGGCGTCAGGCCCATATGGTCGCGGATCACAAACAGAATTCGCGATCTCTGGTACTGGCCCCTGCCGGCCTGGAAAAGCGACAAATTGACCTCGAACACAGTGCGCAACAGAGCCATGTTTGCGCCAACGTACAGCCCGACTTGATGCTCCCACATGTTGATGATCAGGATCTCGCTCGTGGCCAGCGCAAACAGCGCCGCCTTTCGCTCGAAGTCCTGGTCCTCGCCGCGCTCGCGGCCATCGGTGCCTTCGACGTCCAGCACCAAAAGCGGCTCGTACTTCTTGTCCTCTTTTTGCGGCTTCTCGGATCCCATCCAGATACCTTTCGTGGTCTGCTGGCGAGCAGCCACGTCCATGACGCCGAATTCCGTGCCGAACAATGCATTCAGCAGTGTAGACTTGCCCGTGCTCTGCGACCCAAACACGGCCACAACGTTGTAGGTCAGCCCGACGTTCGACAGGCCCACCGTGTCGAAGTACTGGTTGACATGCTTTGAAAACTGTTTGTTTTCATCAATCACCTGAATCACAGACATGATCCCTAAGTCTATGTGTCAAGCCGCGCGCGTCGAAGCCTGGCTCTGCACTGATCAACAAACAGTGCGATCGCTATAAACAACAGCTCACACACAGGCACACCGCTAGCTATGGCGACCCCACCGCCACCCCTAGCCCTAGACCCATGCCGCCCGTGCGTTCTGCAAGCCGTAGGTCGTGGTTCCGGACTATGAGTAACATCGGCTTGATGATGAGTAAGCGCGCTACAGCACGAGCGCGGCCAGCACCAGCTCGCGCGCGCCCGTCTCGAGCGTGCGCTACTGACCTTGGCTGTGAGGTCACATGGTGCACCCTCCTACGCGGACCGTCCCGGACCCAACCCTGGCTATGGCCCTGATCACCGCGGCCACGAAGCGTGTCTGCTGTAACCAGGTGTGAGTATGGCCGATTATAGCCAGTACAAAGTGAATGAGTTGAAGGACATACTGCGTGAGCGGAATCTTTCTCTGAGCGGCACGAAGTCCGAGCTGATTCGCCGGCTGGACGAGCATGACTCGAACAACGCGGCTGCTCCGGAACCCGAGGCGAGCACTGATGCCAACACTGAAGCCAACGCTGAGGCGCCCGAGCCTGCAGCGCCCTCAGCAGAGGCAGAAGCCCCCGCTCAAGCCGATCCGGAAACCGCCGCGCCTGAGGAGCCCAAGCCCGCTGCTGAGGGCGCTGGTCCAGCCAAGGCAGAGGAGGAGCTGGCCCCGGCGGCCCCAGCGCCCGAGCTCAAGGACGAGGAGTATCTGGCCAAGGTCAAGGCGGATATCGAGAGCCAGATCCAGCGTGCGAAGCGGTTCGGCGGTGACTCCTCCGAGCTCGAAGCCAAGCTCAAGAGAATACTCAAGTTCGGCGTCGGCGCCGTTCGAGATGCCGCTGCAAAGGTCGACTCGCCACTAGACAGAGGAAAATCCGGCAATCGTAGACGCCAGAAGAAGTTCCGTCGTGGACCGAAACCGGCAACTGCGTGAAGCGACCTCGTGGTATGGCCTGGCAGCTCCACTTCACAACATACGAAAAACAGTGAACCGACCGGTAAAGTGTGACTTCTTTGAGAAAAATTAAAAAGGCATATGGGTATATAAATAAGTATGCATTAATCAATAATATCGTTAGTATCGACCTCACGTTCGACGGCCTACGTCGCGATCTCCTGGCCTGGACCTGAGCTCGCGTAGCCCGCGTCTGCGGCTCCCATCTCGATATCCTCGGTCACACCGTTTCCCGGATTCGTGTGCGACTCACTTTCTGCAGCGTGGTTGCCTTGCTGCGAATTGTGTTGCTGGGAACTGCCGCCGGGAGCATTGTCTCCGGGATCATCACCCTCGTCTTCGAGGTTGCCCTCAGGATCGTCAACAAGGTCCTCGTCCGACTCGTCGGACAGACTCTGTCCCGCGACGTTCGTGAACCCAGCCGCGATAAGCTCTTTGATAGGTTCGTCGAGTTTGCGAGGCATGCTCTTGAGAACCTGGACGTAGGCATTCCATTGGCGCTTCGAGTCGCAGCGCGGCAGGCGCGCGACGATCTTCTCAGTCAGCTGTTTCATTTGTTTGTCCTTGTCAATGAACTCGGCAAGGAACTTGAGGATACGCAGCATGTCGTGCTCTGCGAGCGTCGCGTCCGAAATCAGGGTCGAGAGCATGTCTAGGAAGCTGTTGTAAACCGCATTCTCCTTGGTTGCAAGCTCGCGGAAGAACATCGTTGCGAGTGCAGAGATCTTCCTGTTCGGGTGCGCAACCGCCTTCGCCATTTCTCCGAGCTTCCCTTTGACCTTGATTTGGCCGGCAAGAATGAGGAACGTAAGCGCAACAATGCAGGTACGCTGCACGCTCGAGTCTTTATCATTCAGTCTGTCGTAGAGGTACTCAGTGTGCTGGTCGATCAACCGGTTGAAGCATATGGCGACATCGCCAAGTGCAACGACAAAGTTCGACCTAACAACGTTGCTCGGGTGCGAACTCATCAATCTGACAAGCAGGGGCAAGCAGTCGGCGCAAAAGCGCGAGCTTACACACATGAGCTTCGACAACGTCTGCGTGGCTCCCATAGTTAGAAGTCTGCTCCTGCCATTATAATCGGTCGATTCAGGGCTCGGCACTGCTTGGAACTCGCCCTCGTTCTCCTCTTCGTCAGGCTTGAATTCCGTAGAGGCTGCCAGCGCTTTGTCCAGCTCCTGTTCACAGATTTCGACAACAAGACGAGTGAACGGTTTCAAAAGCGCGCGATCGCTATATAGAATCCCGTCCTCCCGCAGATCGCGTAGTACATCCTGGAAGTCGTCCTCTCCGCTGCTTCCTCCACCAGCCATCAGGTTCTCCTCTTTGTCCTGTTCGGACTGGCCCTGCTCGCCTGCAGTGCCCTCCTGCTGGGCCCTTTCGCGGGACTCTTGCGACTTGCGCTTGAACTCAAGCTCGCTGCGCTCGAGATAAACAAGTAGATTCAGCGCAACTTCGCCCACCAAAAATAGCAGCTGTGCAAAAAGTTGCATGCGACTCTGCTTTAACTCTGGTTTACCTTGAGGGTCGAAGACTCTGGCTGCGTACTGGCGTATAAGCCGCGTGTATACAACTGGGGAGCAGTCGCACATTACGTTCACGGCCATGAGAGCCTCCTTCGCCAAAAAGGTCCATTTCATCGCATTATCATCATCGGACGGAATAAGCAAAAACGAAATCAAAAGTTCAAAAAGCTCATAGTTGGGGGGCAGTCGCTGCGCGCTGTCTGTGTCAATCGAGTGCTTCAGTATCGCACATGAGTATGCAGCAAGCTCAAAGTCGCGCTTCCCGTGCGACCCAAGACCAATCTTGGCCACCGCAGCAATACCACTGCAGGCGATGCTCCGGTCAGCCCTTGAAAGCATACTCAGCAGAATAGCAGCACCACGCCGTCGGTCGGGGTCGATCTCCGACTGCGTCTGATAGAGCCCCCAAAGGCGGCTCACCACGGGAACACTAATGTAATCTGCCTCCACGGCGAGTACCAACAGTCTTTCTAGCGATGTCAGCTCACCGTGTGTGGCCCCCCTCGTGAGAGCGATGAGATTATCAGCAATTATCTGTGCGCCGCGCCTTAGATCGGCTTCCGGCGGTGCGGTCATGAACAGCTCATGGTAAGTTGTCACAACAGTCTGGCACACGGTGTTAGACTCGTCGTTATCTGCCTTCGCCCAAACAAGGTGTACCATTGCACGGATGCCTGCGGCACTAGACTCCACGGCGTACGCATCTGCATATACAAGGAGGTCAACTGCATCGAGAATGTCCGACTTCGACCGCGAAAGCAGCAGCATACGCGCAACTGTGATCGCATCGTCAACCTTGTCGATGAATCGCAGCGTGAATGAAACGTATGCTTGAGCAGCCTCGAGTTGCTGCCGGGTATCACCAGGCTCGATTTCGTCGAGTTGAGCGTTGATCTGGTCGAGGCTGGACTGCCATATCGGGCGCGATAAGCTGCCTGCATGCATTACCTGTGGGTGCGTGTCTATGAGCTGTTTCATCAGCCGCATTGCCTGCTTCCTCACAAGCTGTGTACGGTCCTTCATCTTTGAAACGGCAATCTCAGTGAACCTTTCGCGGCAGCTAATGAGCGCGGGCTCGCTTGCCACCGACGCAAGAGCTTGGACAGCCCTTAGCCGGCAAAAATGGCTCACATCGTCGACGCGCGTTTCCACTAACTTGATGAGATCGAATGCCGGTTTGTACTGTGAGCTGTCTGCACCGCTCATAGATCCGAATGTCGAGGGTCCGGCTGCGTTGTCAATGGCGAGCCCGGCCAAGTTCGAAACAGGGACGCCCGAATCTCCAACATTGCTCTCAGGACCATCAGCACCGCCAACGCCAGCGTTCGCAGGGGCCAGAATGCTATGTATTACAGGCGCGGCAATATCCAGGACGGCTTGTCGCAGCTGTGGAACGGGCGATTTGATGAGAATCGCAATGGGAGCGAGGTTCATGGCTACAATCTGGGGCATCGACTGCGTGAGCGCCTGAAGGAACGCGTTGACGCACTTTGCCCGCGTAATAGTCGCGCTGTTCTGCGAATCGGTCCACTCAGAGGCCTCGCTGGCCAAGTCTTTGAGAACAAGCTCGGTCAGGGACACATGGTCGAATTGCTTTTGCAGAGTGTCCAAAAGCTGCACGACCACTGGCACTGCGTGCTCGTAATAGGTTAGCAGCTGCAGCAACTGCGTGCGAACCATGGCCTGTTGGTGCTGCAGCTTCACGCCGAGGCTCAGCAAACGCACGATCTCGCGAGAAAGCTGCGTGTCCCTTACAACGATTTCTCGCTGCAGAAGACGGCAGCTGGGTTCGAGGTAAAGCAGCGCAAGCGTCGATCTCTTCGCAGAGGCTGTTGCGGGGAACACCGAGGCGAGTCCGCCTTGCACGGTGCGCGACACGGCGTCCATGAGCATTCGGATCTGGTTGCCAATTGGGCCCGTTGACGACGAGCGTTTGCTCGCAACCACAATGTCATCAAGGCTCGTGTCGAGGCGGGCGAGGTGGAGTCGCGTTAGGAAAAAGTACTTCTCGAGGGCCTCGCGTGTAGCCTCTGCGATCTCGGGGTTCGCCCCGGACTCCACGGCAGTTTTGCTCCAGGTCCGTAGGCAGGCCACAATTGTGCCGAGCCAGTCCTGGGCTTCCTCCGTGTACTCACCGGGCGCGGGACACGCGACGGCAAGAACCTGCGACCACACGTCCTCGTCGAGAATTGACTGGGGCTCGAGGGCCAATCTCTCCTGCAACTCCACTCCGCTGGAGTCTGGTTGACCCCAGAAGGAGTTCGAGTCCTCCGTCCACATCGCATACAGCTCTGCGAGGTCAAACATCGCGCGTTTCGGGGACAAACCGGTTGGATCTGAGTTTGTTGTTTACGATTCTTTGGCAGCGTATTGTTCCTTGCCCTAACAGCCAAAATAGGATACGACGTGTTGTTACTTATCACACTGGTCATTAATGTAGATCATATGCAGTAATACATAAAGTGCGGCCGGTTGGCTAACTTGTTCGTTTGAGCAGCTCTTTCGCCACGAGTTTTGAACACAGTCTGCCAAGCGAGCTCTTCTAAGTCAATTGCGCAGCTTGGCGTAGCCCCGTATCAGCGCCTTCTTCACGCCCATATGCTTTCGTTCAAGCGCAGGTAGCAGATCGCGCATGACAATCCCGTTCTCCTCACGAATCTCTTTGAATCTTGCCGGGTCGTTGTTCTGTCTTCTGGACCCTGCGAGGCGCGACGATCCTGAACTGCCGCCGCTGTCGGACATCCACGAGAACTGTTTCTTGCGGCCCACGGCCGCGGTCATCATGCGTGCCGTGTCGTTAGCCGCACGCTGCATGCTCTCTTCGCTGCCCTTCTCGGGACCGCTCTCCTGCTGCTCTGTAAGGCCGATCTGCAGCTTCAGCGATGTGTGTCGTTTTTCGCTCTCTTTGTCCTTTTGAACAAGCTGGCGCAGCGCGCGGCTCGCCTCGCCCTGCTCAGCCGCACTCGTCGGATTGAGCGACAGCCGTCGGTGCCGTGAGTAGGCCGCGGCCTCGGCAAGCAGCATCGACAGCCACTCTTCGCATGACGTGGATATAAGGCTTAGTGGGTCCTGGTTCAGCCCGTCGATGCTGGCGCCGTCGTCGCTACCCAGCTTCAGGCCCGCATCGGCTACAATACGCGCCATGGTGTTCCGTAGATTTTCGTAATTAAGAAGCATGTTTTCGTAGTCCCTGTCCTTCGGGGCGTGCAGCAGCCGCGCGCCCGCGAGTCCACCGGGCTCGTTCAGAAGCTCGCCGCTCAGCAGATTCTCCTCCTCGCCGAGGTTCACGCCGGCGACCTTCAGCACGTCGCCGAGCTGCTCGGGATCGTATTCCTGGTGGCCGGCGGCACCGCCCCCGGCGCCCGCGGCCCCGCTTGGCCGGCCACTGGACCGGCCATTCCCGCCGCTGTCTCTGGATTTCTTCAGAGGCGGCAAGCCAGAAGGCGAAGACGCGCCTGGTCCAGCAGGGCTCAAGGCCTCAGGCCCTGAATCTGCTCCCATAGGCGAGGCCCGTTTCGACATCTTCAGCAAAGCCAGGTATGCAGATCCGCAGTGAGCGTGGGCTTAGTAACGTATATACCAGATAGTGTGGGATGCGCAGCACAACGCGAGATTGCGCGCCTCGTTCGTAGAATTAGGTACCTAAGTTCTGGTGTTCTAGTGTCCGCAGCCGCAAAATTAATTTCTGGCTCCGACTTTTGTGGAACCCGCGTGCGCCTTTCGCGCCGGGCGCTAATTAGCACGGCCTGGTAAGTACCCTTAGTACCCTTAACCTCGGCTCGGGGCATCTTTTGAAAAAATTCAACCAACTTTTCCTTGATCCGGAAACTTAGCGCTGATGATCGCGCTAACTGGACCCGAGAATTTCCAATTACGTTTGGTGTTGGCCACTTTGTCTGGTAATCCTATTCGGATCACCGGCATTCGATCGGACGACCCGAATCCCGGTCTGCGGGACTACGAAATCACATTTCTGCGCGTCATCGAGGGCATCACGAACGGATCCGTGATCGAAATCTCATATACAGGAACGTCGGTTATCTACAAGCCGGGCCTCATCACAGGCGGCTCGCACACGTTCAATTGCCCATTGACTCGCGGCGTCGGGTACTTCATTGAGCCGCTGCTTCTGCTCGGGCCGTTTGCGAAAAAGCCCCTGTCAGTCACATTCAATGGCATCACTTCTCCTGTGAATGATCTCGACGCTGGCGTTGATATGATTCGAACGGTGCTGTTCCCGGTGCTTGTCAAGTTTGGCATCGAGCGCTCAGAGCTCAGAATCGTCAAGCGGGGCTCGGCTCCGAAGGGCGGCGGCCAGGTGGTTTTGCACATGCCGCACCAGATCCTGCAGCCCAAGACTCTGCATGCAACCGAGCAAATCAGCATAAACAAGATCCGCGGCGTCGCCTACTCCACGCGCGTGAGCCCGACCGCCGTGAATAGGGTGATCGAGAAGGCGCGAGAGCAGCTCAAAAGCAGCGGCGTCGACACTTTTATTTATTCAGACGTCACGCGCGGGAGCGAGAGTGGTGAGAGCCCAGGCTTTGGCGTGACCGTTGTTGCCGAGACGAAGCACGGGTATCCTGTTGGCGCCGAAGCCACGGCGAACCAGGGCTCGGTTCCAGAAGAAGTTGGCGAGCTCGTGAGCTCTCGCCTGCTTGCTGAGATATCCATGCGCGGCGCAATGGGCCGCCTAGAGCTGCCAATGGCTATTGTCCTGATGGTGCTCGGCTCGGAGGACCTGGGAAGGCTGCTGATCGGCAGCTCGCAGATAGACGCCGTCATTGTGCAGCTTCTCAAGGACGTCTCCATGTTCTGGCCAGGAACACACGCGGTATTCAGGGACGAAAAGGACGAGCATGGCAACCTAACAATGCTTCTGAAGGGCACTGGGTTCGTGAATGCGAACAAGAAAATAGCGTAAACTAATGCACATAAATGCTCGCCTGTTTCTAATAAAGGTAGATATTTTCTCGATCAGGTTACAAGTAATCTAGTCCAAAATTCGTGAAGAAACAGCGGAACCATCTGGTAGTGTGCTTCCCGATCCCTTCACCTCTTCTACTCGACCCGGCCGTGCCCTAATCCAGGTCGTCTGAGTAAATTTCACTATTTAACAAACAAATTGTCAGTGGGGCCCGCGAATCTGCGTTCAGGCTCGTCTCGCAGCGACTTTCTCTTCATTGACACAGTTCTATTTCCAGCCAAATAATTCGGGAGTGTAGCTGGATGCTGCACTAGGCTTATGCGAAAGATACTATCCAAAATGCAGCCATGTATAACTGTACTGACGCATATTTCTAGCGACGTTTCTCATCCTTCGCTCCTGCTGACGGCCAAAAATGGACAAAAGTATCTCATTGGCCGTGTGGCTGAGGGCTTCCAGCGCAGCATTGGCGAGCAAGGCGTGCGCACGTCCAAGCTGGCGGGCGTGTTTCTTACCGGCAGGTACCGCTGGGGCTCGGTTTCGGGCCTTCCCGGCATGCTGCTCTCATTTGCAGACAAGGGGCTGGCCATCGACCGTTTGTACACCGGTCCGGGAGCGCCGCAGAAACAAGCAGCGAGTATGATCCAGTCCTGGTCCAACTTCACGTTCCACCAGCCCATCAGTATAGAGGCGCACAGCTCCACATACACCGACGGCAATGTCGAGATCTCCCCCTTGACTATCAGTGGGGACAGCACGAGCTTCATTGTACAGATCCAGCCGACGCGCGGCAGGTTCATGGTTGAGAAGGCTCGAGCGCTTGGTGTGCCCCCTGGCCAGCTGTTCCGCCACCTCAGCGACGGGGAGTCGGTGACCATTCCCGGGACGGATACGGTTGTCCACTCTCATGAAGTCGTCGGCCCGTCACCGGTTCCTGCGCGTGTCTTGGTGCTCGATCTGCCCACCATGAAGCATGTAGAGGAGGCTCTGCAAGAGCCGCAGCTGTCGAGGTTCTGGGCCCAAACGCCAAACACTGCGAAAACCGGGTTTGATCTCAAGGGTGTGTACTATTTTTTCGGTAGCAAAGTGGATCTGAATGCGCCCGCAGTTCAGAGCCTTGTGTCGAGGCTCACGGGCACCTACACGAAACACTACGTGTCTCACCCAGATACATCGCCGGACTTCAATACTTTGAATACAATTTCGTCCTTCCAGTCCACGTTCAGGACGGAATTCCCTGATCACTTCTCGCTGTTGTACTCAAAGCCTGCCACGGCGAGCCTACCCTCGGGGCTGGCGGCCATGCAGAGCCAAGAAGCCCCTGGTGCGGCAGTGAGCGTGCTCCAACAGCAGCACATTCTCAGTTTACTGGCTCGGGAAACTGACCAAAAGAACCAGAAGCCGAACAAGAAGGCGAAGGTCGAACAAGAATGGACGCCGCCGACCCCTGCTCAGGAGACCGTTGAGGGTCTAGTGTCCGATCCATGCCACGAGCTCAGTGAGCCCGAGGTCATCACTTTGGGCACTGGTGCGTCAGCTCCCTCGAAGTATCGCAATGTATCGGGGACACTCGTGCGCACGCGTGCCGGCAGCTTCATCTTCGACTGCGGCGAGGGCACCTACAATACGATGACAAGAATCTACGGCCCGACGCGGCTGTCGCAGCATCTCAAGGAACTCAGGGTTCTTTATCTCAGCCATATGCACGCGGACCACCACCTCGGCGCGCAGCAAGTCCTGCGGTCCTGGTTGGCGGAGGCTCGCAAGACGCAGTTGCCGAAGCTGGTTTTGGCGACGCCGATACAGTTCCAAACGTTCATCAAGGAATGGGCGGCCATGGACCATTTCCAGGACGACCTTGACAAGTATGTGACGTTTGTTGACCTCGAAACTGTTTGCGTGGGCAACCGGTACTCGTCCTCGGAGCCCGCGACGCAGCAGGATCAGCGAAAGGCCGTCCAGGAGATCGCTAAAAGCATTGGGGGCATTGAGATCGCCACTTGCAGAGCCCTGCATTGCCCCTACAGCTACAACGGGAGCATCACGCTAGGCGCGGACGCCAGCGGCGTGCGATTCAAAGTGAGCTACTCGGGCGACACGCGGCCGAACCGCTTTTTCGCGCGCGGCATCGGCTACGGTAGCAATCTGCTAATTCATGAGGCCACGCACGAGAACGAGCTCGCTGAGGAGGCGGCCAAGAAGCGGCATTCGACCATCGGTGAAGCCATTGGAATCGCCAGGCTCATGGGTGCGCAGAACTCGATCCTCACCCATATCAGCCAACGCTACCCACGGCTGCCGGCTATTGGCGTCGACGACGGCACGGCGATCGGCAACGGACAGTACGTCTGCTTTGGGTTCGACGGAATGCACACAAAGATCTCGGAAATCAAGTCCATCCAACAGATGGTTCCCCGGATGGGCGAGCTGCTCGAGTCTTTGGAGGCCGCGCGGCCAGACTCTCCAAGCGACACATGAAAGGTTCGAACGGTGTGCGCCCAGAGGACTGCGCCCGCAGATTGTAGTATTTATTATTGTACATAGCTACTGATTTCTGATTTCCTAGAATTCGGCACTGCTTCACGTTTGCTTTTTAATGCGGTTCCGCATTCACTTACAGGGCGTCGCTTATAAGGGATCCGCCCATACCCTTAATGATCCACGGAACGCGTCACCTGCATCCGAGCTTCTTAAGTCACTAAACGCGACTCTCAACACCGCTTTTGTTGGTGCAATGAGCAAAAAGGAAGACGAGAACGCTTTGATAGCGCATTTCAAATCTCTGGCGACGGCCGACGAGTCCACGATCCGCCTTTTCCAGCGCCAGGATCACGAATGGTGCTGTCTCGGAGGCGACGCCGAGGTTGCCGCGCAGATCGTGTACCGTACAAGCTCGGCGCTTCGCAAAATCGGGTCTGCGCAGCTGTCGATGTGCTCAATGAACACTTCGCTGCTGCGGAACTTTCTTCTCGAGGCGCTGCAGCAGAGGGGGCTACGCGTCGAGCTCTACGAGCAGGAGTCTGGCAGCCGGTTCCGGTGGAAGCCCGTTCCGCGCGAGGCCTCGCCGGGAAATCTGCAGGCCGTAGAAGATCTGATCGGCGCGAACGCGGATCAGAGGCCCGTGGTGGTTGCCATTAAGGTGTCCGGCAGCTCGACGGGTGAGCGGGCCGTGGGCGTGTGCTTTGTCGACGCCGAGTCGCGCAGCATTGGTTTGTCCGAGTTTGCTGATAACGATCTGTTCAGTAACTTGGAAAGCCTTGTGATCCAGCTCGGTGCTAAGGAAGTGCTGCTGTCCGAAGACAAGAGCTCGGAAACGAAGCGCATTCTCGAGATCATGAGCAGGCTCGATATTTTGGTGTCGAGACGGAAGTCTGCACAGTTCGCAAACAAGGACGTCGACCGTGATCTGGAGAAAATCACTGGAAAGCCCGCGTTGGCGCTGCAGCGCCAGCTGAGCATGGAACTCGCCGTTGGTGCCTGCGGGGCCGCGCTGAAATTCTTGGGGCTGCTTGTGCAGAGCTCGAACCTGGGCCAGTTTACGCTCGAGGACCATGACCTGAGCCAGTACATGCGGCTCGATGCAGCCGCCCTGCGCGCTCTGAACGTAATGCCCTCGGCTCGCGACGGTACAAAAACCATGAGCTTGTTCGGTCTTTTGAACAGGTGCCGGACGACCGCGGGCTCGCGACTGCTTGCGCAGTGGCTGAAACAGCCGCTGATGGACCTCGAAGCGATCAAACACCGCCACGATCTCGTCGAAGAGTTTGTGTCGAACACAATCCTCCGAGGCAGAATCCAGGACGATCTCATGCATACTGTGCCCGATCTCGGGAAGATCCAGCGCAAGTTCCACACGCAGAAGGCCAAGCTGGAGGACGTTGTTCGGATCTATCATCTTGCGATCCGCCTGCCCGAGTTCGTCGAGGAGATCATGTCGAGCGAGCACGAGGGCTTGAAGCAGGAATACGGCGCGCCTCTGCAGAATGCGCAGTCGAACCTCGTGAAATTCGTGGAGCTTGTTGAGGCTACAATTGATCTTGCGGCTCTGCAACGCCACGAGTACGTGGTGAAGGCAGACTTCGACGACGACCTTGCGTCGCTGCGGGACCAGAGAGCCACGGCCTATGCGAAGATGGAGGAGGAGCTCGAGCGCGTGAGCACAGAGCTGTCAACCGACAAGGTCAAGCTCGAAGACAACCCTACGCTCGGATGGTCGTTCCGTTTGACGCGCGCCGATGCGGGAGTCTTGCGGAACCGGCCTGGGTTCATCGACCTCAAGACCCAGAAGGCCGGCCAGATCTTCACAACAAAGCAGCTTCGCGAGCTGGCGAATCGGCACCAGGAGCTCGGCGAGCTCTACCACAAGGCTCAGACCTCTGTGTCTCGAGAAGTGATCAACATCGCGTCGACGTACTTGCCCGTGCTGGGGCCGCTCGGGGCGTCGCTGAGCCACCTCGACGTCATCATGAGCTTTGCCGACGTCTCGGCGTTCGCGAAGCTGCCGTACGTCAGGCCGCGGTTCACAAGCGACTCCATTGTCCTTAAGCAGGCGCGTCACCCGTGCATGGAGGTGCAGAACGACATGATGTTCATTCCGAACGACGTCACCCTGCAACGGAACGAGTCCGAATTCAACATAATCACCGGTCCCAATATGGGCGGCAAGAGCACTTACATCCGCCAGATCGGCGTGATCGTGCACATGGCGCAGATCGGCTGCTTTGTGCCCTGCGAGGACGCCGAGCTGACCGTTGTCGACTCGATACTCGCGCGCGTCGGTGCCGGCGACTCGCAGCTCAAGGGCATCTCGACGTTCATGTCCGAGATGCTGGAAACCGCGTCCATCCTGAAGACGGCCTCGTCAAGGAGCTTGATAATCATTGACGAGCTCGGGAGGGGTACGTCCACGTATGACGGCTTCGGCCTCGCCTGGGCCATTTCGCAGCATATTATACAGAACATAGGCTCGTGGTGCTTGTTTGCGACGCACTTCCACGAGCTCACAGCGCTCGCAGACAAGTATCCGGGCGTCGGCAACCTGCATGTCGTGGCTGATTCGGATGAAAAGGATGACGATATAACGCTGCTGTACAAGGTCGCGCCAGGCATTTCCGAGCGCAGCTTCGGCATTCACGTAGCCGAGGTTGTGCATTTCCCTGAAAAGGTCGTGCGCATGGCGAAACGACGCGCCGCAGAGCTCGAGGAGCTCGACAGCACCGATGCATACTCCGAAGCTGTGAACGAAGGAACGAAAATCCTCCACGACGTGCTCGGCAAATGGGCCGCCGGCAGCAGTCCTGACGAGCAGCCCGAGGCCGCGGCAAAACGCTTGAAGGTATCCATTGACTCACACAAGGACGCGTTCCAGAACAATAGCTACTTGAATCGGATCCTGACGGGTCTCGGCGCTTGATCCATGACAACACAATCTACTTCTACCCACTAACCAACACGAAACAACAACATACACGAAGCGGCACTAAATTTGGGAAAGAGTACCCTTTCGCAATCCCAGGGTCTGCCGATTCGCCTATTTAAGCGCGTGCCCGCGTGTCCCACGCTGTGCCATACGACTGGGCTTGGAAGCTGTTGTATACATGGACACACATAAGCAATCTTCAAATACTCAGATTAAAATTAGACTTGTTAAAGTAATTCTGCCCAAAGTCACCACAGTTTTCTTTGTTTACTATTATTTCGTTCCCACTATATCCATGTCCAGATACTGATCATACTCGCCTCGCTTCGCACACCTAGCCCTGTTGTTTCCTCTGGCCCACTAGCACCATATAACCTCCACAGCTGACACCTGGTCCTCTGTCTGGGTTCTTTCAGCGACGGTTCTGGTGGAGCAGTAAACTAGGCGAGGCCGGATTCCAGCGCCAGACATCAATTCTAAGCTACAGCTTTGCGAATGTCTGATTATCTCGGCGACGAGTCTCCATGGGCCCAACCGATCTTGGACAACGGCGTTGACTCCGCATTCGACGCCCATGAGGACGACATCTCGTCTCCGTGGGGAGGCAACACGAGCGGTGGCGAGCACGGCGATTTCGATAAGACTGACGCCAGCGAAGACTACAATCCGTACGGCGACAGCAACGACCCGCTCGTGGCCAACGAGAGCGAGGCCCCCGCGTCCGCGTCCAATGGCAGCGAGCAGGACCCCGAGCGGCCACACAGCACCGAGACGGTGCCTGCGGAGTCGGTGCCCGTGCTCAAACAGCCGAAGTCCAAAACAAACAAGAAGAAGCGGGCTGGCACCGTGAAAGTAGAGAGCGGCGGCGCCGATCCGCTTGCGGCGAGCGCTGTGCAGTTAGACAGCGTGGCGCTGACGGCACAGTCCGTTGACGGGCTGAGCTTGGAAACCGAGAGTGTTACGGACGATCCGCTGAGAAGTGCCATGGACAGTGAAGCGAACAACGCACCAGACGAGCCGGGTGCGGCCAAGCCGTTTGCATACTCGGCATCGCCTGCTCCCGTTCAGCGGTCGCCTCACGTCTTCGAGATCAACGTCAGCGATCCGGCCATGGTCGGCGATCTGACGAGTGCGCATACCGAGTATACTGTTCAAATGACGACGACGCATCCGCGGTACGAAGCCAAAGAGGCCGCTGTGCAACGGCGCTATCGCGATTTCAGACTCCTGTACCGCACTCTAGAGCACAACCATCCGGGTATAATCGTGCCGCCGCCGCCAGGAAAGCAGGCTCTCGGCAGGTTCAATGACGACTTTGTGCAGCAGCGGCGCGCAGCGCTCGAGCAGATGCTACGCAAAATAACGGTGCATGTGGCCCTGAGCGACGATGCGGACCTCGAGGCCTTCCTCACGGCCGCAGACTTCGGTGAGCACCTTAAGTCCCGCAACATGACTGATGAGCAGCTGGATAATGACTCGCGGCCGATCTCCACGCAGGCAGACTCTGTGCCATCCTCCAATGGCGGCTCTGGATTCATCGGCAGCCTGAGCGGCGCACTGTCGCTGAGCAGGGGCACGGAAGTGGATCCGTGGACTGTAGAAAAGCGGGCCCATCTCGACAAGGTCGAGACGCAGCTGCGAGAGGTGTCGAGGGAGCTTGTGACAATCAGCCTGCACCGCCAGCAGCTCAGCGACTCGTTGCGGGATTTCGCCAACGTTGTGCGTGTCTTGAGCGACATTGAAGCGACGCGGCGTCTGAGCACGGTGCTGAGCTCGTTCGCCAAAGTGCATGAGCGGCTCGCGCAGGTGTACGAGCGGCAGCGGCAACAGAACCTGCTGACTCTCGAGGCGACCCTGGATGAGTACCTGCGGACCGTGGGGAGCGTGAGGGACGCGATTGCTGCGCGACAACGCATCTTCACGGCCGCGGAGCAGGCCGGGTCAGAGCTCGAGAAACGGCAGGCCGCCCTGGACAAGCTAGTGCGCCAGAACAGGACGCAAGAAGACCGGCATAAAGCCCTGGAAGAGGAGATCGAGCAGCTGAGCCGGTCTGCATCGAGCCTGCACCGACAAGCGGGAAACGTGGCGCACCTCGTCGACAGCGAGATCAGCCGTGTCAACGAGGAGCACATCGAGGAGCTGCGGAACAGCGTCGAGATCTATCTAGAAAATACAGTGGAAGCACAGAAGGAGTCCATCGAGGTCTGGGAGACTTTCTACACGCGAAACTTCGCCTCCTGATCCATATATATATGTACTAACAACGAAATTAATGCATTGTTTGCCATTGGAACTCGGCCAGGCCGCGGCCTTGCAAGCGCAGCCGTGCCGGCTCGAGGTGCTTAGTAAGGCGCGGGGCGTACTTAGAATGGCCGGCTTCTGATCTATTCACAGTGAAGGCTTGCGAAGATGGACAACTCGGACGCGACTCCATACGATGGACCGCCCACACAGGACTTCACGACAGCTGGTCTGTTGATGGACTTCGCGGATTGCAAGGTTTCGCTGACACTCCGTGATGGCGAGATAATCACGGGTGTGCTGCGCAGCTACGACGAGTTCGGCAGCTTTGTGATCCAGGACGCCGTGCAGCGCATTTACCACAACCAGGCCTACGGCGAGCGCAAGCTCGGGACGTGGATCGTCAGGGGCGAGACCGTCGCGCTGCTGGGCAAAGTCGATCCCGATCTCGAGGCGCAGAACGAGGAGCGGCTCGCACAGGAGTGGTCGCGCGCAGACTTCGACGAGCTCGAGGCCAAGCGACTTGCTGACCGCAAAACGTTCGAAGACCAGAAGCACCAGCAGGCCCAGCTTGGTCTGAAGCGCGGTCTCGTCGGGTCCACGTTCACGGGCAACCCATACCGGTTCGGGCTGAGCTCGTGATCTGCGATTTAATATAATAATCTTTATTCTAGATGTAAACTAGCATTTCGCCATACCTCATTTTGTTGTTTTTGTTCTCGGCTCTGCTAACGGCGCGCGAGCAAGAGCCGACGGCCGCTTTGTCCACGGATGCACGGGCGGTTCGCCTCTTGGCGGTATCGCGTAACGGAGATTTTTCAGCGTCTCAACCTCTCTTGTTTGAGTTCCCAGCTGTTCACACACTTGGAGTCATGACAACCGGTGCACAAAGGGACCTACAGAGGTTTCTTGGGAAGAGGAACTTCAAGGGCCTCTACACCAAGAACCCGCTGGCCCGGACTCCGGACTACCACAAGTTCGACAAGAAAAAGGCCCTGCTCACGAGCTACCCCGTGAGGCCCCAGCACTATATCGGCAAAGGCAGCGTCGAGTGGGACAACGTTTTCACCGAGCGGAATGTCGTTCCGTCGCGCCAGCCGTTTCCCGAGAACTCCTATACGAAGTCGAACCGGCTAATAGGCGCGAAGCTGCGGCAGGCGCTCGTGGCCGGCCACGAGGCCGGCGAGAGCATCCAGCAGCTGAGTTTCCGGTTTGGTTTGGGCGTGCCCCGCGTGGAGGCCGTAGTCAAGCTCGACCAGGTCCGCAAGCAGTCTCAAAAGCAGCTTGCCGGTCCGCAAAAGGTAAGTACATCGTTTTCTTCTTTTGTTCGTTGCCTAGACGGGGTGATGGTTCTAACGATTAGTCTTTAAGACACCAACATGGTTTCCAACTTTTTTTCATCTTTCCTCTGACCGTCTCACAACAGAATACTAACCAACTCTTCAGTACCTCCGCAAGGATATCCAGAAAATGGCGAAGTGCATGACCGCGTTGTTCGACGAGATCCCGACGAACGACGAGGGCGTACCGTATCGCGCCGTTGATAACCTCACAGAGATCCCGATGATGAAGGAGACGAGGCAGCAGCTGTTCCAGAGCATCGCCGAGTCCGAGCCCTTCGGACCCGTGGACGCTGCCGAGGTCCTTGGCATCGAGCCGGCCGCGTCGACGCTCGAGAAGCTCACAAACGTCGAGTCCGAGGTCGAGCATAAGGACCACCAGAGCACAAAGGCGAGGCGCTCGTTCTACGCGCAGCAGCTCGAGGGCGAGCGACACCTGTTCCGGTTCACAGACGATAAGGTCGGCAGCGTAGGCTACCACTACGGAGCGTCGCGCGACGACCAGAAGTCTGCGCGCCGCGTCAGGCACCTGCCGGACGGAACGAAGGTCTACCCATTACCAGAGCATTCATAGTGTACATAACTTATTCTAATTATCGACGAAGGAGGCTTCTATGGATCGAGCTCCGCGGCACAGGTGCACGGATCGATCACGCCTGGGCCCTATGTCCGTAGGCGCCGATGATTGTTATTGCATCCAAGGTGGAGCTAGCGCGTGTACTCGCGCGCAGCCACCAAAACGCTGCACACGGACGTCGCGAGCAACGTCAGGAGCAGCCAGCGGCTGTTGTGGATCTCGGCCACTTCGCGGTAGTGCGCATCGAAATGGGACGTGTAGTTGAACAGAGACGTGATGGGGAGACTCAGGGCCACTGCAAGCAAAAAGCCGCCAAGCACCCAGTCTTCCCAGCTTGCTCCGTGGAGACCGGTCTTAAAAGCAAGAGTCCCTGATGCAACGGCTATTGTGAACGCCGCCCGAACCCCGGCCAGGAAATTGCGCTCGGCCGCGAGCAGATCGCGTGCCTGTGAGACGGAATTGTCGAAGTGCACCTCGCTCACAAACGGCCATGACCAGAACCGAGACATCCCGCAGCAATGAGGTTAGTCTCGAGCCTCAGCTGTTAAGGTCAAGGCCAGTTGTGAATCTTGAACCAAACCTGCGCCGAACTGGAACTGTACCCGATCTGCACCCGAACTCTGTTGGGTGCCCACGGGGACCAAACACGGACCGCAGAATAGCGAGGCTTCTCCGGATCTGGGCGGCCTCAGACCTAGCCCTGTGGCTCACATCTAGCAACCGTTGTGTCACGTGTGTGCTGATTACGCTGGCCACTAGGCGCCTCCTCAGCCCGTCTTTCCGTACACGCTAGCGGTTAGAATCCGGAATCCCTGCATACTCTTTTAAGGACAACTTACCAAGGGATGTCAGACCTTCCGATCAAGTTCCAGGAGCACGCTCAGCTCACCTCACTGGGCGTGCCCGAATCGGCGGTGGCATTCAACTCCTGCACGCTCGAAAGCGATGGGTATGTGTGCGTTCGCGAGACCAGCGATGCCGGCAACCAGGTGGCTATTGTGGACCTCCACGGCGACAACGAGGTCACGCGTCGTGCAATGAGCGCGGACTCGGCCATTATCAGCCCTGGCAGCTCCGCGTCGTCTGGCAAGGTGCTTGCTCTGCGCGCGCAGGGCCGCACCGTGCAAGTCGTGAATCTCGACTCGAAGCAGAGGCTCAAGCACACAGTTATGACCGAGGACATCGTGTTTTGGAAGTGGCTCAACGCGTCGAGCCTCGGCCTCGTGACAGAGCGCTCGATCTACACGTGGGACGTCACCGACGCGAGCGCGGTTGCCCCGCAGAAGCTCACGGACAGGCACGCGTCGCTCGTCGGCACGCAGATCATCAACCTCCAGCAGAATCCCACGGGCAAGTGGCTGTTGCTGAACGGGATCGCCCAGGGTGATGGCGGTCGCATAGTTGGCAAGATGCAGCTGTATTCAAGGGAACGTAACGTGTCGCAGGCCATCGAGGGCCACGCCGGTGGATTCGGCGAGCTGAACTCAACGCAGCTCTTCTCGTTCGTTAACCGCGGCGCTGGCGACCAGGCCAAGATGCACGTCGTCGAGATTGACCACCAGGAGGGCCAGACGCCGTTCGCTAAGAAGCAAGTCGACGTCTACTTCCCGCCTGAGGCTGGAGCTGACTTCCCGGTCGCGCTCACTGTTTCCAAGGTTTATGGCATCATTTACATCGTGACGAAGTTCGGCTTCATCCACCTGTACGACACGGAGACGGGCGCCGTCATCTTCATGAATCGCATCTCCTCGGATCCCGTTTTCACGGCATGCGACTTCGACAAGAAGGGTATCATGGTAATCAATCGCAAGGGGCAGGTTCTCAGTGTCGAGTTGAACGAGGCCACGGCCGTCAAGTACGCCCTCGATCAGCTCAACAATGCGACGCTCGCTCTGAACCTTGCATCTCGTGCCGGGCTGCCGGGTGCCGACAACCTATACACACAGCAGTTCGAGCAGTTGCTTGCTAAGGGTAATTACACAGAGGCGGCCAAGGTCGCGGCAGCCTCCCCGAACGGTTTGCTGCGTACCCCGGCCACTATCCAAAGGCTGAAGGCGGTCCAGGCGACTCCTGGTGAGGTTACACCGATTCTGACCTACTTCAGCAGTCTGCTGGATCGCGGATCCTTGAACTCGGTTGAGAGTATCGACCTCGCAACTCCGGTTCTGCAACAGGGCCGCAAACAGCTGCTCGAGAAGTGGATCCGCGAGAACAAGCTGAGTCCTAGCGAGCAGCTCGGCGACTTGATCAAGCCATACGATACCACGCTCGCATTAGCGGTTTATCTGCGCACGGGCTCGGTGCCATTCAAGGTTGTGCAAGGTTTCGTCGAGCTTGGTGAGTACGACAAAATTGTGCCGTACTGCCAGAAGGCTAGCTACAAGCCGGACTTTGTGGCTCTGGTCCAGTCGATCGCTCGTTCGAACCCGGATCGTGCCGCAGAGTTTGCTCAGCAGCTGATCAGCACGCCGGAAAGCTCTGAGAAGATCGACCTGGAGCGTATGGCGGATATTTTCTTGAGCCAGAACCTCGTCAAGCAGGCCACGGCTGTTCTCTATGATATCCTAAGGGAGAACAAGCCGGAGCACGGCCATTTGCAGACTCGTCTCTTGGAAGCGAACCTTACGAACGCGCCCAACGTTGCCGACGCCATGCTTGAGAAGCAGTTGTTCACGAGGTACGACCGCCACCGCATTGCCACGCTGTCCGAGAAGGCCGGCTTGATCATGCGTGCTTTGGAGAACTTCGATGATGTCAAGGATATCAAGCGTGTGATCACTGGCCCCTCTGCTTCTCAGATCCCAGCTGACTGGCTTGTGAACTACTTTGGTCAGCTTACTGTTGACCAAACCGTCGAGCTTTTGCGCGAGATGCTGAAGTCGAACCCGCGCGCGAACTTGCAAACAGTTGTTCAGGTCGCCTCGAAGTACGCTGACCTCGTGGGTGCTGTTCGCCTCATTGGTTTGTTCGAGGAAGTTAAGTCGGCAGATGGCATCTACTTGTTCCTGCAGTCAATTGTGAACCTCTCCGATGACCCGATTGTTGTTTTCAAGTACATTCAGGCGGCGGCGAGCATTGGTCAGTTCTCGGAGTTGCAGCGCATCATCTCGACGAACAACGTTTACAACCCGGACAAGGTGAAGAACTTCCTCAAGGATGCCAAGCTTGCGGACCAGCTTCCTCTGATCACCCTCTGCGACAGGTTCAACTTCGTCCACGAGCTCGTTCTCTACCTCTACCAGAACCAGCAGTTCCAGTTTATTCAGGTTTACGTCCAGCAGGTTAACCCCTCTGCGACGCCACAGGTTATCGCTGGTCTGATTGATGTTGATTGCGATGAGGACAAAATTTTGGCCCTGCTCGACAATGCTGTTGGACAGGTTCCTGTTGGTGCCTTGGCGGCCGAGGTGGAGCAGCGCAACCGGCTCAAGTTGCTGCTGCCGTTCTTGGAGAAGACCATTGCGCAAGGGTCGACTGACCAGGCCGTATACGACACGCTTGCCAAGGTCTACATTGACAGCAACAACAACCCCGAAAAGTTCTTGAAGGAGAACGATTTGTATAATACTTTGGTTGTTGGTAAGTATTGCGAGTCTCGTGATCCTTACTTGGCCTTCATTTGCTACGAGAAGGGCCAGAACGACCTCGAGTTAATTGCCATCACCAATGAAAATGCCATGTACAAGTACCAGGCGCGCTACCTTGTCAAGAGATCCGACCTGAGTCTGTGGAACACTGTGCTCGACAGCGAAAGCATCCACCGCCGTCAGCTCGTCGATCAAGTTATTGGCGTTGCGGTTCCCGAGTCGCCGAACCCTGAGGAGGTCTCGATCATTGTCAAGGCCTTCATGGCTGCGGACATGCCCGTCGAGCTTATCGAGCTGCTGGAGAAGATTATCCTGGAGCCTTCACCCTTCTCGGAGAACCCTTCTTTGCAGAACCTTCTTGTGCTCACGACGATCAAGGCGCAGCGCAGTAAGGTCTCTGACCTCGTCGAGCGCTTGGATCACTACAACGTTGACGAGATTTCCCGGATCTGTATTGAGCATGAACTCTATGAAGAGGCTTTCCAGATCTTTGTGAAGCACAACCGTATGCTTGACGCTTTGGAGGTGCTCACGGACAGTGTGATGTCTCTCGACCGCGCAGGTGAGTTTGCTGAGAAGCATGACACGCCTGAGCTTTGGAGTGCGCTCGCTAAGGCGCAGTTGGCCGGTCTTCGTGTCTCGGACGCCATCCAGTCGTACATTCGTGCCAACGACCCGAGCAACTTTGCTGAGGTTATTGAGATTGCGAAGCGTGCTGGCAAGGACGACGAACTTGTTGAGTACCTGATTATGGCCCGCAAGACCCTGCGTGAGCCTGCCGTTGATGGCCAGCTCATTGTTTCGTATGCCCAAATGGACAAGAAGTCTGAGCTTAACGACCTTGTTGATGGCACTAATGTGGCTGACCTTGATAGCGTCGGTGATGAGCTTTACAGCCAGGGGCTCTTTGAGGCTGCTCGTAAGGTCTACAGTGCCGTTTCGAACTGGGCTAAGCTTGCATCTACACTTGTCCACATTGGTGATTACCAGGGAGCTGTTGACGCTGCTCGTAAGGCTAGCTCCACGAAGGTGTGGCGCCAGGTCTTCGATGTATGCTTGGACAAGCACGAGTTCCGTCTTGCTCAAATCAGCGGTCTCAGTCTTATTGTTCATGCCGAGGAGCTTCGCGACGTTGTAGATAGGTACGTCTACCTGGGTGCCATTGAGGAGCTCACGTCTCTTCTTGAGCAGGGTCTTGCTCTCGAGCGCGCCCACATGGGAATGTTCACCGAGCTTGCTGTTGTTTACGCCAAGTTTTCCCCAGAGAAGCTTATGGAGCACCTGAATCTCTTCTGGTCCAGGATCAACATGCCGAAGGTCATTCGTGTTGTTGAGGACCAGCACCTCTGGCCGGAGCTTGTCTTCCTCTACTGCCACTACGATGAGTTTGACAATGCTTCGCTGGCCATGATGGAGCACAGTGCTGATGCCTTCGATCACAACTCGTTCAAGGAGGTTGTCGTGAAGGTTTCGAACCTTGAGATCTACTACAAGGCCATCAGCTTCTACATGAGCGAGCAGCCGCAGCTGATCTCGGACCTGCTTGCCGTGCTCACGCCTCGTCTTGACGTCTCGCGGGTGGTCCGCATGTTCCAGAAGAGCGACAACCTGCCGATGATCAGGCCTTTCCTGATTGCCGTGCAGAACCAGAACAACTCGGTGGTGAACAACGCTTACCACGACTTGCTCATCGAGGAGGAGGACTACAAGTCGTTGCGCTCTTCTGTTGATGCCTATGATAGGTACGACCCCATCGATCTTGCGCAGCGCCTTGAGAAGCATGACCTTGTCTTCTTCCGCCAGATTGCCGCCCACCTGTTTGCCAAGAACAAGAAGTGGAACAAGAGCATCTCGCTCTCGAAGGAGGACAAGCTGTGGAAGGACGCTATCAAGACGGCTGCTCAGTCCGGCAAACCGCAGGTTGCGGAGGACTTGCTGCGCTACTTTGTTGACATTGGCAACAAGGAATGTTACGTAGCTACGCTTTACGCGTGCTACGAGCTGCTCCAGCCGGACGTCGTCGAGGAGGTCAGCTGGCGTTACGGCTTGAAGGACTACACGATGCCGTACTTCATCAACCAGAAGCGCGAGCAGGCTGACCTTATCAAGAAGCTCCAGGCCGAGGTTGACAAGGTGAAGATCAACGACCCGCAGGCTGAGGAAAGCGCCCCGGCGCCTATGCTCATTGGCTATACTTACTAGAGATGTTAGAGAGTCAACGATGAGCGAGAGTGTGGCTTGAACGGTAAATCAAGCACACCAACAGAAAGCTAAAAGTAAAAAAAAAGAAATAAATCTCTTATTGTATGCTAAACGTTCACGCGATACGTTGTGACGCGTTGGCCTTCGACGAGCAGGTCGCCGGCCTCGCTGAGATTCGCGAGGGCATCATTTTCTACTTTGTGCACATCTGTGATGCCCTCAATGTGTATTTTCCTGGGTGTGCAGCTCTTGCTCTGTGCTACGAGCCAGTGAAGCCTATGCAAGGGCGCGTCCTTAACGATCCGCAACGGCGTAGTGCTTTCGTCAACGTAAAAGGATACCAGTCTCCCTCGTATACTCTTATTAGGGGGGGCCGGCGGCTGGCCATGCACGGATATTAGGCTGTCCCAGATATTTTCAGGTACGCTTGGGTGTTTTTTGCTTACCACGGCGCTCAAAGTGTACAGGCCTGCATCGAATCGCTCTGCCGTGCTTATGAGAGTTCCATCTAGCTTCACCAAGTCTGGACAACGGGTTATGATGAAGGGACGAGAGTTCAGGGAGAGCTCGCTATCGTCTACATCATGCAGCTGAAGCTCTGTGACGCCGTACGCGCCGAGACGAGATATATCTTCCCAGGACAATCGCCCGCTCCTTCTCATGTCCACGATTTGGGGGATATATTGAGACTCGGGGATCCGCGTGATTTCCGTGTGCGACACATACAACGACTGCACAGTGCTTGGAACACCACGCAGCTCGGCAATCGGGTTGTGCGCGAGGTCTAGCACAGTCAAGAACGGTGGAACAACCTGGGGAACGGCTTCTAGTCGGTTCTGCGCCAGGCTCAGTTCCCTCAAATTCGGGAACCAGCGGCCAAGAACGCTGATTTCGCTTGTGCTTATCAGTGTACCGGCGAGGTCGAGTTCCTCAACCTGAATGCAAGGCACGGCCCCATCAACTCGGACAACAGACTCTGGGTCGAAGCGGTTGCCGTTGAGCTTTAAGGAGCGCAAAGCAGGGAGACGTGAGAGGAAATGCGTGAGCTGCCAGAAATCGCTCAACAAGTTGTTGCTCAGATCGAGTCTCTCCAAACTGCTGAAGGTGTACTGCACTTTGAAGTCAAATGCATTGACCAAGCAGCTCTCCAGGGAGATCGAGGTCAGAGCATCGATGTTGGACTGACGGCGCCGGATCTTATCAATTCCTACAGTTTCGATTTTTTTCTGCTTCGAGAGCTGGACCTCCTCGTAATCAGCTCTGTCCAGGTATTTCGAAGACATGGCTGTTTCAAAGGATACGGGCTTTTCATGAGGCCGCGAGGCCTTCAGAAACGATCCTGAGTCGGGAACCGCGCATGTAAAGTACCGTACCCCCTTCAGCTCGCCATTGTTCCGGCCACGGCTCGGGTCGTCCCATTCCACGCCGAGCGTGGTTTCATGGGGCCAGTTCGGTATGGTGCCCTTGAACTTCACTGTACATCGCATACTAACTCCATCATTATAAGACCGTCTTTCAAACATGAACGGTGCCGAATTAGCTAGCAAAGGTTTTTATTTCGTTCGGATTTCATCCAAGGCGCGGCTCGCGCTACGAAATCTCTTCGTGGCTCTCGTGTGGATCTCTCTTGAAGGTCAAGCTTGGCCCGCAACCCTTCGCCCTGCCGCTGATCGACTCGGGCAGCTTCAAGGTGACGGTAATGACGGCCTCTGGCCTGCCTGCAAAGAAGCTCGCCTCGCGGAATGTTCATTAGTCATAAATGTAGAGCGGCGGGTGTGGGCAGGGGTAGGTAAATGGGGTCGCGTACGCGGACGCGCGGGTTCCGAGACTCGAGTGCCCTCAGTGCGTGCTGTACACGCGAACGCTTCACACTCGGTTCGGGCTCATTCGTACGGCTCTGAAATCCTCGGCACACTTAGTGTTGCTCAATGCAGGCCGCGTGATCAATTACGCCAGTATCGCAATCTGCGGGCGGCATGCGCATGAGTTGGGCGTGTGCCTGATGAGCTAATCCTATATACGCAGACTGAGCATTGGTCGCGGTTTTTAAAGTCAGAATCATCAATTTGTGAATTCCGAAAGTCGCGAAACTTAAGTCATGGTTTTGTCACAACTGGCGTTGGCAGCCCTACTCTCCGGTGCCAATGCACTGCTTCCGCTGGTCACTGAGGGCAACAAGTTCTACCAGCTGCAGGAGGACTACACGAAGTCGCCCGAGTCTTTCACCATTTTCGGCGTTGATTACCAGCCCGGTGGCTCCTCGGGCTTCAATTTGGGCGACAGTTCGGACGTCCTGACTGATGCTGAGGCGTGTCAGAGAGACGCCTACCTGCTGCGGCAGCTCGGAGCGAACGCAATTCGCGTCTACTCCGTGTCTCCGTGGTTGAACCACGACAAGTGCATGACTATCCTGAACGATGCCGGAATCTACGTGTTGTTGGACGTGAACACGCCCGACAGCTCGCTGCACCGCAACAACCCCGGAGACAGCTACAACTCGGGCTACCTGAACAATGTGTTTGGTTTGGTTGACGCGTTTAAGAAGTTCCCGAACCTGATGGGATTCATTGCTGGCAACGAGATTATCAATGACGGGCCCTCGGCGAAGCAGGACCCGCCATACATCCGTGCTGTCATCCGTGACATCAAACAGTACATCTATGAGTGGTCGAACCGGACGATCCCGGTTGGCTATGCCGCGGCCGACGTTCTTGAGTACCGCACAGAGACCTGGAACTACCTGGAGTGCAATGCCGACTTGGGCAACTCTACCGACGTTTGGTCGCGCGCCGACTTCTTTGGCATCAACAGCTACGAGTGGTGCTCGGGCGTCAATGACTACCAGAGCAGCGGCTATGGAGACATCAAGTCCACGTTTGCGAACTCCTCGATCCCCATCATCTTCACCGAGTACGGCTGCAACACGAAGTCCCCGCGAACGTTCGATGAGGTCGACCAGGGCATCTACGGCCCGCTCGCTGACGTTGCTAGCGGAGGCTTTGTCTACGAGTACTCGAACGAGGTCTCGAACTATGGACTCGTGAACCTCGATGATGACGGAAACGTGAGTTTGCGCGACGACTTCAATAACCTGAAGTCTGCGTTTGCAAAGGTGAACACGACGGCCACTACGCCGACGGCCACGGCAACGGGCACGGGCACGGCAGCGCTCAAGGGCGTTCCTACCTGCTCGTCGGCCTCGGCCACTGGAGGATTCGACTGGGACTTCGATCTGCCTCCGTGCCCGGCGTCGAACCTCATCAGCTCGAACGGCGGCAACCGTAATGTGGGATCTCTCTACAGCTTCACGTCTACCGTCTCGAACAACTACACCATCAAGGACGCCCAGGGGAAGGAGCTGACCCCGACATTCTCGTACGACAAGAAGTTCCAGGTCAACTACCAAACGAACGTGCCGAGCTCGTTGCAGAACCAGGCGGTGCGGGGCTCTCAATCCTCTTCCGGCCAGAGCTCATCGTCCTCGGAGTCCTCGACGTCGACTTCCTCGTCTTCTTCATCGCAGTCGTCTTCCTCATCCACGAAGCAGTCCTCGTCCTCGCCCTCGAAGTCCTCTTCTGCAAAGTCTAGTTCGACAGGCAAAGACGCCAAGTCAAAGAAGAACGGCGCGAGTTCCAGCAACAGCAAGCTGAGCATGCAGCTCGGCGTGAGCGCGACCGTGGGACTCTTGATGACACTCTTATTGTAATAACATGTCCCGGGACTCTGCCGCCGTAAAGTTTTGTTGACAATCCTACTGTAATAACATTGATATTGTGAATTGATATGCTTAGTTTAATGAAAATCCCTCTCTTCAAATTGTGTTCATATGTAGGCTACTCAATGAGCTTGGCCACTCAATGAGCTTGCAAGCTCACCAAACTTGGTGAGCCCGTTAAGTTGTCAAGCCTATCTACCTGGCCTATCTATATGTTGTGTTTTATGAGGTCCGCCCTCAACCACAGGGTGAGGGTAGTGGATCCTGGATTCTTCAACTGGCACTCGCAACGCGCTAGCACAGCACTGCGAATGGGTGCTGCTGCGTTAGGAAATCCTCAATTAGAAAAGCTGGCCGAGATCTACTCACTCATACTCAGCATTGATCATGTCGAGCGGGCCTATGTTCGAGACACGATAGCTGCAGCGGACTACAACGAAGTCATGGCTCGGCTACTGTCACAGTACGCGAAAGTCGTGAAGGACCCGGACGTTGCCGAGTCCTTCAATGACATCGAGACGTTCGCGCGGAAATTCAACATCGATTCCCCTGCGGGGATCGAGCGAATAAAAGTTGGAATCCTGGCCACGGCCGAGGCTATTGACTTGCCGTCCCGAGAAACTGGTGGCCCGGACAAGTCAGCGTCCTCGTCCAGAGTGTCAGGACTCGGCGGAAGAAGCGGCAAGGCGATAGCTGAGGTGTCGGGTAACTTCATAACCTTCTCTGATGGAATCCACCTCGGATTCCGAGGGAAAGAGGATCTTCACCCGTTACTTGCGGAACTCGCAACTAGTTTGAATCGCGTCACGAAGGAGAACTTCGACGGTCGTGGAAAGCTTGTTGAGTGGCTCATTAAGCTAAATCAACTTAAAGGAAGCGAGACTCTCACTGATGCCGAGGCTCAGAGGTGCTTGGAAGAGGTCGAGCATGGATACCATTCGTTTCTCGCGTTGTTGGATTGACCCGCGCGATGAGTATCTGTGCGGTTGAATGTATATGTTCGCCTGCGTTAATGGAATGGAATGAGCCAAATATGAATATTAATGCTGTTATTTATTAATTACGTACCTATGTACAGAGAAAAGTCCATTGTTGATAATGCTTGGTGGTGATCCGCGAGACTTAGTCGACCTCGATCACATCGTCGTCCTCGTCCGGGCTAGACATCATATCCGCATCACCGTCATCCTCCATGATCTCATGGTTAGGATGCACATCCAGCCCTGTGCCGCTCACGTTCTCACTGACATACACAGTCTCCTTGTCTTTAACAGACCCGCGGAGAAGGTGGATGGCCAGCTTGTTGAGGATCTCCGACTGGATGAGCCTGTTCAGCGGACGAGCTCCGAGGTCCTTATCGTAGCCATTCTCTGAAAGCCACTTCTTAGCGTCGTTGCTCAGGTCAAGATGTATCTTGCGGTTGTTGCGATGGAACCGCTTCTCGATCTCACGCAGCCGGATGTCGACGATCTTGCCAATAGCATCGTGCGAGAGTCGGTTGAACACAACCATAGCGGAAATACGGTTCAGGAACTCGGGGCGGAAGTGGGCGCGAACTGCTTCCATAACGTGTTCCTTTGTGGGCGCATCGATCTCACTGGCTGACGTAGCCTGGATGGCCTCAGCTCCAAGATTCGAGGTCATAATTATGATGGAGTTCGCAGCATTGACTTCTTTGCCACTGCTATCGCGCACGCGTCCATCGTCCAGGACTTGGAGAAGAACGGTCAGCACTTCGGGGGCAGCTTTCTCTACCTCGTCGAACAGCACCACCGAGTAAGGGTGCCGCGAGAGTTGGTTCGTCAAGATTCCGCCCTCTTCGTAGCCCACGTAACCGGGGGCGGCACCAATAAGCTTCGAGGCCGACCACTTGTCGCCCAGCTCAGAGCAGTCGATGCGGATCATCGCCTTCTCGTCATTGAACAGGAACCCTGCTAGCTTCTTCGCAAGCTCGGTCTTACCCGAGCCGCTCAAGCCCAGGAACATGAAGCTGGCGGGCGCATCTGGGTTAGCAAGACCAGATCGCGACAGACGAACGCTGTCAGACACTGCCCGGATGGCCTCGGGTTGTCCAATTACCTCACGGCCTAGCACACGCTCCATGTTAATGAGCTTAACGTTCTCGCCCTGGGTCAACTTGCTAACAGGAATTCCCGTGAGCCGTGCACAAGTCTCCGCGACCTTCTCGGTATCGACGACGTCTTGCAGCATGGACGCTTCGCGGTTCCTCTGAACCTCCTCAAGTGCCTTGATCTGCTCAATCACGTTCGGAATGGCGAAGTAGCGCAAATCAGCTGCTTGGCCAGTGTCATGGCGACGGTCCGCCTCCATGGCCTTGCTCTCGAGCGAGTCCAACTTCCGCTTGGCATCGTTGAGTTCGTCAAAGCCCTTACGCTCCTCCTGGAACCGCTCACGGACTGGGTGGATCGACTCCTCGAGGTCCGCCTTTCGCTTGTGCGCTTGCTCAAGACGCTCCTTCACGTTCTCATCAGCTCCCTTGTCACGCTCAAGTGCAGCTATCTCCACTTCCACAAGCTGCAGCTCGCGCTCCAGAGAGTCCAGCTCTTCAGGCTTCGAGTCGCGTTGCACTGCAACAGTAGCGGCAGCTTCGTCAATGAGATCTACAGCTGAATCCGGCATCTTACGGTATGTCAGGTAGCGGTTGGCAAGCTGCGCAGCAGTCACCAATGCACTATCAAGAATACGCACACCGTGGTGGATCTCATACTTGTTCTGCAGTCCTCGCAAGATGGCAATTGTTTGCGGAACTGTGGGCTCGGGCACATCGATCTTCTGGAACCGTCTCTCGAATGCACCATCCTTCTCGATATGCTTGCGGTACTCGTCAGCTGTCGTGGCACCAATGCAGTGAAGCTCGCCACGAGCCAGCATGGGTTTCAGGAGATTGGCCACATCGCTCTTACCATCGCCCATGAGCATGTGGATTTCATCAATGAAAAGGATGATCATGTCCTCGGAATTCTTGATATCATCAAGAACTCCCTTAATTCTCTCTTCGAACTGGCCATGGAGTGTAGTGCCGGCCTTCAAAGCGCCGAGGTCAAGTGCATAAAGTCGGCACCCTTGCAAGATTGTTGGGATATCGTTGTCAACGATGCGCTGTGCGACACCCTCGACGATCGAGGTCTTACCCACACCGGGATCACCGATGAGACATGGGTTGGACTTCGTCCTCCTTGCAAGAACGCGGATGCACCTGCGGATCTCTTCCTCACGGCCAATGACAGGGTCGATCGAACCCTCGCGTGCCTTTTTCGTCAAATCCTCGGCATACTTTTGGAGGTTCTCAAACTGCTGGGAAGAGTCGGCTTGGGCAGAATCAATGCGTTTGTTTCCGCGAATCTTCTGGATCGCTCCTTTCAGGGCTTTCTTGTCGATGCTGAGCGATTTCAGGATCTGCTCTACGGAGCTCGAATCAAGCAGCGCAAGCAGTAGGTGGTCCTGGCCAAGGAAGCTGTCTTTCTGGTCTTTTTGGAAAGACTGGGCTTCCGTCAATACGGTCTGCGAAAGTCCGCTCATTGTTGGATCGGGCGCAGGAGACTGGCTCGGGATCCGAACAAGATGAGCATTTATCGCTCGTTCTAGCGGCTTGAACTCATACTTAGCTGTTTCGACAACGGTTTGCAGGAAACTGGGGCTTCCATCCTCGTCTGGGTTGGCCATCGAGCTAAATATGTGCATTGGAACGACCGACGAGTTGCCGCGGCTGCGAGCAAGCTCAATGGCCCCTTCCAAAATCTTTGCCGTGCGATCAGTAATGTTTGGTTGCGACATTGGATTTATTCAACCTTTTGTTGTGATTGTACGAAGGTATGGGGTGCATTGGTTGCAACACGATTGATATATTGAGCTGGATCGTGGTTAGGTTATGTGACTTGCGATGCGAGCCCTGCCCATAGATGTGTCTAGGGTAGTCAAGCCGGTTCTAGAATGTACTAGAACATAGACGTCGAGAACGGTTTTTTGCCGAGCTGAAACTTGGGATAATTACAATATATTGTGTTGAAATAATTGTTTAAAGTTAGTGTGTATGAGTCGCCGCGCATCATACTGAGCTCAGAATCAAAAACGTTCTCCCGTAACTGTGGTCGCTGCATAAGGCAGGCACGTGATATATACCTGCTGCAGGGAACTTGGATCTATACCAGTATCGCACCTCAGATGTGAGTCGCTGCTACTTTGGAGCGTCGCGGCGCCAAAGTTTCATTGATGGATTGTTTGTATTAGAGAAAGTCTAAGGTGCTTCCTCTGACTCCTACGTTGACCCGCACTCCACCTCCAAGCTGGACAAGCTGTCTTACGTAGTAAGCAGCTTTTCTCTCAACCGGCCTCCCCACTACGTTGGCAGCTTCTGGAAACGTAACTCTCTCTCCCTATTCTTGCGCGCTAAGAACATGGCCAACCTGAAGGCAGTTCGCCAGCTGCGTGAGAAGGCTGCAAAATGCCACGTCGAGGGAATCACCTATGCCAAGTGCGTCGTTTCTCAGGCAGAGACCGTTGCTCCTAATGCGTGCGCCAAAGAATTCGCCAAGTTCAGCAAATGTTTGGCAACTAAATGACCTACTAAACGGCAGCACATCACGATAAAAGCTCGAGTTGAACTCAATCTTCGTTAAATATATACATATATATATAATAGTTTAGGGGCAAAAGTAATTGACCAGAGAGTAAGAACGAAAAAAAGCAAAACGATAAACAGATATTAGAATGGATAAGATTGGTCAACCGCCAGCGGCCACTAACGAATAGGTTTCTTGTTTCAACTTCTTGCTCGATCACACGTCGCGATCATTCATCAACATGTACGCTGTTGGAGAACATCGTAATGCACCAAGATAATGGCGGCCGCGCGTAGATTCCGCCAAACAAATGGACCTCCTTTGACCCGATGGCCATCTTTGGCTGCGACGTGGTGGGCCCAAAGTCAACAAACTTGAGGCCATTCTTGAGTGCAATCGCGATTGTTTCCTGCATCATCACGAAGTACGCGTTGTACTTTCTTGCCTCAGCGTGGTCCAGGCCTTGAATGTCACTGGTTATTGTGTCGCCCAGTCTAAACAGCACGGCGGAGGCAATAATTCTATCTTCTACCTTCAAGAAGAGTAGACTTCGATAACCTTTCTCGTTGTTAATCGTACCAAGACTTTGAAGGAATGGAGCAGTTGGATTGGCGAGCACCGAGGTGTTGCCATCTGCAATACGTTTACTGGCGATGTTCCACCACAGTTCTATTGCTGTTGCACAATTCTCTTCGCTGAAGTCCGTAGTTTCTATAACCTCTCCTTTCTCACGCCTGAAATTCTTCGACTGGTCTCGGTACTTGATCTTCTTCAAGTACTCCTGTAGCGTGTTGTTCTGGTAGGCACGCAGGTCGACAACATGCGACGGCGGCAACGGAACGGCTTCCCAACCCGATGGTCTAAGCGCCTGCTCCATGCCACGGTGTGCTACTGTCGGGTTCAAGATCATCGTGCAGCGCTGCGAACGTGGCAGACTCTGGTTATAGTCTGCAACAGCGCGACAGATCGCGGCAACTCGGGCATTTGGTTTCCGCGTGTGGGCTGTGAAGAGCATAGCCTGTCGGAAAGGCCAGTGCGTGGCCAGCAGTCCCATGCGGATACATGTGAGCTTGAATGGACTCTGCGATCCAATAAGCTTCAGGCCAATCTTACCATACCAAGTATTCGACACCGAGGACAATAAGTCGTAGTCTTCAATGCAGGTGAGCAGAACGAGAGCTTCAGTTGCAATGAGATCGTTTCTGAACTGTATGTCCTTCTTGATAGCCTCAGGCGACATCTGCAGCTGCTCATGAACGGTGTTCACAGGATTTGATCCGCCCGCTTTCTTCGCCGCCTTCTTCGCTGCTTTCCTTTCGGCACGCTTCGCAGCGTTCTTCGAGAGTCCACCTCCTCTGTTCATGTCGTCAGCCTTCTCATTCACCAAATGCTCCTTCGTGTTGGTGAGAAGAGAGTCATTGTCGTCGAATGCGTCATTATTGTCAAGTCTATCCCACGCGCGAATCTTCTCGTATGCCTTCGTGCCTGCGTCGTAAATACGAAGAACACGGCAATTCATGTGTTGCATAGAGCTACCCGCGTAAGCCTTGAGCAAGGAAAGCGCCTCGTGCCCAGCTGCTGTATCCGGGTTACTGCTTTCCTGTTTGTTGTACACATCAATGAGTCGCGACCACACTTCAAGCTGGTCGTTGCTCAGCTTCGACAAGTCGTACTCCTCAACCACAAGTTCTGTGTTCGGTCTTTGGCGGACCTTGATCATGGCGACGATGCCGCCAATGCTCAAGATCATACAGACAAAGGAGATGATCACGTTGGCAACTAGCACATCGCGCAGACTGATTTCGTAAAACGCAAACAGCTTGACATTATAGCACGAGAGGCCAAAGTAGACTGCGCTGATGATGAAAGAGACGCCACACGTCAAAATGTATGTGAAGGACACTGTGGACCCGAGATCCGAAAGACGGTTTGAAGCGTCAATGGACAGGCCTGCAACAAATCCCACACCGCTTGCGAATCCGATAATGATTCCAAAGTACGCAAACGGTTTCGTGTGCGAAAGCAACCTCAGAACGCGAGCATCAGTAGTCTTCCCCGTTTGGTTACTCAGGATACGGGATCCCTGGTTGGCCCAAATGCACATGATGCTTATAAGGAGGTTGATGAGAGAAACAACCACCGTGAGGGCCTGCGCAATCATGGCGAACGACAAACACTCGTAAAGTACGTCTATGATGAAAAAGATCACGGCGAAAGCACAGTCAGTTGCCTCAAAGCCGACCTCAATTGCTGCATTGCTGCTGTAAGTCGGCAATGTGAGGATGTGTGACGACGTGTTTGCTAGAAATACGACGCTTGTGATGACAACAAAGGATGCCGCGAACAGGTCGTAGAGCACGCCCAACCTGTTCCAGAAGCCAGTGATCTTCCCACCAAAATTCTCCGTTTCGTCAGTCTTGGGTTTCAGCAGCTTCTCGCTATCATCATTCTCACTGCCCTTTGCTCTAAGCGACCGCTTCTCTCTGCGCACTGCGCAAAATCGTCGAAAGTGGATCACGAGCAAACTTATAAGCAGCAAAAGAATATTGATGGATGTGAAGACAATCCAGGCACCTCTCGACGGCGCCTCGTCATCGTGAAGTTCGCAGAAGATGATGAGCGACGCGATTTTTATCCCGAGTTGGAGGTTTCCTGAAATAGACGTCGCCCAGAACAGGATCTTCCGTTTATTCCGCGGGCTCACGAGCCATTTGCGAAACTGCTGTAATCGCGGGGCGTAATTTTTGCCAGGGACATCGTCAAAGTTAGAGCTCATACTGGAGAGAGAGTTTGGCCTATCATCCTTCAACAACCGATGTGCCGAGGAAGATCGTGCCTCATCCCTTTCAGAATCACGCACCATGGTGGCGTTAAAAGCGTATCAGAGAAGTCTCTGTCCGTGACTGAGCTCTGTCGATCCTCAACCAAATCAAGGCTCTCCCTGCTCGAGCTTAGCACGTTTGTAGAAAGAGAGATGGGGTGGGAGTGAAAGTTTGCCCTAGTATTCAGAAGAGTATCGACGCGCGGCGGTGGGCCTGACCACGCTTATTGAGAGAGCTCTAAGATGGGTTCTGGGCAGGGGTACCACGCAGCGGATGCGCAAAAATAGGCTGTTTGGATAAGGAAGGGCCAGCGCTGGACGCGGCGGGTGTTGGCGCCTTAGCGGATGTGTGCAGCATTCATACTGCTGGTACTGTGTAATTGAGGTTTTCTGAGGCCATGCTCGCCTTCTGCGGCGCGCCCACCGTGGCCGGAATCACCCCTTCTCCCGGGTGGCCGGGGCCACAGGGTACCGCTAGGGAACCTAGATTGCCTCTCCCGCTTGACCGAAGCAAAGAATCACTGCGTGACCCATTCCCTATATTGCTGTAAAGGAGGTGGTTATACATAACGGCAAAATAGTACATACTGAGTGCACGCCAGAATTGTGCATTTTGCGCCCGCTTGATCGTCACTAGCACTAGGGTGAACCGATCTCACGATAACAGAGGCAAATTACGCTGAAGCCGCGGGTGCCGCGTTTCATCGGAAATACCCGGGCACCCGCCCTGCCCATCGGCGGACGTCCATCACCGCCCATATGACCAAAAACCTTAACGTGGGCTCCCGCCGCTTACGTACAAATTCGCGGGTACACGATGACGCGCGGTGGCTGTCTTTCGGACATGTTCCTAACCCTGACATCGGGGACAGGTCGGTAAATTATATGGCTTGCAACACGTGGGCGTGAGAGCCCAACCAATGAGCCGACCTCAATGAGCCGGACCGAGGATTATGTGTCGAGCTTCCAGAATGAGCTCCAGGCTTCGGCAGAGCTCGTGCAGCAGTGCGCGGATCTAGAAGCGGCGCTTGAGGACACGGTTCCGCCGTCCAAGGCAAGCTCCGTGCGCGATTTCTCGCGTGCAATGGACGCCACAGTTCTCGCGCTGAACAAGGGGTTTTTGCGCAGCCTCGACGCGCAGGACCATGTGGCCATCGTCGCAAAGGAGGCAGATCAGGCGAGGCAATTGAGTCAGTCCCTGAGCGACGAGGCCTCAGCGGCCCGGGATTTCGATGAGATTCGCAGTGTCTACGCGGACCGACAGGACAACGCGTCGGCGCAGAGCACGAACGCGTCGCGGTCAAATTCATCACGGTCGTCGCGGTCGGCTCGGGCAAGCTCGTCGCAAAAGAAGGCTGATACTCACCAGTATACTACATTTGCCAAAAGGCTGCTTAGGTCGCGCAATCGCAGGGACGCTCCAAGTGAGCTGTTCAGCGAGCTATATAAAGACTACGTGCGCGAACAGGGGGGCGACGACGGCGATGTTGCCGTTGTTGGTGAGAGCATTTCGAACCCCCAGTGCCTGATCTCCTTACAGCCTCTAGAGGAACCGGTGCGCGCGCCCTGCGGACACTACTTCTCGAAGGACGTCATTCTCTCTACTCTCCAGAGTGAGGGTAGTGTGCCCCTGAAATGCCCCTCGCCGGGATGCAGTCACGATATCAAAGCGCGCGAACTCGTGCGAGATCCTTTCAAGGACCTGGAGGTTAATATATGGTTAAGCGAACAAGAGCGCAAGCGGCTTGCGGATACACAAGCTATGACGGCCGTATAACGCGGTCCACGGTGCTCGCGCTAAAGGTACGTATTATTTATTTTCAGCATGTGATTCCCCTGAGTTTTCGGATAAAAATAGACTATAATCCACTCCGTGAATATGTTTTTTCCGCTGCTTACGCGTGACAAAAAATCTGCTGGCACCAAGAATTGAACTTGGGTCGTCACGGCCACAACGTGATATTCTACCACTAAACTATACCAGCCTTTTTTTTGATGATGGAGCCCATGTACGTATATCCGCTCGCAAAAAGCACACAATACATGACCCACGAATGCTTTCGCCAAGTCCTATATAATTTTAGAATTGTAGCCAGTGATCAAGTTCGGCTGGCACCTGCCTACGCAATGCCCACTGAAAACTCTCGATATGTCGGATCTTAGAGCTTATTGTCTCAAGGTTGCGGATTGCAGCGCATCTCGGACCCGCTCGGTCAAGCTACGTCAGTCTCTTGTCAAGCTAGGTGTTTTGGGTACCGGTTTAGGCCGCTTGTCCACACTAAGGAGCGTGGAATTCGGGATCGACTTCGAGACATTGCGCGGTCGGTGGCAAGGCGATCCGGCTATGCGATCCGGAACATTTGCCTTGAGCATGGATTCCACCTCCTGAACGGAATCCATGATCTCGTCCGTCTCTAGCTTCTTGCGATTGAGATTAGCTCTAGAACGTCGAAGGTCTAGATCCACCGTCTGTCGAGCGAGCTCGCCGCTACTACAGATTAATAAGTAAGAACCGCGGATCACGCAGGGTTCGTGAACAGTCCATGCAGAGTGAAGCCGAGTCGTGGTGATCTGTGCTTCCTGGAGTCCAGGCCACCAATTGTAACCTAAAGTCGAGTTTTATCGTGCTCACTCGTCGGTGTACCCTTGCTATGCGCATGGAAATGGGCAAGCGCCCAATCAGACCCAGGTGGTTATTGTGTAATTCAATACAGCTGCACGTACAATATGTGTTATACCCAACAGCACAAACAAGTGCTCAATGCTAGTTTATTAGAGTCCTTACATACTTTCTGAATCGTTCAAGGGCTGTATGCTCTGCAGGGCCGCGTTGTCGAAGTGGGTACCGGCTCTGCCGTGGCCTCGCAGGGCCGTGCACGGTCACGACCAACTTTCTTGAATTTGCCGAAATGCTTTGTACAAGCCCCTTAAATTGTTTTTTGTTCCCAGTATTATACCGAGATCCCCCCTATGGGGGACTCGCCTCAGCAAAAGGTAACCTTTTCCATGAGGTTAAACTTTGTTTACCGCCATTCGTCGATCATATATGATCTATCACAGACAGCTCGACTTGAATAGCCATATATTTCCCGCAAGGCTTTTCAAATGCTTTATATAAACCCCTCAAAGCGGCAGGCTATCACTCAACAGCAGCGGAACAACCGCCGCAAGCGTGCCAGCCCTAGGCAGCTAGCGTTCCTACGCAGGAAATTTCAGGAAGATCCGAAACCCGATCAATTGGCTCGAGAGATAATAGGTCGGCAAATAGACATGACGCCTAGGAGTGTTCAGATCTGGTTCCAGAATAATAGGGCAAAGGCCAGAGTCCAGGAAAGAAAGCTCGCGTCTCTTTATAACGTCCCCATTATGACATCGAACTGCGGAGACAATGTTTCACGCGTGCATCTCGATGTGGGTGCCATGCGCAATGCCTCAAGGTTCTATGGCCGCCTAGACTTCTCTGCCTCTGCTCCTGCAGTACTGTCCAGGCAGCATCCGAGAAGCAACGACAGGTATGCGAGGTATGCAAGGTGCCGCCAAGACGATGAGCTTTCAACGTGCTCGAGGAGCATCAGAGACTACACGGCAACCCCCGAAGACACAAGCTGGAACCACTTGGACGTTCTGCACTCGAACAGCCCCGACACAATGAGTTACAGCACGTCGCCTCCTAGCTTCAACGCGTTCAACCTGGAGGAATCGGTCTACGACCCGCTAGACTTTGATAGTAACGTTGGAAGCAATCTCGACGGCAACGTCGACAGCAATCTCGACACCATAGACAGCACCCTCGGCAGCACCCTCGGCAGCACCCTCGGCAGCACCCTCGAAAGTAATCCGAACAACAACCTGAGTAGCACTCTGAGCGGCGGCAGTCTTAGCACCGCCCTGAGCACCGCCCTCGACAGCGGCCTGGATAACAATCTGGACAGTGACCTAGGCAGCGATCTTGGAAGCAACTTCAACAGATCCCTGGGTAGAGGCTTCGATAGTGGCCTCGATCTCAACGCTCTTCTCGACCACTCAGACTCGGTTGTAAATGAAAACCATTACGGTAAGTTGGCCTCGGCAGAATTCGAAAGATACCCGCTATGGGGCGTCCAGGTGCGACACTGGGAAGGAAGAGGCTCGACCCACGAAGCATCTATGTACCTCTACTACTCGAGCTTTCTGCAACTGGCTCGAGTTGTTATACACACTTTGTGTGTAGACGGGTTGCAGGAGACTGGTGAGGAGTACGTGGTTTTAGAGTGCGAAGTGAAACAGCTCACTTTAATCTCGTCACACTGTGCACGTCTGGAGATCAACAGCGTGCCTCTGTTTTACTATGTACGAGACCCAGATCAGGCGCTGGTTCCGTGCGCGTCAGACTTCACACACGGCGAAGCGTTCTCCACGAACGAAATTCTTCTCTATGGTCGACTCGGCGAGTTAGAATACGAAACCGCAGAACCAGATTACGAGCAAGCAGAAGCGAACTGGGCGCCGGGCGAGTCACGAAACAGCCCGGACCACCGCGCGTCCCACATCTCATCCCACAACTCGCTTCACAGCTTGTTACACAATTCAACCCGCAACTTGTTACCCAATGCGTCGAACAACTTGTCCCACGATCCTTTCACCGGTTCGCCCCACAAACCTCCGCGCAACCCACTGGTCGCGGACCATATGGAGGACATGCCAGGAATTCGTGAACGGTGCTCTAGCAAAAGATTGAGCGAAATCATGTCGTACCCGTAGACTTTTCACCTAAATCTGAAATTGCGTAAGCTGTCCAGATGCTAATTTTTTTTACTTTATTCATTTTTAACTCGCAGATCCCGGCCAGTTTGTTCACCTGCTGCCATAGACGAACCAGTCTCGGACGCTGGATCTCCATGCATCATGTGACCATGCCACATTGTGGTCGACCGCCATCCATAACCCTGTGCGAGTGCGTCATTCGATTCTGTACTTTCCAACTGGTGCAAGATAAAGAAATAAATAGTAGAATGCCAGATCCAGTCGCGGAGCTGCTCTTGCCAGAAAAGGTGGACACGCTGCAGCTTAGTGCTGCTGTTAAGGCCACTTTGGCGGCAAACACCAACTTCGCCCGTTCCATAAAGGTTGTGAGCTCATCTCTCGTTGAACGAGTGACGCTCCAGGTCTCGGTGACCGATACTACCACTGACCGCACCACGATGGTCAAGCTCGTCGAGCCGAACGCCATCGTTCGCTACATCACTGGCTTCACCTCGAACTCGCCGCTCATCGACTTCGAGGAGTCAGAGCTGTACCCCATAGTCCTTGGTGCGGGACGTTTGGAGGCCGAAGTGGCGGAAAACCTGTCGTCCCTTCTTCCTGAGCACCCGCTCAGCGCCGAGGCTATCATTTTGTTTGGTGATCTGCACGCGCTGGTTATGGGCCGCGGCAAGCCGGCGCTGGCCGTAGATGCTACGGTTCTTATGTGGCACCAGAAGCTGTTCAGCGATTCGAAGGTAAAAGCGGCGATTGTCCCGGCCCTCAGGCTCGAGTATGTCAAGCCGCCGAAGAAGGAGAGCCGTGCTGAGGCCGTGGCACCGAAGAGTGGCTCGACCGAAGCTAAGGCTGCGTCCCAGACAAGTGCTGCCGAGCTGCCGCCCCCCGTCGAGGTTCCGAAGGCGAGCGGTGCGACTGTTGATCCCTCGGTGGTCTTGGAAGAGCAGAAGCATCCCATTTTGCCCGTTGACAAGAAGCGTAACCTTCTGATCACGTCTGCGCTGCCGTACGTCAACAACGTCCCGCATTTGGGTAATGTCGTGGGTTCCACGCTGAGCGCGGACTTCTACTCGAGATACGCTAAGGCCAGGGGCTACAACACTCTTTTCGTCTGCGGCACCGATGAGTATGGCACGGCTACGGAGACGAAGGCTCTGGAGGAAAAGGTCACGCCGCTCGAGCTCTGCACGCACTACCATAAGATTCACAAGGAGATCTACGACTGGTTCCAGATCGAGTTCGACCATTTCGGCAGGACCTCTACTGACAAGCAGACCGAGATTGCGCAGGACATTTTCTTGAAGCTGCTCGAAAATGAGAACTTGGACGAGCAGAGCTCGATCCAGCTTTTCTGCGAGGAGCACCAGGGCTTCCTGGCGGACAGATATGTTGAAGGTACGTGCTCGAAGTGTGGTTTCCACGATGCTCGCGGCGATCAGTGCGATGGCTGTGGACAGCTGCTGGACCCCCTAGAGCTTATCAATCCTCGCTGCAAGCTTGATGGCAGCACCCCGATCAAGCGCGAAACGAAGCACATGTTCATTCTTCTTGACAAGCTGCAGCCCACGCTCGAGTCGTGGCTTGCGACAAAGATGTCTCGCTGGCCGAACAACGCCCAGGCAATCGTCAACAATTGGCTAAAGGAGGGCTTGCGTCCGCGATCTATCACAAGAGACCTTAAGTGGGGCACGCCGGTCCCCCTTCCTGGCTACGAGAACAAGGTCCTATACGTGTGGTTCGATGCTCCGATTGGCTATCCCTCAATCACCGCGAACTACACCGATGAGTGGCAGAAGTGGTGGAAGCCCCAGAAGAGCGAGGACATTGAGCTGTTCCAGTTCATGGGCAAAGACAATGCCCCATTCCACGCTGTCGTGTTCCCGTCTTCGGAGTTGGGCACGAAGGACAACTGGAAGATGGTCGATTATCTCAGTACCACGGAGTTCCTGAACTATGAGGGCGGAAAGTTCTCGAAGTCGCGTAACACAGGTGTCTTCGGTACTGATGCGCAGAAGACGGGAATCTCGCCGTCGGTGTGGCGCTACTATCTCGCATCTGTGCGCCCCGAGGCCGGAGACACGCAGTTCTCGTGGTCCGATTTCGTCACCCGTAACAACTCTGAGCTCCTGGCGAACTTGGGCAACTTCGTCAACCGCGTCATTAAGTTCACGATTGCGAAGTACAAGGGCGGTGTTCCTCTTTTCGAGATCCCGGCTGCCGACACGCCTCTGCTGTCCGACTTCGAAGAGCGCTTGAACCAGTATGTCAACGCAATGGAGCGTGTCCAGATCCGAGAAGGTGTGGAGTTGTGCATGCGCTTCTCTGCGCGAGGCAACCAGTACCTCCAGGAATCCAAGCTGGACAACACGCTGTTTGCTGAGCACCCCAAGACTTGCGCACAGGTTATCGGCACTTCGCTGAACATCATCTACATGTTGTCAGCTATGATCTATCCTTTCATGCCTGAGACCAGCAAGCAAATCTGTGAGCAACTCAATGTTCCCTTGCGCGTTATCCCAGACACCTTGGACTTCCCCATCAAGCCTGGACACCACATTGGCAAGGCCCAGTATCTGTTCACGCGGATCGACACTGCAAAGATAGATGAGTGGCTTGCTGAATTTGGTGGCGGTGCCGAGTTCGAGAAAGAAAAGGAGGCCGAGAAGCAGGCCAAGAAAGAGAAGAAGCAGGCGAAAAAGGAAAGCATGAAGCGTCAGTCCCAGCAAACGAAGGAGTAAATGCCTCAGCGCTCTACTATGAAGAGCACAAGGACCTCGCCGCGGAACATTTAGCTATGAGCAATTAAGATTTTGTGTAGATAAGTTTCATAAATACAAACAAACTTTTCTTTCATGAATAAATAGGTGCATTCAGCCGCACATTCGGCAAAATTCAGTACGGCACATTTTTAGTACGGCAAAATTTCAGCCCGGCACAATTCAGTACGACACAACTCAGTACGACACAATTCAGTACGGATCGTTATCAGAGTCGCTTTCATCTGGATCGTACCCAACTGGCGCCAGTCCTGGCGTCAGGCCGGCCCAAGAAACTGGAGCCTCCTCCCTGCGCTGACGCTTCACATAGGTAGCCCGTTTCCCGAGTTCTCGGGCAATCTCCTTTTTGAGATTCTCAATTTCGGTCTTCTCTGCAGCTTGCGATTCCTTGTTCTCTGATTCGGAATCTGATCCATTGCTTGGGCTTGTTTGCTTGTTTTTTGCGTTACCATACGCTTCCTGACGCTGCCGATGACGTGCCTTTTTCACTGACTTCGTGAGCTTTTTCCTCTTCAGCTCACCTCGCGCATTTCTCTTTGGTTCTGATAAATTTCTTTCAACTAGGCGAGCAAGAGCCGCGGACTTTACTCTGGCCATATGTACTTTTTTTCCCGCTGCTATGGTTAGTGTGGTGTGAAAGAAGGATGTGTGCTTATGTTGCACATGACCATCACCACCACCATGGCCCAGCATGGAAAGATCGCATGGCACAATCAAATAACAATATAGACGCCCATTATGAAAATACAATTGGTACATTACCCTGGACTCAGCGCTGAAGTTTATGATTCTGATTTTAGATTTGCTTTTTGTTGAGCAACACCTCCCCGCTCTGGCAACTCTCTCCTATGATGCATATCTCTTTAGATGTGTGATATCATTAAAACTTCTTCACTACTCAAACACTTGTCTCATTCTCGCGGATACTCTTCAACGCCTCAGTGGCAAAGAAACGCACATCGCTGTCATTGTCTTCGGTGAGTCGGTCGAGTATAGGTATGATCTCGTTCTTTACAAGATCAGGCTTTTCGGGTGCTATTCTGTTAGCAATGATTGCAAAAGTCGTTGCGCAGTTGAAGCGCACATTTGGCACGGGGTCCTCGCTCATCTCGATTATAAAAGGGAGCACTGATGAAACAAGAGTGCCGACGGTAAGGATTCCAGCGATTTTTTTAACGGCAAGCAGTGCTGTAAACCGGTACAGGTAGTTCGCATTTGGCTGCAGCCCAATGAGCTTGGGCAGTATCTCTTGCTCTAACCATTCAATGCCGAACACATCAGCGAGCGTTTTGAGGTTTTCGGCCGCAGCATCGCGGATGGCCCATACAGGATCCCAAAGCCAGTTGACGACGAGAGGAACAAGCTCCTTTATGAAGAAGTCGACGCCCAGCTGCTTCGCGAGCAGCGGACTGTAGTCGATCACAGCCAGCAGCACTCTCCACTGCTTGTCTTTCGCAAGGTCCGAAATTGCAGGGAGAAGTGACTCGCTGAGCCTGTCGATGCCTATGATTCCGTTAATGACATCCAAGTTCGAGATGATTTGAAGGCGCACCTCGGAGTGCTCATCGCGGAGCATATCGAGGAACAGAGGCAGTAAGTACACGACGGTGTTTTCGTTGCCGATCTTCGGAGACATGTGAGCGATGTTCCCCGCAAGGGCCTCGCGTACGCCCTCGCTTGAGTCGCTCGTCAGGTTCTCGAGGCACGGCACGACGCGCTTGATGATTTCGTCGACCGAAAGCAACTCCGTGGAGTAGGCCACGACCTGTTTCGAGATGGCCGTGCGAACCTCCGCCTCGGGGTCGGCCGTGAGGTTCACAAAAAGATCCAGCAGCTTGTCGTGGCTCTTCTCAGCCTCCTCCGCGTTCAACGCGAAGCTCTTGGCAAGCGGGGCGAACCGATCGGCGGCCTGGTATCTCACGCGCCAGCTCTTGTCGTCAAGGAGGTCGTAAACATGCGGCACGAGCGCAGGCACCAAGCCCTGGGGGTCGGCCTTTGCGAGCGCGATCGCGACGTCCATGGCCAACAGCTTCACGGAGTCTTGGGAGTCCTTGCACAGCGTCAAGAACATCGGCAGCATTTTCTCGGCGTCGCCCTTCGTGGGCAGATGTTCAACAACGGCCGGGAACGTGTTGCCCGCCGCTCTCCTGACCATCGGCGCGTCGTCGCTTACAAGTCCGTTGAACGTGGAAAGGAGCTCGGGCACAGTATCCGGAGGCAGCTTGCTGCCGTGCGGCTTCAGCAGCACCTCGAATATGACGGGGTACAGCCCAGCCGCAGCTATTCGGCTACTGAACCATTCCGAGCGCGCGAGCTCGAGCACGAGCGGCACGAGGTGGTTCAAAGACTCCTCGTACGGCATGACCCTGCCGATCTGGATCAAAGACTGGATGGCCGTGTCGCGAACAATCGGCTCCTCGCAAACGGCGAGCGTCGCAAGAGGCTCGAGCAATAAGTGCGAGTACGCGGGACCGCCTATGTAATCGACGAAGTCGCCGAGCTGCTCAGCAAGCAGCGTCAGGATCTCGTCCTCGTCTTCCTTCGCAACCTCGTTCAGAAACGGAATCAGCTCTGTGCGCGACCGCTCCTCGCCAAGCGCGAGAGCAACTGTCGGTAGCCTCTGCATCGCGGCCACCCGCGTACTTACGTCGTCGTGCTTCAACTCATCGATTAGCACCGCCAGGGGGTACACCTCCTGATCAGACATTGGTATAAGACAATACGTGCTTGGCCTCCTATCAGTGGTGGTTGCGCTGTGTTTTGTCTTGAACTGTGTTTGTATTACCAAAACCTAGGGAAGGCCTCCTCTCGCTGCTTCGCCGCCCTGGCCTGCCTGGGCGCCAGGCTCGCGTAGTAAGCTAACTCCCAAGCGGCGCTCTCAAGCACACGCAGTACACAGACAGTACACGCACATCTGCGCAGAGGTGGGCCTTCAAAAATCAAGCTGGGCCTAGCCTTTAGGGTGGGATTAAATAGACTCGTGGAGATCGTGGCGCACGCAACGGTTTTCGCGCTTCTTGTGGAGTATTTAGACTCCTGCGAAATTTCCAAAATTATTCCTGGTGACGCTGCAAATGGTTCGGGACAATTTCGATAAAACCAAGGCTGACATTCTTGCCGATCTCGGTGTCGTTGACTATTCACCCAAAGGATCCATCGACCATGAAATTGTGCCTTTGATAAATATCATAAACGAGAACCCGGATCTTGTTACCACATCCTCGTGCGCTGGCCGCGTGAGCATATTCATTGAGGGTGACAAGAGCGGAGAGAAGCTGAAGGTTGGCGGGAAGGGCCTTGGAGGCCACTGGTTGTTCTTCACGCACGACGCAGCCGAGCTTGTGCCCGAGTGGCGGAACGGCCTCGACTATTACGAGCACGCAACCGAGGTCGATCCGTCGGAGCCGCGCAGATACGTGCTGTACAAGTTCGAGCCGTTCATCCTGCATGTGAAGTGCCGGGACCACGCAACGGCGAGGGCGCTGTTTTCCCTCGCGGTATTCTGCGGGTACCGCGAAAGCGGAATTGGATCGAACGATAACGTAGCCATCAGAATTTCCATGCGGATCGACGCGCCCATTGGGTACCTCAGGGGAAGACGCATTCACAAGCTTGCCTCGGCTGAGTACCTCGAGGAGCTCGACAGCATGGCCCTCGAGCTGTTTGCGAAGAACAAGCAGAAGATCGACCAGCTTGCGGCTGAGCTGCTTGCGTTCAGGGCCCCGAAACCCGTCGTGAGGGAGTCGCGCGAGGCCCGAAGCCGGCGGAAGCGCGAGCAGGGCCTGCAAAGACAGCAGGAGCAAGCCCGCACACGAGCAAGTCAAAAAATTGAACAAAAAGACTCTGAGCAGTCTTCAGATCAAGGTCCAGATGCCATTGAAACTATTTATACAGCACTTAATATATAGAGCCTCCGACGCGGCCAAGGTGGTGCATTCGTCAGCTGAGCCGATCTGCCAAGCTCCAGTCAAACCGTGGGCCATGTTTCGAGGGATCAAGCGACGGACTGATTTCGCGACCTTCTTCATTGGAGGCCTCGCGGCCTCCGAGCTGATGTGGATCATCCGCACAGAAAACAGCCGCGCGGACTACGAGCGCAAAACCAAGGCGCAGCTCGCCATTTCTCGTGATATCATCGAGCGCCTGAAAAAGGGCGAAAAAGTCGACGTGGAAAAGGAATTGCTGCAGGAGCATGTAACTAAAGAAGAGACCGTGAGCTCGATTCTGTCTGGGCTGGAGGAAATGGACAATAAGTGGAGCCAGTCCAGCAGTACGCTGCCACGGCCCGCAGGCAGCGAGGCAGCGCAGCCCGAAAAGGAAACGAACAAAGAGAGCAGGTGGCTCTAAATAGCTGCCATAAATATGCTTCGATGTTGTGGCTCTATGTGCGGTCCTATAAATTGTATAGATATTCTAATTTAAAAGTTCAATCCCGGAATGCCGGCGATCGAGGATCTAAGGGTACGCAGTGCCACGCTCATCACGTCATTGTCACTGTAGACCTGGATTTTGTTTATGTAGCTGCGCAGCAGGCTCGCGTAGTGGTTTGCTTCCTCCTTGTCCTCGCTCGTCGTGTACATGAGGGCCGCGAAGGTGCCAACAACGGCTAGCTGATAAGCGGCGGGGAAGTACCAGAACTGCTGCAGGTGCTGTGGCTTCAACAGCTTCAATAGATCGTGAGCGACCTCGAGCCGGTCTCGAGCCGAGGATCGCAGCAGGCTTAGCATCTCAGGCTCCAGGCTTATCTGGCGGTCCTTTGAGCACACCGATCTGATGATGAAGCGGTGCAGCGTGACTTCTGCGGCAATGTGCGCGACGCGTAGCGAGAAATTGCCCATGGGCGGGTCGCCCTCGATGTTGATGAGGGCTGCGGGCAGCCCCGAGTACCAGTCATGAAGACGGAGCTGGATCGGCTTGATCATCTCAAGAACGGTTTCCGCCGACACTTTAGGTGCGGCGGCCGGGGTCGATGGAGAGTGCATCTCTGGGGTGCTCCCCGCAGAAACGACTCCGCTAGAGCTCGTCGTGAGGGTGTCAGGGACGGGGTATACATTTGGTCCCGGTGCGTTCGTGATTGGATGCAAGATATTGACGTTCGCGTTGTTAGCCGCCGCCTGCTGGGCTGAAGACTCGCTCGAGTACATCATGAACAGCTTGGACGACAGCAGGTTATGCATGTCGTGGACAATCAGACTCAGTCTGTTCAATTGGATAAATAGAGCGCCGTTGTAACTGGGTTCGTTCGAGCCGCTGTCGAACATGTCCGCGTTCAAGGACGAAAGAAACCAGGACGAGTCCTGTATTAATGGCGGGATAGACTCGAACAGCGAGACCCACGTCGACTGGGAGTATGTTGCCCAGCTCAGACGCAGCCGCAGGTTGATCTCCCAGCGGGGCAGTTTCCAGTGGAGGCAGTTGCGGTTCAGCGCGAGCCGAAACGCTGCAGCGTTGATTATGGAGCAGATGCTCAGGTGCCGCGTGTCGGAAAACGAGCACTGCAGAAGCAGCAGACCCGCCTGGATTAGAGAAAGCGACGATCCGCCGCTCGACCGGAAAAAGCTCATCAAGGTGTGGTCGTACAGTGTGGAAATGATATGGTCTGGTCGCGCGACCGTGGAAAGCTCGATGCTGTGGTTCCACCATCGCATTCCTAATAAATAAACAGCGCCCAAAAGCGCAGGCATAAGCTCGCGGTACGTCCGCAAGTACTTCTCGACAAAGATCTTCTCGTGCAGAATGGGGTACTCCGGTTGGAAGTACATAAAGAATGCGTTTACAAGCGCCCGCCCGTGCGGGTACACGAGCCGTTCTATATCGTCACAGTCGCTCACGCGCTCTCCCTGGCCATCCTCGTTGCGCACGATGAACCAGCTGTCCGGTCCGACCTTGCGCAGCGCGAGGTTGTTCGAGACGCGCGCTTGGTTCGACTTGTCGAGCTCCACGCTCTCGAGCACGCGCTGGTCCCACAGTCCGTGTTGCCCAACAGCAAACGAGGAGCGCGGATGCTGGAGCGAAAGCGTTCTTTTCAGCAGTGATCTGCCCGGCAGCTTGGAGTAGTCTTCTACGGGAGCCATTGGGCCCGAGGCCTGCTGCTTCAGCGCTGATCGCTGTGAGATCGGAGCCTGCCGAGGGTATGCTGAGCCTCCTGCGCCGCCAGACGTGGACCGCGTTCGCGCACTGAACGTGCACTCGATGTTTTCCATCTGGCACCGGAAGCACTTCGCGTTCTCGCTGTTCAGGTAGTAGCACGCGGTTTTGCGGCGACGACACTCGTCGCAAGCCCGCGACTTGATATCGGTCATTTTCTTGATCTCCAGGTGTGCGCCGCTCGTTGCCTCACGGCTTGGCCGCTCGTTCACGTTCGTGCTCGACGCAGAGCCCGAGTCCGGCGTGGCTATCTCGTTCTCGTCCTGCGCGAGGTCGCTCCGCGAGCCCCGGGACGAGCTGCGCACGCGCTTTGCGGAAGGTATGCTCGTGGTTGAGGCGGAGTGCTCGCTGCGCGGCAGATCGAGATCGTAGTGCGACTGCGGCATGAGCACGCCATCTTCTGAGAGCGGAAGCACACCCGACGCACGCTGGCCCATCGCATCCGGGCTCGGCTCAATGCGCCTGTCTAATGGAAGATTGAGATCAAGGCCATTTGCATTTATATCGAACAGCGTGCTTTCGAGGTAGTCGTCGTGCAGCGGTGTGAAGTCCTGTTCCTCGTGATTATTGTGCGGATCGGCGACGTTTCGCTTTGGTGACATCAATCTCTCAGCAAACGTGGCTGATAGGCAAGCAGACTGGGGTGTGAGCCGCTGCCGATGTTTTGAAATTTCAATCCGGTCTGAGGCCTACTATGACAAAGTTATGCACCGGTTATCGCTTCCATTGTACAGAACCCTAGCCTTGATTAGGCGCGCGGAGCTTTTGGATCGGAGATCCACTCGCGCAACGCCTATTTGCAGCTTCCGGTGCCGCGGTTCGACTCTATATATAGCTTTGCTCTACTAACTTTGTCCTTAGCTATATAAATTTGGGCGGGCATCGCCGTAATGGACTGTGCTTGCCACGGCCCAATGGCGTGCCAGCGGGTATTGAAGAGATGTCGCCGATTCCGGGGGCCGGGGGTGGGATAACTAATAAGGTGCTGCCGGATTCCACCGGTTGTCGGCTGCTGTGTCATCGCTGGATTAACGCATATGACGACCTTACCGGGGTCCTGCGTCACGATTCCCGCCCTTTGTCACGCCGCTGCGCTGGTCAGCATCGCTCGTCCGTGGGCCAGGTTTAGTCAGCGCTGCGCCCGTCCATAATAGAGCCAGGGTGAGGGCCAAGCCTGGTGAGGCCTAGCTAAAGGCAGGCGGGCGAGCTCCGAGCCTCTGCAGGTCGCGCAGGCAGTGCGGGTCGTACGGTAGTAATTGTACATAAACTTTTGAAATGCCTACTTTGATCCAACAACAAACAGGAATTGCTCTTAGGAATCGAAGGGAAGCAGGAATGACTCGGCCACCATGCGGGCGCGGGCATTGACGAACAGCTTGATCTCCGAGATCTCCTTGTCGACCTCCTGCATGAACTCGATGATGAAGTCCACGAGCTTGTGCTTCAGCATCGACTCCGTGTGGTAGTTCGTGACCAAGAATGATATGTCGTAGCCCTGCAGCGGGTTTCGCCGCAGGATGTAGAACTGCTCGGCACGGCGAGTCAGGAACCGCGTAAACTGGGACACCAGTATATGTTCTAGCTCGTCCGCCTGTTTTATCTGGAGAGACACGCGCACGGAGTTGATGCTCGGCTCGATGAGCACGCTCTCGTTCTCGTTGCGAGCAATGTGCATGGGGTTCAGCAGCGCCAGCGGGTTCGAGCCGGCCTCGACCTCGGGGTAGTTGTGCCGCTCCACAAGCTCGGACCCAAAGCTCTCCAAGCACAAAGCCGCATTCAACGAGCTTCGGACGGCATTGAGATACGGCCTGAGGGTCTGCGACATCGATGGTTGGTGGTTGGTTGGTGCCTCCTGGTGCCGGTTACTAAGGCCACATCTCAGCTGGCAGATTCAACGTCTACCACAATGCGGGCCACGCCGCGGGATATAAATAGCAGTGATTAAGTAGTTGTAATATAACTGTATCAGACGATTGAAATTTCAATGGCAAAAAAAATTAATTGGAAACCTGCTGGCCCATTTACTCGCGTGTTCAGCCTTAGCGTGAACTATCATGCGGCTATATGCGCCTGTGCATATACGTTGATAGGACGTATGAGCACATATTTCCAGATGATGAAAGCGAATCATATTATTTCCCTATGTTTTTTTTAGTTGATTTTGTTCTCTGAAACATGCCTAGGTATGCCTAGATATGCTTAGATATGCCCAGATGTGCCTAGATGTGCCTAGATGGCCCTATGTATAAAACAGGCAAAAGCCGGGCCATGAGCCAGTGATTTCGTACGCTCCACAACTCACCCATATGCGCCAAACACTAAACGCTCCGGTCGAACACGCTACTCGAACATACTGGCAGGATCGACTTTTGGTCATGGCACGAATCTTACGTGCAAGACGTGGACAGTGCTGCTCGTATGTAAGAACCAAGGCAACCGTCGCATCATGTTGTTCCGGGTGAATTACGGCAAGCAACCGAGGCGTGCTAGCAACGAGTCGGGCGCTGGCACACAGGTCCCTCTGCATGCACGTACTGCTGATTGGCCGCGCCAGGTCAATCGGACGAAAGCATATGTAAAAACAGAGCGCTTCCTAAAAATAGAGCCTTGAACTTCGGGCTCTCGGCCATGAGAATCGTGATGTAGCCCACGTACGGGAAGTATCCCTTGACGACGCCGCTCGTGATATCGAGCTCACGATCAAGGTACTGCTTCTTGTTTTCGTACAGATCGAGGTCATTCAGCACGTTGTTATCGCCCTTCGTGAGCAGGAACTGCTTGTTCGGGCCGTGGTGCTCGTTCACGACGCGGTGCACAATCGGGATCGAGCGCTTGCCCGTGTCGTACACAACCACGTCGCCCACGTTGACTCTGTCCTGGGTGTTCCAGAGCAGCAGGATGTCGCCGCGCTGGAACGCAGGCTCCATGGATCCCGAGAGCACGACTACGGCTGGCGAAGTCGAGTTCGCGACGACCCCGACGCTGCGGTACACCATGTACCCCGAAATGAACATCATAAGCAGTCTGAGGATTTGGGCCAGCGTCTTCCGCAACTGCCGCGGCTGCAGCTGCTCCATTATGTCCACCATTTTCAGCACGGCCGAGCTGCTTTGAGGTGTGTCTCCGCGTTCGTCGACAGGTCTCTTATGTGTGTACGTTTCCCAAGCTGTGAGCCCTTGCCCTGACTCCGCGAACTGACACCGTGAGCCGCGACCTCCTACTGCTTCCGCTGTACACACACCTGCTTTCGTAGCGAACATTGTATTGGAACTTGGATATGGGAGCAATTGTATTGCATGTGAAGCACGCCTCGAAGGTGCATGACGTTAGTTTAGACCACGACGCCCAAGGCCTGCTGCTCAAACAGAAGCTCGAGGAGCAGACCGGGGTTCCAGTGGCAAGACAGAAAGTCATGGTGAAGGGCAAGCAGCTGCAGAACGACGTGTCGCTATCGAGCTTAGGGATCAAGGACGGACAACAGCTGTTCATGCTGGGCTCTGTTCCGAAGGCCGAGCCCGAATCAGGCGCGGCGTCGGCCTCGGGCTCGACTGTGGCGGCTGCGGCCGGTGTTCCAAAAGGCGTGGAGGTCGAGGGCCAAGAAGAAGAGGAAGAGGACCGGTATCCCGTTGGTTTGGTGAACGTTGGCAACACCTGCTACGCGAACGCCACGCTTGAGGCGCTCCACACCGTGCCCGAGCTCAACGATGCATTGAAGGCCTACCGGGGCTCTGACGGCTTCTTGAGTAGCTGGGGCTCTCTCGTCAAGGACTTTGGCTACGCGGCGCCCTTCGGCACTGATGCTCCTGTGCCGCGGGCGTTCCTTGTGGCCCTGAGACAGCGGTTCCCGCAGTTTGCCGAGATCGGCGAGGAAGGCTTCTCGAAACAGCAGGACGCCGAGGAGTTCTGGACGCAAATAATGTGGGAGCTGCGGAAGGTAGAGGACCCGGCGATGCGCAACGTTGTCTCGAGCTTCGACGGCAAATTTCACGTATCGACCGACAAGCCCACGGGCGTCGAAAAGAGTGACGAAGACTTCACGAAACTAATGTGCCACATCACCATCAAAACAAATTTCCTGAAAGACGGGCTACGGGCTGGCTTGGTCGACGAGCTCGAGACTGCCGAGAACAGCGGTGAAACGTACAAGGTCCAAAAGCAGATCTCGAGGCTGCCGAAGTACCTGACCGTGCAGTTCGTTAGGTTCTTCTGGCGCAGAGACACCCAGAAAAACTCGAAAATCTTGCGCAAGGTTGCGTTCCCCATGAACTTGGATATCGGCGACCTGTGCACCGACGACTTGCAGGCGCGCATGGCCCCTGCTCGCGAGGCGTACCGCGAGCTCGAGGGTGCAATTGAGGAAAATAAACGCTCGGCACGGCGCGCGAAGTTTCGACGACTCGACGCCGTACCCAACGACCCAGCAGATGCCGACGCAGACCCGAACTCGGCCGCGAAGCGTCGTGCAGCTGCCGAGGCCGAGCAGCGCGAGGAGGAGCGCGAGAAGACCAAGCTCTCGAACCTGCGCACGCAATTCCGGGAAAAGATCGACAGCGAGCTCGCGTCGGACTCGGCGTGCTCCCCCCACGGCCTTTATGAGCTCCAGGCAATCGTAACACACCAGGGCATGTCCGCGGACTCGGGCCACTACCAGTGCTTCACGCGCAATTCAAGCAAACCGAACTCGTGGTGGAGATTCAACGATGACCGTGTCACGGAAGTTGATGACGACCGCATTGCTCAGCTGGCTGGCGGCGGTGCCTCGGACTCGGCGCTTATATTGCTCTACAAGTCTAGTGAGTTCTGAGGGTTGTTCTGCCCGGCTTTTTGGCGACTCCTCTGCGTACGACTACTCTGCGTGCAACGCTGGTAGTAGTTGCAATCCTATACATCTTTTACTTAGAATTGGATCCTTACAGCTGAGTCCGCGCAAGGGTCCTTATCAGACTAGATTTTGTCTATAGTATATACGCCGCTACGGGGCAGATGCTGCCGCTGAAAGCGAGTTTGTTGCTGATCTGTTGGAAGAATTAGAGGCTCTCTGGTGCCTGCTTCCGGCGATCCTAAGAGGATGCAATGGACTTCTCGATGCGACTTATCTCCTTCTGGAAATCAGCAAAGGTGGCACGGCACTTCAATGGGCGGTCCTTGTTCTCGACCAGGCACTGAACCAGCTTTTCCCGCGCCGCCTTGCCTTCGTTGTCGAGGCTTCCCCGCAATGGACGGCTTGTGAGCTCGCGGTGGAGCTCAGCAACCTTTTTCCGCATCTCCGCCGTATCGACACCGCCAAGCCGCTCGTCCGTGAGCTTCGGGATCAGCGAGCTCTGGTCTTTCATGGCGTCCTGAGCAGCCACCTGCTCAGCATACAGCCGCTCGCTCACTTTGTCCTCGATATACTTCTCTGAGTACAGCCTCAGCACGACGTCGGTTTCCGGGGAGGACTCCAGCTCGCTCCGGAGCGAGGGGTCGATCTTGACATCCGGAGCATTAAACACCTTGCTGCTGGTCGGTCGCGAGCTAGTCTGACCCATCTTTTATTCGATCAGTTGTGTCCAGCGGTTGTATGCCAATGCTGTGTTCTCGTTGGTCAGGGCAAGGGGGGTATATGCCCTCCCCGGCCATGTCTCCGCTATCTATGTGCAGTCCGAGCAGCAGCAAATAGTACAAGACCGTTTGCGAGGAGTATCGGCTTGCTCGGCAGTTGAGGCCCAAGGTCGACATTCTGTTATTGTATATACATGTATGCCATTTTCTGGGTTGGTAAATTATTTGACGCCCTCGTTTCGTCTAACGTATGTCCCGCATATGTTATGTATGGTTATAAATTAAGGCGCGTATCACCGACTCATTCTTGACAAGGAAGGTGGAATCCTCTGCGGAGATCTTCGCCGGCTTCGATATTCTGAACAAGCAAATGCGAATTTCGTCGCCATAAGGACCAAGTAAGTGCCTGGACCAGAGAATCTGCTACATCATCGCTCTTGCCCTTCGAGGACGGCACAAACGTCATAGTGCCGAGATCGACAGGGGATCGCCGCGGATCCGCTAGCCATCCGGCGAGCAGAGTTTTTCGGAGCTGCTTTGCGCGCTGATAGTTTGCCGAGATCGTCTTTTTCTTGTCAGAGGAGACATCTGCCGACTTCCAGAACTGAAGGACGTTTTTTGGCGGCACAGACTCAAGATATAGCTCTGGGGCGCGAACCCGCAGCGCCGTGAATGCCATTGCTTCCATCAAGTTTGCTTTAACAACGTCCGCGGGCACATTGCCCGAGGCGGCATGCAGTCTCTGGCGTTCCAGAATGACGCCGTCCACCGCGTCTTTGCTGTTCGCAATCAGGTCGGACGTGAAGGTGATGGCCATGTCGGCGAACTCAGGATAGGCGTACACCTTGGCCTCGGGCAGCGATGCCCTGTAGCACGACTCTGCCACTGGTCTTGATGGTTCGCCCATTCCCATTGCCGTGCTAAGCGGCGGGATCAAAAGATGCGTAACGCCGATGTTTTTCACGCCAAGATCTATAGATATTAGTCGGTACGGACTGGATACTGATACTGTGCGTTGCAACACCGAGGCATGCAATTGATCTATCACTTGAGACTTCGTGCCGCTTAGAGCGCTGCCACAGGCCTGCGCCACTGCCTTCAATTTGGGGAGAGTTAACCGGTTTAGCGCATTCTTGAACACCTCCTGCTCAAGCATGAAGGCAGGCGATGTAAACAAATGCAATCTTTCCAGGGCAGCTGCGATCCAGGCGACCACGTGAAAGTCACTCTGAACTCTGTCGCTGGAATTTCCAGCGGCTGTTCACGGCCTGGATCTCGTCAATTATATACTAACGACTCCTGCTTGGTTTATCAAATGTATTTCTCAATTCGCATCTGTGCACTGAAATGCTCACACCAGCAAGCGGTATGAGCCCCAATCAATCAGTCTATTTACTATTCCAGGAAGGTTTCAGGCACCGACGGAAATTAGCACCGCAGGCGTAATCGAGTGCAACTAAAAATAGATATAAACATAGCCAAAGCTTAAATGCTGTTTTTCTATTTTTGAGGGGAATGTGCCACGCGAATGTCGTACAGGAGCTTACCGTGGAAAGTAAAAAGAATGTTAAGCTCTCTTCTGAACAACCGTTTAAGGTGGGCGGCCCTAAATCGAGGACGCTCTGGTTCGGCACTTCCGCACTCAAGTTGTATCATCGAGATTGAAAGGTGGAGTTTCAAATCAATCTTTAAACGTCGCAGGTTAGGCTAAGTGCACTATGGCTGTTGAGCAGGAGATGGCGGCAAGTGCACACAACGCGCAATCGCAAGCCGGGGCACCGGAGGGAGTGGATCGGACGCGATTCGCAAGATTCTCTTTACGGCCACCTCCGTTACGACCGCAATTGAGCGAAGCCAGCGGTAAATACAAAGAATGCAGCAAGACCGGTGCGTCACAGACGAAAAGTGCACAGCGTGCTACGAAGTCGAAGCCAGAGCACGAGCCCCCGCCGGCCTTTGTGAAGGGCAATAACGGCTTGATTTTTCAGTTTGGTGAGCGGCTCAGCACGGGCGGATACTCGCGCTGCTACATCCTGAAAAGTAGCCGCGGGCAGCTCTACGCGGCGAAGACCATTTCTCGCAACACGATCACGTCGAGCTCCTTGCAAGCCCAGATCGAGCGAGAAGTTCGGATACATGAGCGCCTTCAGCATCCGAATATCGTAAACTTTGTGCAATTTATCGAGGACAAATCACATCTTGTGCTCGTACTGGACTACTGCCCAAACAAAACGCTGAACGACTTGCTCGCGAGCCACGGCAGGTTTGTCGACGACGAGGCGCGCAGAATACTGAGCCCAGTTTTCGATGCGGTGAACTACCTTCACGAGCAGTTCATTCACCACGGGGATCTGAAACTAAGCAACATATTTCTCGACAGCTCGATGAGTCCTAAAATTGGCGACTTTGGATTTTCTAAACGGCTTAAGCTACCCGATCAGAATAGAAGCTCATTGTGCGGCACTCCAGCGTATATGGCACCGGAGATCATAAGAAAGCCCTGTACGTTTGGGCTTCCTGCAGATATCTGGTCGCTGGGGGTCATTGCCTACGCTTTGTTATACGGCGTCACGGCCTTCGATGCCCGAAATGTCGATACCGTGTATGCCCGTATACGCGCCTACGATTTGAGGTTTCCAGAATTGGAGCCGCGCGTGCCCAAGGAAGCGATCGACTTTATCACCTCGATGTTGCATCCGTATCCTCACTGCCGCCCCACGGCAAGAATGCTCGTGTACAACGAGTGGATCAAGAAACACAACGCCCCCTATGCGAGTCCAGCTAGCGAAAAGCTAGCATCTGAAAACAGTGAGAGCATTGAGCTTGTTCCGCGCCACAATAGGACCATATCGTCACGGATCAAGCGCTCAGCCGCACGCAAAACCGGGTACCTCAAGTCGATCATCGCCACGAGGCTGAACAAAACCGAGCTTCTCATCGAAAATTTCCGCAAGTCACCATGAGCCTGCTATATTTAAATAGATCGCCAGCTGAATGGCTGTAAAAATACACACTAATTTATCACATTACCAACTAAACGGCGAGCCGAGCGCGGCCCAATTCACTTCATTAGTCGTAAAAATCAGCCCTAAATTATACAAGCTCGCAAAAGGCTCATGTAATTTCACGAAGTGTGTCCGTTGTAAAAATTTACACGAACTGCGTCTGAGATATATATTAGAGGCAGCGAACGCATTCACCCACCAGCAACTCCAGCAAGGCCGTGATGGATCTGTCGGGTGCACCACGGGCGCATGGCACGATCAGGTGACCCGTCGTCGAACTCCCGACTTAAGGCAGAGGCGTCGTGAGGAGGAGTTTTGAGGAGGAATCGTGCGCTGAGAAGCTAAAACTGTACCGGCGAATCGAGTTTCTGCTGATTCTAGCTTCGGCTGCAGATGACCAGCTCGCAAAATACGGCACCAGCCGCCCCAGATTCTGGGGAGGCCCAAAATCAGGCGCAGGGCCCCGGAGTTCCGCGGAACGTCTCGTTCGCGAATGGCAGCAACAAATCCACGGCGTACCGTGAACATAATCCACCCACAGTTCTGCGGAGGCAGGTTGCTGCGCACAGAGAGATGTCGCCGTCCCGGGACCCGCCCTCGCAGGAGGATCAGAAGGCAGCTCCTATGTTCTATATTGGCGGAGCGCCAGGTGCGGGTCCCGATCTGAATTCGCGCCAGCGCGGCCCGCTGTCCGCCAAACCTCCAGCTGTCGATGCCCAGCATCCAACCAGGAAGGCAGATGCTCCGCCAGCGGCACCGGTGTTCACTCCGGGCGCCGGCAAGCAGCCCTCCCAAACAGCACCAACATTCTCGGTGGTTCCACCTCAGGCTACCTCGCAGAGGGAAAGCACGCCAGCACCTGAGCACGGGGCATCGACACGCAAGGTTTCTGGACCCCAAAAGATCATGTCTGCGGGCCCCACGCCCTCGTCGTCGTCAATGAAGCTGCACCACCAGCAAGCAGCCGAGGGCGATAGCAAGCAGGACGAGGTGCACATTCTGGTTGGAGTAAGCGGATCCGTGGCCACGATCAAGCTCCCGCAGATCGTGCACAAATTGAAGCAGATCTACCGCAAACGTGCCGTCATTCAGGTTGTCGTGACGCGCGCGGCCACAACGTTCTTCGATCCCTTGGACTTGCCGAAGGACATCAAGGTCTGGCAAGACTCCGATGAGTGGCGGTCGCGGCAGGCAACCGAGGGCCCCGAGTTCGGAGCGCACTGTGACCAGCAACTCCACATCCGGCTGAGAAGATGGGCTGACATTCTGCTCGTCGCGCCATGCTCGGCAAACACGCTCGCGAAAATTACCTACGGCATCTGCGACAACCTGCTGACCTCGATTTTCCGAGTGTGGAACCCGGACGTCCCGATCTTGCTCGCACCGGCAATGAACACGCACATGTACACAAATCCTGTCACGAAGCTTCACTTCAATGTGCTGAAGGAGTCGTACCCTTTCGTCGAGATCCTGAAGCCTGTCGAAAAGGTGCTTGTGTGTGGTGACATCGGCATGGGCGGAATGAGAGAGTGGACAGAGATCGTCCAGATCTTGGTCAAGCGCATTGGTGTCGATCTCCCCGAAGACGAGGACGAGGACGACTCGGACGACGACACTGAGGGCGGCTCTGAGTAGCCGCTTGGAACAGCTCAAAACGAGCTCTGAATGCATAACCGCCTAATTCTGAGTCCACTTCTCCGGCTTCGTTGACCCGAATATTTATTTAATTGCAATTGTAACACTCGCGTCTTGTAACGGCCTACCGAAAACATATAAAACAGGACACCGTATTTTAGAACCATTTAACGAAGACATACGCTATAATTAAAAGTGCTTTCGCAAAGCGCACATGCTTGTGACTCTACATGTCTGTGCGCACATAGTACTGTGTGTGCACTGCCCATGTCTTTGCCATGCGCTCGTCATGCGTCTACGGTGCGTCTGCCGCGCGTTTACGGCTCCGCCCTTGGCGCGCCCGCGCATAAAGCACTGCATACGCGTACAAGGGTGGGTGGGATTCCGCTGGGACCGCCTTACCTCAGCAGCATATTCGGCCACGGCCGCAGCCTTGCTCGCGAGGCCGTCGCCGTCACTTCGCCAGATGTTAGCCATATGTTGTCACCAAGCTACCCGAACCTGCTCGGGGTAGGGTCCGCGGTGATTGGTCGCTGGGCTCGAGGCCTTAGAGACGGTGCTGACCAAGCGTAGGTTGACCTTCACCCAGCGAAAGCCAACTCTGAACTAAAAAGCATGCTGAAGTTCACCCAGAAGGCTAGTGCCGTTGGCCGCCTCTCGCAACTGTCTGCCACGCGTCCCATGACCGCTGTCGGTCTGCGGACGTTTGCCTCGCAGCCGGACCCGCAGTCCAAGGCCCAGAGCATCATCAACGCTCTGCCGGGCCACAGCGCTCTGTCGAAGTCGGGTATCCTCGCGACTGGCTTCGCTGGCGCTACTTTCGCCATCGCCAACTCTCTGTACGTGGTCAACGCGGAGACGTGTCTTCTCGGCGTGTTTGCTACCTTGATGGTTATTGCATCAAAGACCGTGGCTCCTGGCTACAAGCAGTGGGCCGAGGGCCACGTCGAGCACATCAAGAAGACGCTGAACGCTGCCCGCGAGGAGCACGTCTCGGCTGTCCAGGACCGTATCGACAGCGTCAACCAGCTCGCCGAGGTCGTGCCGACGACGAAGTCGCTGTTCGCCGTGTCGAAGGAGACCGTCGAGCTCGAGGCCAAGGCTTACGAGCTCAAGCAGAAGGTCGACATCGCTGCCAAGGCCAAGGAGGTCCTTGACTCGTGGGTGCGCTACGAGGCCAGCGTCAGACAGCGTGAGCAGAGCGACCTCGCGAAGACTGTCATCGCGAAGGCCGAGAAGACTCTTGAGGACCCGAAGGTCCAGGACCAGATCCTCAAGCAGGCCATTGCTGACATTGAGAAGGTGTTCAAGAGCTCTTGAACGGCAGCTGAATAGATGCGTCTTAAAATGATCAATGTATGCAATGAAATAAAGTAGATACAGTACAAAATGTTCTTGCTTAATGCGAGCTTTGGCTAGCCCGACGCGGGTCTTGGCGCCGCCACGCCTTCCTTCGACGTGGGCGTGGCCCTATTAATTATTTTCTCAAGGGCGTCACACACTGAGTTCAGCTCCTCGCCGTTGGCCGCAATGGCCCCGGCCTTGCTCTGCACCTCTAGGATCGGCTGAACAACGAAGCCCAGCCTTGAGTGGCGGTGGTCAGATTTCTTCTGAACGGACTTCAACGCCTGCGAGTCTGATGCGCGCAAGGCCGCTCGAGGAACAGGATCGTTCCCCATCACAAACCCGGGCTCCCCAAACTCAAGTGCCTAGCCTCTCCGATCCGCCGGTCTCTGTGGGGGAGAGCCGTGTGATTATGTATGTGCGGGCTTGATAGACCATGGGCTTGGGTAGCAGAGACCGAGGCATGGAGCTTGGCCATGCGCGGAGCGAGCGATATCGGGCTCTACTTCGGGCTCTGCTCTGGGCGACAGGACAGCAATTTATTCGGTTACAATTGCCTTTCCAATGAGTGGATTTGCAACTGGTGGCTTGAGTATCTTATTATAAGTAAAAGAAATAAACAAAGACGACCGGGGTTCAATTATAAGGAGCGCGAACAAGACGACGGTACTCAGGCTTCCACATCTGGGATAGGACCCACTTGTGGGCCTCGTCGAAAGTATCTGGGATCTGGATGAGCTCGTCGCTGGCGTAACTCTCGTAGTTCTCGATATTCGCTAGACCCTCGGCCTTGGCCTGAAGGACCACTGCCGTGGCCACTCGAGCCGAAATATTACGGATATCCTCGATATCGGGCAGCAGCGGTGCGTCCGGGTTCTCGAGCACGGGCGACTGCGCAGCAAGCTCGTCAACAGCGGTTGCGATCTGGGCCTTCGTGATGCGTGAGACGCGCGCAAGAACGGCGCCAAGACCAATTCCGGGGAAAATGAACATGTTATTGTTTTCTGAGATAACACGGCCATCGACCGGCGAGAACGGGGACCCAGTAGCGACCAGAACGCGACCGTCTGTCCACTTGATCAGGTCTGCGGGGGTCGCCTCGTGCAAGCGCGTTGGGTTAGAGAGGGGCAGGATGATCGGGCGGTCGACCTGGGAGGCCATGGTCTTCACGGCCTCCTCCGTGAATGCACCGGCCTGGGTCGAGGCGCCAATGAGAACGTGGGGCTTCACGCTCTTGATGACTTCAACGAGGTTTGTCGTGTCGGCGTCACCAAACTGCTCGGCGTCCTGAACAAACGGCTTCTGGGATTCCGTGATCTTATCGTCGGGAAGCGCCGAGGTAATCAGTCCGTGGCGGTCCATGAGGAAGATCTTGTCCTTGGCGACCTCGATGTCCATTTTCTCGGCCTTGACGAGGTTGTCCACGATCTGGTGAGCGATGCCCATACCAGCGCTGCCGGCTCCGTAAAGCAGCACACGAGTTTCCGGCAAAGTAGCCTTCGTGGCATGCAGTGCGCTCTTGATTGTGGCCATCGTCACGGCGCCGGTTCCCTGGATGTCGTCGTTGAAGCACGCGATCTTATCGTCGTATTTGTTCAACAGGCGGAAGGCGTTAGCTGCACCGAAGTCCTCGAAGTGCAGCACAGCGTCGGGGAACATCCGCTTCACGGTCTTCACAAACCGGTCCACGAAGTTGTCGTACTCCTCGCCAGCAACGCGCTCATGACGGTTGCCCATGTAGAGCGGGTCATTCAGCAGCCCCTCGTTGTTCGTACCGCAGTCCAAAACAACAGGGATGACACGGTCAGGGTGGATTCCACCGCAAGCAGTCATGAGCGCAAGCTTGGCCGTACAAATACCGATACCGCCGACGCCCTGGTCGCCAATGCCAAGGATGCCCTCGGCGTCGGTGACCACGATGTAGTCAATGGTTTCCTTGCGACCCCAATGGGCCAAACCAGGCTCGATCAGGTCGGGGCGGTTGATGTTCAGGTAGCAGCCAGTAGGACGACGGAACATCTGCGAGTAGCTCGCGATGGCATCTCCCTGCGTCGGCGTGTAAATGACACTCATCATCTCTTTCAAGTACTTCGTGATAAGTGCATAGAACAGAACCTGGTTCTGATCCCGCATCGACTGACAGAACGCATTCTTGAGAATGTTCGTGGGCAGCATTTTGTACTGGCCATATGCACGGTCGACCTGCTCCTCAAGCGTGTTCACGACCGTTGGAAGCAGCGTTTCAAGCTTGAACCCACGGCGCTCCGCAGCCGTAAAGCCGGAACCTTTGTTCAGGCTCGGGTTCGTGAGCAGCTGCCGGCCCTCGATATGCGAGTACTGCACAGGCTCACGGGTGAGTGCGGTTCTGTGCTGCCCCGATGTCGGCGTGTTCGAGTCCGCTGCATAGGTTCGCGTGCCCAGGATCTGGCCAAACTGGTTTTGGCCGCACCCGCGACCCAACAGCGATTTCCCGTTTTTCACGCGGAAAAACCTCGGAATATTCTGACCCGGCTGCATCTGCTCAGTTGCAGTGATTTTTCCTGTGTCAGGGTTCCTTACGTGTGGCCCTGGGCTGGTAAACACCGCTGCTGCTGCTTGGGCGAGGGGTTCACCACCATATCAACCGCTGAATAAGGCTGTTCATGATAATGAAAAATACCGCTCCTTAATTGAAACCTCTCCCAATCGAGCACAGAGTCACACGTGACCATCTGTCGATCCTGACGAGTTTGGCGGGCAGCCTCAACACAGGGCCAGCTCGAACGTATTGTGGCTTGTGCGCTGGTTTGAACCCAAGCACTTTAAGCTGACACTAGTTCTGACCCCGCGCGAGGCAAAAGCAGACCCAGCGCCTCTCGTGCCCACGTTTCTCGTGCTTGCTGGATATAATGAAGACGAAACATCTGCCGTACCATCTGGGTATCGTCATACCGTGCACGCTTATTGTACTCAATGGCACAACGACATTTTATAGCTCCATCAAGTACCAGTCAGAGCTGACCCAGAAGGTTTTCTGGGGCGCCTATGCCATAGTTTGGATCACATATCTCCAGGCGATCTTCACCTCGCCCGGGTACACGGGCGGCAAGCTTGATCCCGACGCTCAGTACGTCGACTGCTTAAAATGCGGGCTGCCGAAGCCAGAGAGAGCGCACCACTGCAAGCAGTGCGGCCGTTGTGTCCTGCGCATGGACCACCATTGCCCGTGGACGGAGAACTGCGTGGGGTTCAGGAACCTGCCGCACTTCATAAGGTTTCTGAGCAGCGCCATAGCACTCAATTCATACGGCATGTTCAAGAGCGCCGCATTCCTGATCTACGCTTTTGAGCACCGACGACACCTTTCCTACTTTGTGCCACATAAGTCCCGCATCTGGCTCGGGGCATTGGCCGTGTTCGGCGATCTGTTCGTTGCGCTGACGCTGCTCATTCTCTGGCTGCGCGTGATGATTGACGTCTTTAACGGGCAGACGCAGATCGAGAGCTGGGAAATAGAGCGCATGGAGACCCTGGCCCGCCGCAAGCTCGGCCCGCTCACGGACTTTCCGTTCGACGTGGACATCTTCAGCAACTTGCGTACTGCCTTGGGTGATATCTACGAGTGGCCGCTCCTGTGGAGTCTCCCTCCAGGCACGGGCCACTCGTTCCCGAGACTAGTCGAGACCGAACAGAGATGGCCGCCTGCAGAAAAAGAAGAGGCGACTACTCACGAATACTACCGCGCCGATCGGTGGATGAGCTTCGAGGGTGACAACCTAGCCGATTTCGGAGTTGATGTTGCGGCCGATGGGCACAAAGCAGCCGCAGCTGATGGGCACAAAGCAGTCGCAGGAAATGAAAATGCTGCTGAAGATGCATTCGCCTCTGAGGATAACACCCCACTGGTGAGTGTACAGAGGCGGCTGCAAAAGTAAAAGCCGAGACCTTCCTGTAAATATTAACCGCGCTTAAGTATTTATTGTGCCCATCGATGTGCGCTATCATCAAGTTTAGGCCCGCTCCACGACCCGCTAGCATACCCTGAGACCCGCGACGCACTGCTATATGCAGCGAAACAGGGAAATTCTACACGTACAAGTGGTTAATCTTTGCTTAAGCTTAATAAAACAAAATAGTTGAGACTAAAATATGTTTTCCTATGTGCACGCTTGGGGCGCGCGCATTCTCGGTAAACGAGCGAGGTTTTTTCTATGGCAATACGACACTGACGGACTGCATTTCCAGCCGGGGCTGAGCCGCAAGCATCGACTCCGAGAGCACTGGCACAGATGAGTCGGTATCGGATTTGTGATCCTCGGGTGCATCAACTGGTTCGGCAACCGGCGTGGTACCTTCCGACTCACTTGACGCTTTTTCACCCGCACCATGAGCGGATTTCACCTTTTCCGCTTCAGCCTCTGCTTCATGCAAGGCCTCCTCAGCAGTGCTGAGGACCTCCTTCCAACGTTTGCTGCGGACTTCTTTCGCCTGTGATGAAGTGCCGCCTGTGCCAACATTGAGCAGGTAGTCAGCCGTGCCGGGCTCGAAGAAAAGTTTATACGAGTTGAACGCGATCCGAGCTTGCAGGTCCTCAGCCAGCATCTCGAACTTGTAGCCGTGCCCCTCCTCGGGGAGGACCCGTTGTAGTACAGGAGCTCGGATCTGGTCGAGCGGAACGCCCTCGGTGGGGAGGCTCATCATGTAACTGGTCACATAGTACTCCCAGCGCTGCTGGTCATCCATGACTCCCTTCAGTGTTATGTCAAACGGATCGAGGCTCTGGAAGGTGAGCTTGTGGGCTGCCGGCGTCCATGAGATACGGAACAATGGCTCAGAGTTCTCTGCGGCACCGTAGCTATCCGCCGACAAACCAGAGGCACCATCGACACCGGAAAGCGCCTGCTTCGCCCTCATTCTCAACTCGATCTGAGTGCGGACATCCGTCTTGGTCAGGGCCCTGTCACTCTCCCAAGCAAGCAGAGCATTCACCGTGCCGTCATCTGTTATAATTGCGTGGAGTTGTTTGACCAGAGACTGCAGAGCCTTATCAATGGTGTACAGCTTGAACGCGCGGTTACGGTAAGCTTGGCGCAACGCCTCCTCGAACCACTGTCCCTCAACATCATCCTCTAACAACCGGTGGCACAACGCCAGTGTCTGACCGTAGACATCATTCTCACTGAACTGAAGGTTCATGTTCTCCAGACGTGTGTCATAAAGCCCCAACTCCACAGCAAATGGAGTACGTCGGCTTTCTCCAAGAGTCTTAGAAACCACCCCTTCAAATGACTTAACCTCCGTCAAACGAGAGTATATAATCTCAAATATCCGCATGAACAGATAAACAGAGGTCGAACCAAACAAATTGTAATGGGATCGCGGTGAGGGCCGCTCACTGAGCGGGGGGCTCGTACGCTCGAGCTTGAGCCACGACGGTTGGCCGGCCACGAGCTCCTCTGGCTGATCGGTCATTTCTATATCACCCTCAGCATCCTTCTTTCCATTGACAGATGCGGGATCATCTGAACCTCCCTCAGCAGCGTTGCTGTTATCGCTACCATGCTCCGTCCCGTTAAGACTATCCCCACGACCAAAGACCGATGGCAGGCCCTGCTCCTTAATAGCAGTTTCCGAGAAGAACTCATCAACGAACACACCCAGGAACCGCTTGCAAAGCGCCTTGTCGTGAGCGCTCATGGTTGGTCTGTAGTCGATGTACTTCACTATCAACTCTTTGAGGTCGTTGATTACAGAGTAGTCCGACACAACGAAGTCCAATTGAGATTTGGGCGTGGGTAGAGGGGGTAGATTCGTTGTCGCTAGGCGTCGCTTAGCGGTCTGCTCTGCCTTAACGGCCATAATCTCTGCAAGCAAAGCACGCGGCGTCAGCTGTTTCCTGTCGGCTTGCTTGAACGTCAACCCCAAGTGATCGAGACTCTTGTAGAAGGCCTTGCGTTCCGCCTCACGCCACACTTTGTTCCATTCGCGATGGGCGCGTCTCCACTCCTCATCCTTCTGCTTCAATCGGCGCAAAACCACTGGTAGGGCCGCGCCCGGGTTCTCATGCAAGGCATTGATAACCTCTTCGCCGTTTTTCTTGTCGTAGATCTTACGAATCACCTTTTGGTAAATCTTCGTGCCATGGCCCAACCCCTCTGGTAGCTTGAATGCAGCAACTTCAGCTGCAGACATGCTCGCCATACGATTCGCAATGGCTTCCAAAACCTGAATTGTTCTCTGGTTTGAGCCAATGTAGTGATCGTATTCATGGCGCTCCTCCTCGACGCGGAACATTATTTCCTCGTACTGATTCTTACGATGCGCGACGAAGCCACTGTCCTCAGAGGCCCACGTAGGGTAGCCGACCCACTCATCATTGAAGACTTCGTATCCAAGTTCATCACGACCAGAGCACGGCATATACTTCTCTGTTTTGGGGAGCAACCGGTAACTACGGCCGTAAGATCTGCATTGTGAGAGATCAACAAGATGCTTTCGCTGAAGGATGTTTTCAATATGCAACGGCTGGCCTTCGTAGCCCACAAATGATTTGAACCACTGCAACAATTCAGGCTGTGGGCTCAAAAACGGCTCAACTTCAGCCACAAGAGCCGGCACATCTATGATCTGCTGCGTGAACAGATTCAGGGTCTTTAGGAACTCGTGGTAAGCAGATTTCGGCAGGATCTTCTTCACCTTGTCGAAAAATGCGATCTCTTCCGAAAAGTTGTTTCGGCCAAGGCTACCGATTGGCTTTGCCGGGGGAATGAAGCTTCCAGCATCCCTGCTCCGACGCAGTGAGGATGTTGGGGGCTGCGCAGCAGCCGAGCTATTGCCCATATTAGCGACCGCAGCTGCAGCCCCAGAAATGCCTGCATTGACATCACCAGGCGCCGGTCCAGCGGCGCCAATACCATCAACACGACCGCTGCCCTGTACGGGGCCTCCAACATGGGCTCCCTGCGGGCCGCCAGCGGTGGGCGCGGGCCCAAAGCTGCCCACGGGAGGCAGCTGCACTTCGCCGCCTTCCTCGGAGCCAGCAGTTGTATCCGGCAAGAAGTTTTTGAAACCCTCCAGAAGATCTGGTGCTTCCTTGAACAACTGACGAACCTGCGAGTAAACCTCGGAGATGCGAAGCTGCTCTCTTTGATAGGTCTGCAGAATCTCGAGGAACTGCTTATAGATTTCGGGCTGGTTACTGAAATGGTTTTTGATCTTGTTCACGTACGAGATAGCGTGGCCAAACTCGACGGGACCTTGGCGCTGCTCGGGAACCGGCGAAGTTTGTTGCATCATCTGCTGCTGTTGTGGCACGCCCCCATAGCCATATGGGATCTGCTGCTGTTGAGCCACATGCAGGTGCGCATTCGCATGCGTCTGTTGGCGCTGCATGTGGATCTGTTGAGCTTGCTGAACCTGCTGCTGGACGGACGCCGGCTGGATGGGGACCTGGCCCTGCTGCTGCACCTGCTGCTGGAGCTGCTGATGCTGCTGGCGCTGTGTCAGCATATGAGGCAGCGTTTGTGAGCCCATAGGGGTCATGACCCGTACGGGATTTGGATCATTGGGATCCAGCGAGCAGCGAATGGAGTAACCAGCCGGCAAGAATGTGTTAAACCCTTGGATCAAATTTGCATGACCTCTGAACAAGCTTGAGACTCTATCGATCACGCCAGGTGTATCGATGTTGTGCGATTTGAAGTCCTTCATGATGTCGAGGAAATGGTTGTAGACGTCCGGCTGGTTTGAGAAGTGCAGCTTGACCTGCTCCAAGTACGACAGCGCATCCTTGACGTTAAGCGGCCGATAGTCGTTGGGCTGGGGCTGCTGAGCTGGCTCTGGAGGCTGTTGAGCCAGCTGCTGGGGCTGCTGCTGCGGAGTTGGTTGCTGCGGAGGTGGAGGAGCCTGCTGTTGCGGGGGCTGTTGCGGCTGCTGGGGCTGCTGAGGTTGTTGCGGTTGCTGCTGTTGCGGCAGGTAACCGAGATGCATCTGCGGATGCTGCTGGAACTGATGCCCATATTGATACATTGGCATGTAGCCCATAACCATTTGCTGAGGGGTGTGGGGCTGTGAGCCCATCTGCTGCTGCTGCTGCTGTTGAGCTTGCGGAGAGAGTTGCATCTGCTGTTGAGGGGGCTGAGGGGCCTGCTGCTGCTGTTGTTGTTGCGGCTGTTGCGGCGGCTGAGGCTGCTGCTGGGGCTGAGGCTGTGGGGTTTGCGGCTGTTGCGCCGGCTGTTGTTGAGGCTGCGGGGCGCGAACATGCTGAGGGATTGCCTGCGGAGCTTGTTCAGCGTGCTGCTGGGGTGGAACCGGTGACTGTGGCTGCGGCGGCTGAGGGGTTTGCGGCTGCGACTGCTGGGACGGCTGGAATCGCGCGACGCGTGGCAGCTGGACGTATGGCTGTGAGGAGAAAGCCGATCCCGGCCGTCGCGACCCACCGAGGTCTGTCTCTGACAACCGCGGCAGCTGCTCCGAACTTTGGAAGTGTCCATCTTCGCCGAATCCTGGCAGCGGGTATCCCTTGCTGATGCTCGGCAGCTTGAACCCATTATTCCCCGGGTCGGCTTGAGAAAGCTCAGGCAGCACATGGTGTGCCGCAGCGGGCTGCGCGGTTCCCTGAGAAGCAGTGGTATTTTCGACCTTCAAGGGCGCTGGAGCCGGTGTCTCTGCAGCCTCTGAGCTGGCCCCGGGCAGTGCGCTTGCCTGAGCAGCTTGCTGAGCGGGTTGCGGAGTGGCTTGCTGAGTCGCAACCGGGGCTGCTTGCTGGGGCGCGGCCGGGGCTGCTGCCTGAGCCTTTTGGGCGTCGTTCGCATTCGATCCGGGCTCAGTATTATTCTGCTCAGGCGCCGCGCTCAGTGTGGGTTGCGGTGCTTGAGGCGTGTCCGAGGGCTGGACCTGGGGTGGAGCCTGCGCTTGAGACTGATCAGCTGGCGATACCTCACTGTGCGGGGCCGATTTAGGGGCCTCGCCCTCACTTGTGGGCTGCACCGTCGCGGCGGGCTTCGACTCCGGCTGTGGTTTGTGATTCTCCGCCGAGGCGATAGCGGGAAGCTCGTGGCCCTCACGCGCAGAATTTTCCGGAGCTTGCATCCCTGAAGTCTGAGGCTCCGAGTTTATGGGTTGATCAGGCTTATCCATCTACGGCTCGCGACTCCTTCGCTTGTTAGCCTTGCGCACAGAAAGAGGCGATGGAAGAGGTAGATAAAGATAATGTACCACCCGGCGAGGAGGGTAAGTGACGAGCTGCCCCGACCAAGGGCGTGGGAACAGTCCCAGCCTTGGCAAGCGTGCCTCAAAATACCCTTGCCCAAGCAGAGCTGAGGGCAACAAAAATTTGGGGACGCGGCCTGCTCGACCGGGCCCGTGCCCAAGGAAGGCCCGCGGTAAGCTCAGCGCTGCAAATACACACGATACTGCGATACGACATGATACGGCGGAAATACGCGATACGTCTGAAAACCCGGCGAGGCGGGCTGAAGAGGCAACGCACGACACCGAGACTGAACTGTTCGCGGTCTCACGATGAACGCACCCGACCGCTTCGAGCTGTTTCTCGTGCCGGATGGCGTTCAGAAGGTCGAGCTTTCGCCGGACCAGCGGATGCCGAATGCCGCCTTCATCAAGTTCGAGCGCGAGGACCACACGCTCGGGAACATGCTCACGTCGCAGCTGCAGCAGGACCCGCGCGTCCTGTACGCCGCCTACAAGGTCGAGCACCCGCTGTTCGCGAACTTCGTGATGCGCGTGCAGACCGAGGACGGATACTCGCCGAGGGAGGCGTTGCGCAACGCGTGCCAGAGCCTGATCGCCCAGCTCAAGGTGCTGTCCAAGAAGTTCAAGTCTGAGTACGGCCTGAAGGCGATGCTGGGCGACAACTGAGATGCTACGCATGGCACCACACTACCAAGGCTGCGGCACTGCTCGGCCCGGTGGGGCGAGCACTGAATACCCCGGCACTGAACAGAACGTAATTGCGCACCTTCTGGCGGTGCGCCTTCCAGCATGCGGCAGAGCACTTTGTATGACTATATTTATCAAGTAGCGGGTATACTTCGTTAATATTTAATCAAAATTCAAACTAATGTGCGTGCACTTCAGACCTTTCCACCGTCTTTCTAGTCGGCCGCGGGCGGATTACTACACCGATCCTCATGCTAATTAGGCGGTGGATGTCGACGATGGGGCCCATTGAAGAAACGATTCGGCGCAAGGTCACAGAGGCGCTGAACCCCACGCTGCTGACCATTGCGAACGACAGCCAGCACCACGCACACCACGCCGGGATGCGCGGCTCCTCGAACACGATCGAGTCGCATTTCAGGCTTACTATAGTCAGCTCCGCATTCGCCAACAAGTCGAAGCCGATGCGGCACCGGTTAGTTTACAAGCTACTGGCAGACGAGATGAACATGCCCAACGGCGTCCACGCCGTCCAGCTTTCTACGAAGACCCCCGAGGAGGCAGCTGCCGCGAGCGAGAAGGCCGAGCAGCAAAGCAACTGAGCGATCTCTTTAACGCTTGCCGAGGCATTCGAGAACGCGGACAGCCGAGCACTGTACATAATTTTGTAAAGCTAACGACCCATGCTGGCCCCGCGTGGTCCTTGTTGGCTCAGCCAGGCCGTGGTTGGTCCTGGCTGACCTTAATTGGCCCCAACTAGTTTCCACCGGCGTCTGACCGGTCTTATTTAGATCGCTCACAAAAGAATACAAATGGTATGCGATACTATTATTTGACAACGACACGGGAGCACAACTCGAGAAATAAAAAGGAAGTTGTTTTTTAGTAACATTAGTACGTTTAAATAATCATGCAACCAGCTTAAGCCTTAGCAACGGCCTTGCGAACGTTGAACGAACGCTTCTTCCTGAGAAGAGAGACCTGGAAGCGCTCGAAGTCGGTGAGCTGGCGGCGGCGCTCACGGCGGGCCAGGTTCTTGGCCCACGAGGTCGCGGCCCACTGCTTGTCGACACCGTCGGCAGCCCACTTCTTGAGAAGGACGGCGTGGCCGGCGCCACGGGGGACGTTGGCAACGAGAGGAGTGAGGGTGACGTGGTTAAGAATTACACCCTGGCGAGCGACCTCCGGGCCGTCAATGAGTGCTCGCTTGTGGTCGATAATATCGACAATGGCAGCGAGCTTGCCGGCATCCTTGCCTTTGTGGACAAGAACAACGCGGCCAACCTCAACCAAACGCCAGTTAATGCTCTTCACAACAGTCTCAGATGACATTGTTACCGGTACTGACCTGAAAATACAGTTCGTTGATACTTTGAAATGAGGTTGTGTGAATTCCGCGTGAGTGGGGACCAGGATACGCTCTGTAGCTGAGCGAGTGGGTGTCTCGCCGACCACGTGCTGAGGTGGTAGGGCGAAGCCCTGTATATTATAAAGCAACACGCGCGGCCGGGATCGGGCTATTGCGTGCCGCTCATAGCAGCAGGGCTCCTTGATTTTATTAGTTTGCTGTAGTGGATGATCTCAAACCGCAATTGAGCACCACTAGTGTTAGCGTGGAGATGCAAACACGCCCATTGCCTATCATTGCGCTCATCCGTAGACAGACACCTTGCGGGCCTCCGGCCTGGAACGATGTGTCAGCAGCTCGACGGGGCCGAAGGTGCGCGCGCGACACGAACTTCTCTTTAGGTTTAAATTGACGCCCGGTGAGGATCGTAATTTGCGATTGATTGCACTCAAGCAGGTGCTGGCATGATACCAAAAGTATTTCTGAGGGCACACCATTAAATCTTTACTTATTGTACAGCATCTTGTATTGCTCTTTATGCTGAACGAGCCTCGCGAAGGTGACACAGGAGGATGCCGAACAAATGAATAAATAAATAAATAATTGAGCGGAGGAAGCCTTCTATAATACAATGCTAGTTTCGCCTCAAACCGCGCTCGCTGAAACAGCGCCCGCTGATGCAGCTGTCGTAGCTGTCGCAGCTCTTATCACCGCCGAACTGTTGTTTGCCTGGGCCGCCTTTTCCTGAGCCGCCTTTGCCTGGGATGCCTTTGTCTGCGACGCCTTTGGCTGAGACGGTTTTGTTTGCGCCGACCAGGACCTGAGACTCGACGCGGGTTCGGGCGACTGCCTAGATACCGAATTCGAAAATGTGATGTCGCTGCCGGTTTGCGGCTCTCGCCAGCGCGGCTTGTCGTGCGCGTGCTGCCAGATGAACTCCGACATCGGTACGGCGACACGCATGCCAGCGTCCATGGCCCAGAGCACGTCGAGATGCGAGTAGTTGACCAAGCTCACAACGCGGTGACGGTCGTGGAGATCAGGCTCGTAGTTATGGATCCGGTTGATGAGCGGACCGGGCTGCACAAGATCGTCTCTGCCGCAGGCGTACAGCTCAAGGGGCGGGAACCGCTCGTCAAACCATTTGGTGTCCTCTCTTTTGAAAATGCATTTGCGATCCGCAAACCCGTCCTTGCCGAGCCACCAAAACATGAGCTCGGCGCTCACGTACACGGGCGCGAATATGAAGTTCCGGTTGCGGTACCGCCGGTCCCACAGCGTGTCGTCCCACCCGAGCATATAATTAAACACAACGTAGGCCGCGTATGTAAAGAAGGTCAACGGAAGGATGTGACGCATGTCGCCCATCATCCCGACAAATGCATGGTACCCAAGAATGCAATGGTAGGTCTTGTGTCCGACGCGGAGGAGACGCAAAAACCATCTGTCGATAAGAGGCCCAGCAAACACGGCCGGGGCCAGCGCTGAGAAGCTCGAGATCGAGTTGCCGATGTCGGCCACGCCGCCGTGCTCCTCGCGCGCCAGCGCCATGAACGTCTGCGTGGTTCCCTGGGAATGCGCACCAACCGCGATTTTCTCGGCACCGGTTTGCGACTTCACGTACTCGATCATCGCCGGAACGTCGGACGTCGCGAGATCCTGCATGGTCCAGTCCCACATCGCCGCGGAGTGCTTCGCTCGGTCGACGTGCTCGGCGTTGAATCCGCCGCGGTTGTTCCCCAGCCAAACGTCGTAGCCCAGCCGGCTAAGAACGAGCCCGATCGCGTCGGGCCCAGCGGTGCAGTAGGCGGAGCTTGACTGCATCAGGCCAGGGAACAGCAGGAGCGGGTAGCCGGGCTTTTCCTCGGACCCCGTTGTGTTCGGCGGCACGAGCCGGTTCACCTTGAGCACGTAGCCGTCACGCGTCAGCACGTCGTGGTGCTCGAGCCCGTAGCCGTAGAGCTTGACGTAGTACTCGAGATCAAAAACCAGCCGTTTTTCATCCTTCGAGAACACAGCCGACTTGTCGACAGGAGCCGAGGGCTCAATGGCCTGCTTCACCAGCGCAAAGAAAAAGATCGTCGTCAGGTACAGGAAGCCGCATATTGACGCGCTCACTGCGCACAGACCATGCTTGACGTGTGCGCCAAAGCCCATTTCACTGGTCGCGTCGCTGAACACAATGTTTAGGCTCCTTGTCTCGTGCAGCCCGAGCCGGAACGCAGGGCAAGGGCTTCCGGATTGGCCAAGGTGTTTACTCCTTGCACTGTATTCCAGTCACGGGAATGCTATCCGCGGATACTGCCAGACGGCATGGCGCCCCAGCGACTAAGCCTAAGCGGCCATGCCTAAGCAAGCAGGCCGAAACGACTAAGCGAGAGGATGGCAGTAGGCGGCATATGTGGACATGATATACAGCTTTAATTCGAACACACGAATGTGAGATAACGGGGATAGCAGAGACACAGATGCTACTGTTCTAGTATCTCCTCAAATTGCTAAGTGTTAAGCTACAGATACAGTGCGATTCTCTTGCTGGCTCGATGTCGGCCAGCTATTCGAGCCAAAGACCTTACTAATACACATCGGCGGGCTGAAATTTTGGATCACAAACTGCCCGACCCAAAACTGTGAAGCTCGAGCAACTGGGCCATGTTTGGGAGCGTGCGAGCGTACTCCACGAGGGCCTTCGGGTACGTGCAGACGAAGGGACCGATTGTGTCGGTGCTGGCGCCGCAGCCGCAGGACCGGATGGAGCTGTTTGCTGAGCTGAAGCAGAACGATAGGGCCAAAAGCCTCCACAAAGTGGAGAATGCCCTTCTGTGGAGAGAGCTGAATGCTCGCAACCGCAAGAGGGTGTTCCGGCCATCGCGGGCCTCGATGTTGGAATCGCAGGACGAGCCACAAACATTCAGCATGAGACTCTCCGAATCAACAACGAAGCAGATCCGCCTTGAGCCGCGCACCTACTTCGGCCCGCCGTCGCGCCAGGACCTCCGCGTGCTCGCGACGACGAGCCGTACGCCCGATGAAGTCACCGAGGCAATGTCATACATCAGGGCGTGCCATGGCATCCCGGGGCTGTACCGGCACTACTACGAGAACCCGGAACTGGACGGGTTCCTTTTGAAGCGCGCAGCCGAGGCCGGCATATTCCAGTCCGTTTATCCGCAACTCAGAGACGGGGCGCCGCTTTTGAGCCTGCAGATCTACGCGCTGCGCATGCCTTTCTTGTCAAGGCGCAGCAAGAGCATGCTGGGCCAGCTCTATAGCAACGCGAAGGAGGGAATCGCGCGTGACCTTGTGTATGCGTACGGGCTGACGCAGTACAAGCAGAAGTTCGGAGAGGAGCACATGGGCCGGCTCCCTGAAGTCATTGAAAGCATCGCGAAGCAGCTCCCGCAGATCCGCGAGCGCCCACGCGCGGCCATGAAGACCATGTCGCAGGTCGACCTCGTCTTGGGAAGATCGGCAATGCTGCAGTGCGGTCTTCCTGGCGCCAATGAGGCGAACGCCGCGCTTGAGGAAATCATGGAAAAGACTGCTCGTGGCCGGCCGTTGTCCGAGGCTCTGAAGGTGAACGTTACTGACGCCAAGGGCTATGAAGCGGATCAAGTAACCGACAAAGAAGCGGATCAAGAGGCGAACCAAGAACTCAAGAACGCGGAAGCCCGGTGAGCAAAATTGTACATAAATACTTAGATCCGTCAACTTAGTGCTAACGTTAACGAGCTTCAGGCCGAGACACCGCGAAGCGCACGGGCCGCTCAGGCACGGCAGAGCACGCACAGCCCGCTGTCGGCGTATCACGTGCCGTCCCGCGACGCTTAGAGGCCGGCGGCCAGCTCGAAAACCGCCTTTCCATCGCGAATGGCTACGAATATCACTTGGCACCCGGGCTTGACCCACGCCGAACGCGCGCAGTTCACCAAACAAAAGGGCATGACCATCTGGTTCACGGGGCTCAGCGCCAGCGGGAAGAGCACCATTGCAACCGCCCTTGAGCAATACCTTCTCCAGCAGGGCATCAACGCGTACCGCCTCGATGGCGACAATATCCGGTTCGGGCTGAACAAGAACCTCGGATTCAGCGAGGCCGACCGCACAGAGAACATTCGACGCATTGGAGAGGTTGCGAAGCTGTTCGCAGACTCCACGACTGTCGCGATCACGTCGTTCATCTCGCCCTACAAGGCGGATCGCCAGCAAGCGCGCGAGCTGCACGATGCCGCAGGGCTGCCTTTCATCGAGGTGTTCGTCGACGTGCCCGTGGAGGTGGCAGAGCAGCGCGATCCGAAGGGTCTGTACAAAAAGGCCCGTGCGGGCGAGATCAAGGAGTTCACCGGGATCAGCGCGCCTTACGAGCGCCCGGAGTCGGCGGAGATCGTTTTGAAACATGACCAGACCGTTGAGCAGGCCACCGCGGCCGTGTACGAATACCTGAAGACGCACAACCTACTTTAGAATAGCACAAGTTACAATTATCTGTAAACAGACCCTAGACATATTACGGCGCCTTCTCGCATGCGGCGCACCTAGAAACCTGAGCAGGGCTCATCGCTTCAAACTGTCGAGCCGTGCTTCGAGATCATCGGTCGTGTCGGCCTCGGCCGTGCCCTTAATGCCAGACGGCGCAGAGTCCATCTGCTGGTTCAGGTCAATGCCGATATCATCGAGCACCTTCGCCACGATTTCGTCACTCTCTTCTTCGGCGTCCTCTTCGCCGCCCATGCCGTCCTCGATAGCACTGTCCATCATTTCCTGGCGCTGATCCATCACATCGGTTTCACGCTCGAACTCCATGGCGATTCTGGACAGCGCCGGCAGATTCATCTGCGCATTCATGCTTCCTAGCAGCTTCGAGGCTCCTTGCATGCTCTGAGTCATTTGCTGGTTGCCGCGAACGGTTTGTATTCTCAAAGAGATCGCCTGCAGCTGCGTCTTCATGGTGTAGAACTTCTGTATATAGTTTCGTGTGCGCACGAGATCCTTGGCCATGACCTTGGCTGAGGCCGTGTGGCCATCCTTCGCGGCTTTGCGGATATCGGTTATGAGCTTTTTCTCCTGCGACTCGAGCCTTGTGCGCTCGCGGTCGAGCTCACGCTGTGTGCGCTCCAAGGCCCGCTGGTGCTTGCGCAGCTTCTCCTGTGGAGTGAGCCTCTTTCCAAAGACCCACTCGAAGTACTGCATGCTGCTCAATTGAACAAGCTGTGGCCACGACGTCTGAACTCTGTACGAGCAAGTCAGCTCCGCTATGTAGGGAGGCAGCGGCCACCAGCGGGCGCCCCAGCCCTCGCCGGCCAGCCACACTGTCGGTACGTCGGGGCGTGGACAGTATCTTGGGGCGTGGCGGTATCAAGGACCGTAACCGTAGCGTGGCCCTTGTGCAGAAATCCCGGGAGTCTTATGTCCCGTGATGCGTGTGAGACGCAGCTCCTGTGGCTGCTGACCTGGAGCTGACTGAGAGAACCCTGGGCGGATTCGAGAAAAAGTGGGTAGTGGGATTTGTCGGGAGAAAGGTGGGGAATATGTGCTAGCCAGGGTAGGTAGGCTTCGCAGACAGATGATGACACACGCCAGGTGCTGGGCGGTCTGTTTTCTGCCATACGAATGACAGGAGGCCTTCCTAACCCCACGATCGTGAACTGAGCATTCGTCAGCGATTTAAGAGGTTGTCGCTGATTAAACCTAAGTAATGGCGGCACGGAGGCGAAGCTGAAGGTCACGCTGCCAGCATACAATACAGCCACGACAGCGCACCGAAGCTCGGGCTGGCCGGCGCTAAGCATGGTGCGCTTAGGCGCGTGCAATTTGTGGCTCGTCACTGTCCACATAAGCACCTCTTTAACACTCGCTCTGCGTCTGCTATATAACCCTAACCGTAAAACAATACAGGTACTTGCTTGCACATTCCCCACCTCACTCTCTCAGCCTCCGAAATGACTGAAATACGCCAACAAGTGAGAAGGGGAGACAATGACGAGACCACGGAACTGCGGTATCAGCAGCAGCAGGTCATCGGCAATGGGTCATTCGGCCTTGTGTTTCAGGCGCGCCTCGTTCCCTCGGGCGAGGAGGTCGCGATCAAAAGAGTGCTCCAGGACCGTCGTTTCAAGAATAGAGAGCTGGAGATCATGCGGAACGTGCGGCATATAAATATTGTGAACCTCCACGCCTATTTCTTCTCCACAGAAAATGAGGATGTGTACTTGAATTTAGTCCTTGAGTACATGCCCGGCACCGTGGACTCGGAGTCGCTGTGGTTCACGAGGGCACGGCAGACCATGCCGAACATCGTTGTGAAGCTGTTCACCTACCAATTGTTCCGCTCGCTCGCCTACATCCACGCCCTGGGTATCTGCCACCGTGACATCAAGCCAAGCAACCTGCTGTGTGATCCTCGTACCGGCGTGCTTAAGCTTTGCGACTTCGGCAGTGCGAAGATCCTCGTGTGGGGCGAGCCAAACGTTTCGTACATCTGCTCGCGGTACTACCGAGCCCCAGAGCTTATCTTCGGGGCCATCAATTACACAACCAAAATCGATGTCTGGAGTGGCGCCTGCGTCATGGCGGAGCTTATGCTCGGCAAGCCCATGTTCCCAGGCGGAAATGGCATAGACCAGCTTGTCGAGATCATCAAGGTCTTGGGCACCCCCACAAGGGAGCAGATCAAGGCCATGAACCCACATCACAGCTCGGACCAGCGGTTCCCGCAGATCCGTCCTCACCCGCTGTCGCGCGTGTTCAAGCGGGCCACGCCAGACGCGATCGACCTGCTCAGGGTGATGCTTGAATACTCGCCAGAAAAACGACCCACCGCGATCGAGGTCTTGACGCATCCGTACTTCGACGAGCTCAGGAGTCCAGACATAACCATCCCCAATTGGCGCAACCCAATGGAGCCCAACCGTGCATTGCCCCCACTTTTCGAGTTCACCGAGATGGAGCTCAACATCCGACCGGATCTAAAAGACAAGCTGATTCCCAGTCATATTGCGAAAGACTCGGGCTCCCGGTCACCATCACCATCCGGACCGCGATGAATGAGCTCCACTGCTTACTTATGGCTGGTATGATGTTTTTTATTAACTGCTTTGTGGTAAATAGCGCGCGCAGTCCAGATGAGATGCCTCATTTAAGGGCGGTGTTCTGTCTCTTGTATCAATGAGAAGGAGAGCGACTGCGACTACGACTACGACTACGACGACTGGGACTGGGACTGGGACTGCGTTTGCAAAGGCTGCGGCGAGCGAAACAGCGAGAGAAAGAAGAGAGAGAGACCAAGAGCGAGTCTGAGGATTAAAGGCTCGTGTCTCCGCGGCGACGTACCTAGAGTAGCTTGTTGATTTTTAGTCTGGCTTCTCGGATTTCAGGTTGCATCATTGTTTGGGTGTGGAATCCGGGTCAGTATGTACAGGGTCTATTAATATATCTATTCTTTTGCGGTTTTAACGCGGCAGGTCGAAAGTCATGGTTTTGCCGAGCTGGGGCGCCACGACTCTTCCGCCTAGCTGATCTGCGGTGGCTAGCGCCGTTAGCTTTTGAGGGGGCTCGTAGAAGGGCTCCTCGCTCATCACAAAGGTGCCCCAGTGCACACCAACGAGCTTCTTCGCGCCGAGGTCCTTCATCGTGGCCAGTGTTTCATTTGGCGCCATGTGCTGAGCCTTCAGGTGCCATTGCGGGTGGTACGCGCCGCAGGGGACCATGGCGACCTCGCACCCGCTGCCGTACGCCGCGGCGATCGCCTTGAACAGGCCAGCCGAGTAGCCGCTATCGCCGCCGTGGAAGAACAGCGGCTTGCCGTGCCTCAGAACAAGAAACGAGCACCACAGGGTCGTATTGGAATCGTAGAGCGCGCGCCCGGACCAGTGCATTGCCGGGGTGCAGGCGATCTCGTAGCCGAGCTTCGGATCGCTGTTCGGCATCGGGATCCGGTCCCACCAGGTCATCTCAATGGCCTTCGCACCCTCCGGCAGGTGCTTGCGAACACCCTCGGGCACAACCCAGGTCGTGCCCTCCTTGGCCAGCACGTTCGCAGACTCGAGGTCCAAGTGGTCTTGGTGGTCGTGCGACACGAGAATGACCTGTGGCTGGGGGATGTCGGCCGGCTGGCACGGCGCCGGCACTAGTCGCTGCGGGCCGAGCCGAGGGCTCACGACATGGTTTGCAAACATGGGATCGGTCAACACGTTGACGCCGCCGGGAAACTGCGCGAGCGCGCAGCTCTGTCCGATCCAAGTCAGGGCCATGGTTCTCGCACTGGCGCGCGTGAAATCGGGCTTGTACAAAGGAAGCGCTGCCGACAGCAATGCAGGGTCCACGGGCACTTCGCCAGGCGCCTTGATGGCAAAGAGCTCCGAGATTCTCCTGAACCCGAACTCGAACAGCGTCTGGTGTCGGTACTCGGGGAACGGATTCATGTACCTGCCAAGGACTTTGATTGGCGCATATTTCAGCGTGACGTCCTCGAGCTCGGCGCGCTGCTTGATCTGCCGGCTGCCCTCGTATTGCACGGCCGCCGTGTACCCGCCATACCCGATGGCGAGCGCAGCCACAGACTTCGCTGTTCTGCGAATAGCAGTCCGCATATATTGTGCAGAAAATATATGGACGGAACAGAAGTCCTAACCACGCCAGGAAGGCGGTTTACCAATGCATATTATCCCAGGCCCATGGTCTGCTACTCAATTGGCCCACAATCCCGCACGGGCCTTGGTACTCAGGTACCTGGTGCCCTCGTATTCGATTAAGAACAATTTAGAACACCTGAATCCGATGCTTTGCGCGACTAGAACTGGACTCGCAGCGGCGATGGGCGTGCTGCTGCATGACGAAGTCTGCGTGCATATCGCAGCCTCGTGCTCTTTTATGTAGGCGGTTTGGCTCCAACGGTTCTGCACAAGTCCCAATTCAAGTAGGTTCCCTCCGTCGCGAACTGTGCCGACACCTGGCTAAACCTCATACCCTCGATCTACATATATATCATCATCAGCACACTTCAGAAGGCGATGGCCAGAACTGTAGTGTACCTGCGGTTCCCCCGCAATAGGAACGGGTTCCAGGACCCACCGATTTTGGAATGGAATGCCTCCAAAGAAAAGGAGCTGTGGTCAATGCTCAAGGACACCAGCACCGACCTCGAATGGCACGAGCTCGCGAAACACTTCGACGTGCCGCTTGTTTACATACTGCAGCAGGCTGCATGGCTGTACGAAAAAGAGCTGGGTATTTTACGCAAGCGCATGAGCCGCATCAGCACCTCGCTCACCCACGACCGGCTTGCGTCGTCGCACGAGGCCGAAAGTTCCTACTTGAACGAGATCCGCCAGAGACTCGGCTCAGGAAGCGTGCACGAGAGAGCCGAGGCGGCTTCTCACGGAACAGCGCACGCAATGCCGCACGCAATGTCGCCCCTGGACTCGCTCGAGGGTTCGACGGGCTCGCCGCAGCTCGGATCGTTCGAAGAGGACGACAACGACTTCTCGGCGCGGCGGCTGCTGAGCACGTCACGAATCCTGGCCAGCGACGACGGCAGCGAGTTCAGCGACGGCAGCGAGTTCGGAATCCTGCCGGCCAACCACACAATGGACGCCTCGACCACGTCCAGCGAGTCGACGGTCTCGCAGTCTGCACTCGAGGCTGCCCTCATTGAGCGCAGCATTCATAGCGAGACAAGCGACAATTTATGACACCCGGCACGGATCGCAATGGCAGCCGGCTGCTGTAACGGCGGCCGGCTGCAATGCCTGCCTGATCTGCACCGACCAACTGCAATGTCACTATGAATCTATTTAATCACATTTTTATGCTCTTCCTGTCCAGCGATCTAGGTGAGCTTGTCGAGAATGGCCTCGAGGGCGCTGGCGGCGTGCGCGACGTCTTCGTGCGTGTTGTACAGAGGCGTGGGCGCCCATCTCAGCACGTTCGGCTTGCGCTCGTCGCCGATGATCCCGAGCTTCGTGAGCTCGTCAACGGTCTTGACCATGAGATCCGGGTCCTGCGAAATAAACTTCAGGGACAGTTGGCAGCCGCGCTCGGATGCGCTGAGTCCGTCGGTCATGATACTGAACTGCTTGTTGTAGTGCTTTGATGCGTGCAGCAACTCGGCAAGAAAAGCCACGAGACTCTCGCGCCGCTCCGAAAGACCCTGGACGCCGCCGGCCTTCTCGAGAATGTCGAGCGTCGCATGCATGCACGGCGGCCCAAACAGGGTCATGTTCGACTGTGCGAAGCCGCGCGCGCCCTCGGCGGGCACGAACTGCGACTCCATCTGGAACCGCGTCTTCACGTCCACGCCCCACCATCCAGCGGCTCGAGGCTGATCCGCATACTTCGCGGCGAAGTCGTCGTGCACAAACAGACCGCCCATGTTGCCGGGCCCGCAGTTCAGGTACTTGTACGAGCAGAACACAGCGAAGTCCACGCCCCAATCGTGGAGCTTCAGAGGCACATTTCCCGACGCGTGCGCGAGGTCCCAGCCTGAGATCGCGCCTGCCTCCTTCGTGGCCCGCGTAATGGCTGGCATATCGAAGTACTGGCCCGTGTAGAACTGGATCCCGGGAAGGCACACGATGGCCAGAGACTCGCCGTGCTGTTCTATGAGATTGAGCAGATCCTCGGTCCGAATTGTGTCCTCGCCGTCGCGCGGCTTCGCGAGAACGAGCGCAGAGGCCGGATCGAGGCCGTGCAGCCTCACCTGGTTCTGGAAACTGTAGGCGTCCGAGGGGAACGGCTTGGACTCACAGAGGATTTTGAAACGCTGCGCATTGGGCCGGTAGAACGCTTGTAGGAGCGCATTGAGGTTCGCGGTCAGCGTTCCCGTGTACGAGATCTCGCGCGGCCGGCAGCCGAACACGAGCTCGGCAAGCCTCCGCGCCACGCTCTCATCGTTCGTGATCCACGGATCCTTGCCGTCGAACCGCTCGTGGTGGCCCAGCACGCCCTCGGCCGCCCAGGCGTCGAGCTCCGCCGTCACCAGCTGCTTCGCCGCCTTCGGCATGAGCCCGAGCGAGTTCCCGCACAGATACGTCACGCTCTGATCATTATGCAGATCGATACCGGTCGACTTGAAGGTCGGGATGCAGAACTCGCTGCGCCAGGTCGCGGGATACTTCTTGTCCAGCTCGGCGGCTTTGCCCATCGGTGACAAGCTTGGGCGAGGTGATCCGGAGTTCCTGCCTTATTCCTGCCTTACTAGTTTTGTCTAACGAACAGCCTCGCAGCCCCCACGTATTAAGAGTCAATGCAATACCGAATAGCGGAAACAACGCAAAATAAATCCTAATGTAGCATTCAATTTCTAATTGATTTGTATGCAGTGCGCACAGGTTGCCTGGCGCGAGCGCGGGTCCCGGCCGCGAGCCACGCCGGCGGTATCGTGTGACGCGCCATCGCCACACTTAGAGCTGGCATAGCGCACTGTTCCACACGACATAGACGTTGCGAACAAGGAGCTCGCCGACAAGCAACTCGCACAAGCAACTCGCAGCCCCGAGCATCTTTAATACAGTCAAACGATGTTTCTAACACGCAGCGAGTATGACCGCGGCGTGTCCACGTTCTCTCCCGAGGGCCGCTTGTTCCAAGTCGAGTACTCGCTCGAGGCAATCAAGCTTGGGTCCACGGCCGTGGGAATCCGCACAAAGGAGGGCGTACTGCTTGGTGTTGAGAAGCGTGTTACCTCCCGGCTTCTGGAAAGCGGGAGTATCGAGAAAATCGAGGAGATCGACCGCCACATCGGCTGCGCCATGAGCGGTTTGACTGCGGACGCGCGCACAATGATCGACCACGCGCGCGTGGAGGCCACGAGCCACGAGTTCAACTACGATGAGTCCATCAGCGTCGAGACCGTGACGCAATCCGTGTGCGACCTGGCCCTGCAGTTCGGCGAGAACGGCGAGGGCCAGGAGCGCACGATGTCGCGGCCGTTCGGCGTTGCGTTGCTCATTGCGGGCTGGGACGACCGGTTGGGCCCGCAGCTGTACCATACCGAGCCCACGGGCACGTTCTACCACTACGACGCGAAGGCCATAGGGTCCGGAAGCGAGGGCGCGCAGACGGAGCTGCAACAGAAGTACCACTCGAACATCACGCTTGCCGAGGCGGAGATGCTGCTGCTGAGGGTGCTCAAACAGGTCATGGAAGAGAAGCTCGAGGCGAAGAACATCCAGCTTGCGCGCGTGACCAAGGAGGGCTTCCAAATCTACAAGGATGCCGAATTGGAGGACGTCGTGAGTCGCATGCCTGAGGAGGAGCCGCAGAACTGATAAACGCGTTCGCAGCAACGCTCGCAGCAACGCTCGCAGCAGACGGGTTCGATAAACTCCCCACAAGCGGTTCGTAGTAGCAAGGGGATATATGCGTGACATGCACAGAAGGTATAAAAGCTGGTGAAAAAGCTAAGTATTATACTACATTAAATGAAATCATTATCATAATTTTATAGGTGCCACCTTGCCAGGTGCATCAATCCGCCAGGTGTTCGTACTCTGGATGCTCCTTTAGTTTCTGGTTGAAGAACTTCTCCAGCCGCGTTGCATTTTTGTAGTAAGTCGTCGTTTCGCTGTTGTATTTCCGACAATTATCAACAATGAGGTGGGTGTCGTATAGGAACGAGTCCATGGAATCGTACTGGTCCTTCTCGAGCTTTTGCTCCATGGTCCCGAGATCCATCGGCTCCGCGATCAGGTCGTAGTAGTCCGGCACGTCCTCTCGGCTCACGGGCTGCATGAAGGGCCACGCCGCAGGATGGCTCCTCATGTCCGTTAGAAGCTGCTGCATCACGCCGTACTCGCCGCGCCGCTTCGGCTTGCGTGCCAACGAGTCCAGCTCGGCCGTCCAGCCCGTTTCTTTAATGCCGGGGATGTCCAGAGGGTTGATGCCGCTAAAGCTCGGGTTCGACTCCTGCTCTTTGAACACAGACAGGCCGGGCCGCCGTATTAGCTTTGTGCGCTGGTACTGTTGCTGCCGCTGGTGGATGCGGCTGTTGATCGCGGCCCTCTGAAGCAGCAAGATCTTGGGCCCGTCGAGGTACCGGATGCGTGGCACCATCGTGCACTGCATGAGAGTTCCTCCCTCGTAGTCCTTGATGTATCCCATCCACTGCTCTTTGGGAAGCGAGATCGTCTTCGTGAAGCCTTGCTTTTTGAAGTAGCCAATGGCGTAGTTATCCGCGTAGGTCAGGAAATGCTCGACAGTCGATGTGTTGCGAACATAGTCCTTCAGGTGGTTCATCATGTGGGCGCCGTAGCCGCGAACCTGCTCGGTCGACGAGATCGCGCAGAACACAATCTCGGCAAACTTGTGGGACTCGAAGGGCCGGTACGCAATGCCACCAACAACCGTCATCGGCTTTTTTACCACGGCTATGGAGACGTGATTCCGATCATACACGAGCCGCGAGATGTATTCGCGAGGCATCTTTGGAAGCTGCTTCTGGAAAATGTTTTTTAGGCCGGTCAGGATCAAGAAACTCTCCTTCGAGCCATTGTTGTGCACGACGCGGAACTCGATCCGGCCTTCGCGTTCCTCGACCGCACCCGCTCGCTCTTTGTACGTGTACTTCTCGCCCTCGAACTCTAGAACAGTCGTGAACCGTTCAGGGTCTTCGTCCTCGTCGGCAACCTTGTTGCTCTCCTCCTCGTTATCGTCGTCTCCGCCGTCCTCACTGCCCTCCTCCGTCTTCACCCGTTTCTTGTCACTCTCGACAAACCTCTCTTCAATGGCTTCCACCTTGGCTTCCACCGCTTGCTCTAAAGACTTCGCGCGCTCGTCGCTGTCTGCCTGGTCCTCATCATCTATAAGTTTGGCCCGTTTGGCTTTCGGCTCCATCCTGCGCGCGGGTCGTGATAGATCGCTTCGACGTGATTAAGCGGTGACATATTGGCGGTTTGCCCCTGCCCTGGGCTGTCCCCACAGATCGCACGGTGCACACTATAGAGAGAGGATATATGGGAGTAGGATATATTGGAATAGGCATATAGTTACACGGATACAAAATTCCTAAACCATAAACATGCGTACTTGATTTCATACTCTCTAATATGCGTGTGCTTATGAGTGTGCGTATAAGAATATAATATAACGATGCCGACTCGAGTAGTCAGGTCGAGCTGTGCAAGAACACGAGGGCGCGTTGTCACCTCATGCCTGAGTCCGAGTCTGAGTCCGAGTCTAGATCGAGATCCTCAGTCTGTCGCTGCAGGTCCCCCAATCCGCTTGTCTCAGTGACATACAGTGGATCGTTCAACGCCCTTTTCACGAACTCCCATCCCTTCTCCTGCCATAGCTCTACGGAGGGGCCGCAGGCCGAGCAGCTTGGAAATGCAGGACCCCAAATTTTGATATTTTCCTTCGTGCTGAGGAACCCGCGGAGCTGATGCGCCATGGGCCCGAGGGCGGTTTCGGCGTCGGCAGGTGCACCTGCGCCTTTCTCGTGTTGGCAGACCTGCGCAAGAAGTTCGACAGCAAAGCCCGAAGCAATCATCGCACCGCCGGGGCGCGTAACTGTGCACATTTGGTCCAACGTCTGCTGAGAAATGCTGTCTGAGGGGGCCACAACGTCGTTGCAGAAATAGCACCCGAGATTGCGGTCAATTCCATGTCGCATCACGAGATACGAGTCGAAGCCAAGCGCAACATTGATTACCGTTTTCTTCAATGCTTGGGAGATTACTGTCGGCAGCCATCTCGACTCGCGGCTGTCCATGAGTAGGAACACAACATCGTGTCCATCGATCAGCTCGACGAGCTTGTCGTACTCTTCGCGCTGGCGCTCCTCGTTCGTGATCGGATGGCCCGCCATCGGGATATACAGAGGGAATCCTTCGGACTTCATTCCCGGGAAGATGGACCGAAGTGCATTAGCTGCCGTCTCCGCTTTCCCGGCCTCTTCAGAGCAATCTTTGTGTGTATACAGCGGCTGTCTCACGGGGTTCGAGTACGACACCTTGCCGTTATCCACAAACGTTATATGCCGCACGCCCCAGGCCATCAATCCTCGAGCAACATAGCTACCAAGCGTACCTGCGCCGAGAAGAAGGCACTTCCGCGACGTGATCGCGTTGAGATCCAGTTGTGGGGCGGCCCTCCATTTCATTAGTTTGAGGTTCAGGTCAATGGCCTGGTCCGCCAAGTCCAGCGGGTTCATGAGGCTCGATAAGTCCGTGAGCTTAGGCGTTAATTTGTTCTGAGAATTGCGTTCCCACCCAACGGCGCCCTCGCCGGCCCAGTCGCCTTCGCTGAGCTCGCCGACTTCCAGCGTGATCCAGCGGCTTCCGCCGCTTCGTCGATACAGGTATATTTCGGCGGTCTTAACATGCTTGTGCGCAAGCAATGCTGCCAGGTTCCTCAAGTGCCACGGAAGCGCAGACCCTGAGCTGCCAAAGTCAACGACGCCAAGTACCGCTTTATGGCTCGAACCACTCTCTACAAGTACGGATAAGGGCCGGCACTCGCCGTTTTCGAGCACGCAAATAGGATCAGCAGCTAGGCTCATGGCGTGGTCGAGTTCAGTACTCGGCTCGAGGTCCGAGTCAGTGGCGTGCGACGTCCAGCTGAACGCGGGGAACATGAACCAGTAGTAGAACTTGTACTTCTTGATATCAGCAAAGGTCAGCAAAAAGAAGCTGAGGAGCAGCGCTGGATTCTTAATTGCGTCATCGCTGTGGATCAGTTCGCCTATGCGCCTCGCCTCGTTTCGCAGCAGCTCGATTTTGTCGACGTTCTTGAACTCTTCGACCGTGTTTGTGTTCACCAAACTACCAGGAAGCTTATAATTTCCCGCGGCAGCTCCGGTGCTTGCCACCGACAGCTCGGAAGACGAATTGTTGAAACTGTCCGCGGCAAGCCGCAGAGACGGATGCCTGTTCGCAGCGAGAGGGGCAGCGGCAAGGCCCTGTAGGTCAATTCGCGCTGTGTCCAGCCTTGCATGCTCTAGCTTGTGCTTAGAGAGCTCGGAGAAAAAGGGAGCATCTACAAACGAGCGAACTGTGGCGAATTGAACTGCAGACATGTCTGGAGCTCGCCTTCACGTACGCGTGCGTTGTTTGTGCTCGGTGACGGGGAAGGGCGGTTCCATGTGCTTCGCTCTGCTTAGCTCATCCCGTCGAAATAATTATATAATCAATAATAATGCGGCGATCCGTTTGTCCGAACCTCGGGGCAGCTCGCTAGTTAGCTAGAGACGCTGCAATTCCTTTCAAACCAAACTTGCATATGTTCGAGCTGCGGTGCCGTATTCTCAGCCCGAGCCAGGCACGAGCGCAGGTGTGCTGACACAAGCGCATGCAGTCATACTATATATACAGGGTACCCTACCTATACCCTAGGCAGGTAAGTATAGTTTAAGCGGTTACCAGCTAGCTGTACGGCCTACTTGAATTGCGTCGAGTTGGGCAAGTGGCATGCAAAGAGACGATGAAGTAGTGCCAGACCGAGCTCAATTTCCATATGAACGGATTCCGCGCATGTCGAACGGGTGGGTGAAGCCGCTGATCGACAAAGCTGGTGATGGCACACTTTCGCCGGACGATATGTTCCAAATTCCAGAGGATGACAAGACGTGGGCGCTTTATGAAAGATACAAGGCAAATTGGCCCCAATACCAAGGCCGGCAGTTCGCTGAGTTCAAGTGCTTGTTCTCGATCTTCTCTAGGGAGATCGTGCTCAACGTACTGCTTGTGAACGTCGCATTTTCAACGGAATTTGTTAGAGCAATCGGGTTCCGCCAGATGCTTTTGAGCCGCAGTGGCGGCGACATGATGCAGTCGTTAATTGGAGTGTTCTTGGTCACATTCGCGAGTTATGTCAAAACCCCGCTGTACTATCAGCTGGACGATAACTGCCAACTGCTGGCTGGACGCATGAAGGCCGTCTTGCAGCTCGTTGTTTTTGAAAAGGCAACGAGGTTATGCGGCACCACAAGCAGTCACTACAATGAGTCCGACATCACCGTTCTCCTACACAATGATATCGAGAGACTCTTTGAGCCCATGCGCTCTGTCACTATGGCCCTCGGGGTAGGCTGCACAGTATATGCGGCTCTCTGTACGTTATACGATGGCGCGGGTGCCACGGTGATCGTGCTTTGGGTCGTTTTGGTCTTGGTTCTACTGTTGTCAGTGGCCTCGGCCCTCGCAAGTTTCCGAGAAAGATCTGCATTCAAAGTCGGAGACTTCCGTTTCGGGCTACTCAGAGAGCTTTTGAAAAATATCCACATCGTGAAATTCTACGGATGGGAGATTCCGTTGGCGGAAGTTGTGGAAAGCTACCGCTCCTTGGAAATCAAAATATGGAGAATGATGAGGGGCGTGCAATATCTCATATCTGCCGTTCTACTTTCTATGGACGACATTGCGTCGGCAGTGGCCTTCTTGGTCATCTTGAAACTCGGGAAGAGGTTGACAGCGGATGTGGCGTTCCCCACAGTGCTGCTACTGTACATAACAACCGCACCTCTTGTCCTTGCTCCAGGACTGGTGTCCAGATATGGACACATCTTGTCAGCCTTCGACCGTTTGAATTGCTTTTTTCAGAGCCCGGAGCACAAGAGATCTATCAAACATTACAACCGCGATGACGAGATATTGTTGAGGATGGACCATGGATACATTGGATGGAAGAACGACTCCACTCAGTACACCGACGAATACAGAAAATGTGTAGTCGAGGACTTCAGCCTTGTTGTAAAAGAAGGGAGCCTCACTGTCGTGACGGGCGCAGTTGGAAGTGGTAAAACCACCCTTTTGTTAGCCTTGCAGGGCCTGGTGAACTTGGGCAATGAACCTTCACTCTCAGTACGCAAGGGCATCAAAATATACGGAGTTCTGCATGTATGGAGCTATCGTGGAAGTGTGCGAGATAACATTGTTTTCGGCGCCGAGTGGGATTCGCGAAAATACGCGAGCATTGTGAGTCAATGTCAGCTTGAGCCTGATTTCGCGCAGTTCCCCGATGGTGATCTCTCGGAAATCGGGGATGGTGCATTTACATTGAGTGGGGGGCAAAGAGCGCGCATTTCGCTTGCTAGGTGCATGTATGCGGACCCGGATGTGTACCTCCTGGACGACATCTTCTCATCTGTTGATGGTTTAACAGCGATGCAGATCCTCGGCAATCTCCAGAAAATTATCTCTGGCCAGGATCAGCGCAAGGCCGTGGTATTGACCACGAACAACCTGAAAATCCTCAAGCACAGCGACCAAATCGTCTATTTGAAAGGTGGCGGTAGCTATCTTCGCGGGACCCTAGATGAATTGATCCAGGATGATGAGTTTTTCGACAAATACAACTCTTCAATGGGGGCCCCTGACTTAGAAGTCGATATGTACTCGGACTGGGCTGACCGTTTGGAAGATACAGACGATGTTGATTCATTGAGATCAGCGAACTCGGACCTAGAATGGGAAATTCCTATGATGCGCGAGGCTCCCGCGGGAGTGCGCTTTGAAGCCGCCATTAGAAGGGTTGGTGCTCCTACTTTCTATTCTTCTACTGCTGATATGCCGGTTGAGCGTGGCTCATACTTCTTCTCTTTGGTGTCTGAGGACAACGAAACGAGGGGAAAGTCGATTTGGGCAATGGTCAAGCTAGCTGCCTCATTTTTCACGTCCCCATCAATTCGTCGCTCATTTGTGTTCTCGATGATCGTCATATTGGTGCAATGCGCCTTAATAGTTGCCTCACCTCTACTGATTCTAGCCATGGTGGAGAAGCAGATCCTTAGAGAACAGATGCGACTAGGATGGCTCTTTCTTCTTGCCGCATTTGCTCAAATTCTATTTCGAACATTCACCAAGTCCGTGTGGAACGATGTGTGCGATGCAGTCTTGGAATTGATTCATCGTCAGTCTGTCATGAATTTGTTTAGAGCCCCAATGTCCTACCATGAGTCGATGCCTCTGGGTCGTGTTATGCACAGACTGAACCAGGATATGAGCGCTATAGATTCCGGGCTGCGAATGCAACTGCTGTTTTTCATCATCACTAGCATCTGCTTGCTGGAGTACTGCGGAATCATAGGATATCTGGATCCCCGGGCCGGTGCCATAATGATGGTATTCTTTATCTTGGTCGCTTCGTGGTCAATTCGGAGAAAATCCGCGATCCCTGAGCTTTATGATATTTACTCCGTCTACAAGGTGAAGGCTGTTTCAACAATAGCGGAGAAAGTGAATAGTCTCCATTTGCTGGTCGACTACAACCAGCGGCGGAATACCTTGAAGCAAATTTCCCTGGCTCTGGATGATGAATTACTTAGCGGCGCTGCAGCAAGAGCTGTCACCACGCTTCATTACAGCAGGCTGTCCACGTTTCTATATCTGCTCCTTGTTATTCTGCAGCTCGAGATCGTCTTTAATGAGAAGCTGTCCGATGCGGAAGTGGGTGCCATTATCGAAATCTTGAGGCTTGCATGGCTGTGGTTCGAGCACAATTTGGCAGTGTGGAACGGAGTGGGGAAGCTTTTAACATCGATCGAGAAATTACATGGTGTAATCTCATGCATCCCGCAAGAACCGTACGGGCTCTCCGAAGGTGATAAATGGATGCCCACAGAGGGAACTGTGGAGTTCCGTGATGTGAGTTTCCGGTACCGGCCCGAGCTGCCTATGGTGCTCCAGCATTTCAGCCTGAAAATACAAGGCGGCAAGAGACTAGGAGTTTGTGGTCGTACCGGCGTGGGAAAAACCACCCTGATCAACTCCATATTCAGGTTTGCGGAACTATGCGGTGGACAGATCCTAATTGATGGCTGCGACATTGCAAAAATCCCACTGAAGCAGCTGCGCCGCTCTCTGTCAATCATACCCCAGCAGAATGTCCTCTTTAGGGGAACCATCAGATCTAATTTGGATCCTTTGAGTGAGAAACCCGAAAAGGAACTTTGGGATGCGTTAAGGCGCTCGGGCTTCCTCGAGGCTTCGTGCGGTGACATCCATCTAGACTCCCCCGTTGATGCGGAAGGAGAGAACTTCAGTCGCGGCGAAAGCCAAATGATAGCATTGGCCCGCGCGCTGGTGAGAAAGTCGAAGATATTGCTTCTGGATGAGGCCACATCTGCCGTAGACCTCGAAACAGACAAGCATATTCAGCAAACAATCAGAGAAGAGTTCGCGGGCTGTACAATCATAAGTATAGCCCACCGAATTCAAACAATTGTGAAGTACGACATGGTACTAGCCATCGGGGAGGACGGCGCCAGTGAATTCGGCCCGCCGCTCCAGCTTTACAGGCAAAAAGGCTTGTTCTGGGACATATGCGAGGATGCAGGTGTCGAGACGCCGGATTTCCGTTGAACTCCACACATGAATACTTGTTAGATAGAATCCTATAACTGATTTTTTTTTCGACTTTTTTGGCACTGTCTTTTTTATGTACTTCCAGCATGCGCGCACAGCATTGGTCTCGATTAATCGAGCTTCAATTTAGGCTTGTGCGCAATGTCCTATCACATGCAACCCTTTCCAATACCCTAATATCATTGGCCGCTATCAACAGCCATTCCTCACCACCCCACCAAGCGTGTGCGCCCTCTTTCTGTTACCACGACTGGCTAGCAATGTTGCCTAAAACTTGGCCTCGTGTTGGCAGACGGAAGTCTAGCGACAGTATCGGGTCGTTGAGTAGTGTGCGCTCGCTTGCGAGCAGCTGCGACGAGTTAGCGACATGCACGGACGGAGCCGTTTTCAACGTCGACGAATTCCTTGACGACCATCTGCCAGTTGAGTATTTCCGGCAGGATGTGATTCGGCTGATTCACAAACTGAGAATACCGGGCTGGTCGCTCGTCACAATTGAAATGGCTACGGACCTTGATATGAGTCGCATCAGCAGCGCACTCACGAACTCCGTGTACTCAGTCAAGCCCCCCTATGCTATCAAGGAAGCGCTCAAGCGCGAGTACGCTGGTCGTCCCTATTGTCATAAGCTGCCTCCCGTCCTACTGCTCCGGATCTATGGGCCTCAGGCGGGATTCCTCGTTGATCGCGAGAAAGAACTCGAAACAGTCGCTGAACTCACGCGCCACAACATTGGGCCCAGACTTATGGGCACCTTCAAGAACGGGCGGTTCGAGCAATTCTTGAACGCGAAGGCGCTGACCAAAGAAGACCTACGGAATCCTGAGACGAGCATTCAAATCGCAAAACGCATGCAGGACCTACATTTAAACGTACCTCTCAAGCCGGAAGACGTAGCAACGAAGTATGTTGTTTGGAAGAACTTTTGGAATTGGGTCCCAGCGGCACGAGACCAAATGGTCAAGTTCGAAAAGAAACAGCCCGGCGCTACGCAACGCATCATGCAGGTTCCGTCCTTTGACGAGTTTCTGGATGCTGTCAGGGCCTACCAAAAGTACTTGGAAGCTAAGTATTCAAACGAAGAGCCTGTCTTCTGTCACAACGATACTCAGTACGGCAACCTTTTGCGCCTAGAGCCACCGAAGGGCTCTCCACTACTCAGGCCCCAATATGAGCATCGGCAACTCGTGGTCATCGACTTCGAGTTTTCTGGACCCAATCTGAACATGTATGACATCGCCAACCATTTCTGCGAATGGATGGGCGATTACCATCACCCGACTATGCCCCATCACATATGGAAGGACAAGTATCCGACGTTAGAAGAGCAGAGGCGTTTTGTCGAGAGCTACGTTGAGCATGCTACGCCTATATTCGATGACACTGTTATAGAACGTGAAATTGAGAGGATCCTAGCAGGAGTTCGCGATTGGAAACCTGCAGTTAGCGCAATTTGGGCACTGTGGGGAATCGTCCAAGCGCCAACAGAGGCAGACTTCCGTTTGAGCGAAGACCATCTCTCTCAGAATCCACAGTATGAGATCTTATCGACCTCTCCCACTGAACATACTGAGATCGAAGAAGAAGGCGGCGATGATTTCGAGTATCTCTCGTACTCAACTGAAAAACTCGCGCTATTTTGGGAAGACGTAAAAGCCTTGGGGATTCTCTAAGGCCAAACCTAAAGCGCAGTCGAGCGCCGTGAAACGCCGACATTAGGATGTCAATTTCGGTCATTCGAATTTTGGTGATTTATAGAAGCTATAGTATCAGATTTCTTACAGAATCTAGTGCATATATGAAAATGTCGCTGTAGCACCACAACGAAGCGCCTAAACCCTTCACAAAAGCATCTTTCTTGGGTCCTCAATTAGTTCCTTGACAGTGCGCAGGAAACTCACAGCCTCGCGGCCATCGACGATACGGTGATCGTAAGAAAGAGCCAGGTACATCATTGGGCGGACCTCGACCTTGCCGTCAACGGCAACAGCGCGGTCCTTCACGCCGTGAAGACCGAGAACAGCACACTGCGGCATGTTGATGATGGGCGTGCCCATCAAGCTACCGAACACGCCACCGTTGGAGATTGTGAAGGTGCCGCCCGACATGTCCTCGAGGGTCAGCTTGCCGTCGCGGGCCTTAAGACCAAGTTCAGCAATCTCATGCTCGATGCTGAGAACATCAAGGCTCTCAGCGTTACGAAGAACCGGTGTCACCAGACCCTTCGGTGTCGCAACTGCAACAGAAACGTCCACGTAGTCCCTGTAGACCATGTCCGGACCAACAATCGACGCGTTCACGGCCGGCCACTCCTTCATGGCGATGGTGGCAGCCTTGGTGAAGAGACCCATGAAGCCGAACTTGATTCCCTTCTTCTTGATGATCTCATCCTTGTAAAGCTTGCGCATGTTGAGAAGGGCAGACATATCAACCTCGTTGAAAGTCGTAAGAGTCGCGGCAGTGTTCTGGGACTCCTTCAAGCGCTCTGCGATTCTCAGACGCATGCGGTTCATCTTCACCACGGTCTCCTCGCGGCTGAAGGCAGCAGACGGGGTAGACGGAGCCTCCTTCTTCGGGGCCTCCTTCTTGGGCGCTTCCTTCTTGGGCGCCTCGGGCTGAGGAGCAGGCTTGCTCTTGGGCTCCTCGGGCTTGGCCGCGCCCTCATCCTTGGGCTTCTCCTCCTTGGGCTGCTCTTCCTTGGGCTGCTCCTTTGGCTCCTCCTTGGCAGCGCCACCAGCCGGAGCCTCGCCAGGCTCTATACGGAGAAGCTCCTGGCCGACCTCAACGGTGTCGTCCGGCTGAGCAAGGAACTCTTTGATGGTACCAGACAAAGGGGCGTTAACGGTAACGTCGATTTTGTCGGTTTCAATGGTGGCAATTTCTTCGTCTTGCTGCACGAAGTCGCCGACTTGCTTCGAGAACTCCTTCAGCGTGCCCTCCGTGATAGACTCAGCCATCTCGGGAACCTTGACAGTCTCAGCATACGTTCTTACAGCGAACAGTGGGCTGAAGCTCTGGCGGCCTGTGGTCTTGAAGTTCTTGGCTGCCTTCGCAGACACGGGTCTCTGGAGCGTGGACAGCGACCGGAGAGCAGCAGACTGCGAGGACTTGGGCGCTATAACGCGAACGGCTAAGGTTGAGCGACGTAATGATGCGCGAAACATTTTTTTGTCTTGGTGTTCTCACAGAGATTCTTTCACAAAACAAGTACCAAGGTTAGCAACTGAGAGTATTTTAGTGGCTGCCAATAAACGGTCAGTAATGACAATTACCGTCACGTGGTCAGTGTCCCTTCCTCCGTGATATGGCTAGCGACGCGGAGCCGAGCGCGGCTGCGCACACAGAGAGCAATGGTTGGTCTTTATAAAGGCTCGGGGTCTCTCGAGCCTAAACTCCATGGAAGTATAGATATTGAGCTTGCTCTTATCTGACATACGTCAATGTGAGGTTACTAAAGCTGCGATCTACATTACTTTAAGAATCGCGTCTTGCTCTGTTGTAGCTTTGCTTGACAGTTCATCATTTTTGCCATCGTATTTCACCGTGTTATCTCCTTGCCACCTCGTGCTCCCTTAGATATTATGTATGTGCATCATTTCGTCACTAGCACAGATCAGGCGCAAGCCTTGTTTACTGCAGCCGTTTCGCACCTTGACGATCTTCGATGCATATTTGCCTTGCCCTATTGTTTATTTGTTCCTGTTTCGGCGAGGCCGTTAGGGTCCCGCTAGAGGAGGAGTGGATTTCCCCGATCTGCGCGGCCTTTTGTTTTTGTTGTTGTACAGATACCAACCGTACCTTCAACATCAAGCGATTAGAATTTGGACCAGCTCACAATGAGCCAATTCCCAAATTCCTATATTCCATACTCGGAGCCGTACTACTCAAAGCCAGGGAGTTCTCAATTCGTGTCCACCGCAGACGATCCCGGCTCAGTACAGATCCCGCAAACAGACTTTGAGCCGTACTACTCAGACCTTGCCAGCTACGATTCCGAGATAGACAACAACTTTCTGAATGTGCACGAGCTCGCCGTCTCACATGGCGTGCATAGCGTACCGTACACAACTGTCCTGAAGCCATCGGTCATAAATCAGTTTCCTACTGACCTCGACTCCGATCCGCCCGTCCTGTACGACAGTGATGCGATCCCAGTCACAGACTTCGATCAGCCACAGTATGAGGATCTGCCATCCTCGCCTCCTGGGTCCCCAGAAAGGCCCATGCCAATGCAGTTCCGCTCCCAAAATCGCCCAAACTTGGACTCGCTAGGTATCAGCCATCCGCTTGATCAGCCCTCCCGCCCGAGCGTTTCAAGAATCTTGAGCACTAACGACCCAATCTCTTCAAGCTCATCGTCAGCGCCAAGAGTTCCAGCGAGCCTCCAGTCTCCATTCCTGGCACCTCCGGTCCCTCAGCATCCTATATCTCCATATGCCGGCGGAGTTCCCTCGAGCTCGCCGGCGGTACCTTCTCAAACACTCCCATATCCGAGCGCGCCAGCCCTGGGCGTAAACAGAGGGAGAATGCCGGACCTGAGTCCGGCGCTCAGCGATGCATCCTCAGTATCTCCGGACCCTCAGTCGCCTGAGCACGATGAGTTCTGGTGGCAGCCCATTATCACGGTGCCCAGGTCAGAACAGAGCGAAGCCATCATCGAACAACAACGCAAGCCGAAGCAGAAACGCAAGTCGTGTCTACCTGATGGTGTTGTAGAGGAGTATGTTGGCATGACGGAAGCAGAGGGCGTTTACATCTGCCTGTATCCAAACTGTCAACGGCTGTTCAAGCGCACCTACAATCTTAGATCTCACATTCAGACACATCTCTGCGACAGGCCATATGTCTGCAAAGTGTGCGACGCGAACTTCGTGCGACCTCATGACCTGAGACGGCATGAGCGATGCCATAGTGATGCCAAGCCTTTTGTGTGCCCCTGCGGCAAAGGCTTCAATAGACAGGACGCGATGCAGCGGCATAGATTACGCGAAATATGTGAGGGTGCGATATCCACTGGTGTGCCAAAGAACGTGAAACCACGAGGGCGACCAAAGGGCAGTCGCAACACGCCCACAAGCTCACCTTATATGAACCAGTCTCCAGAACTGGCTCAGAACTCGTTTACGGATCCTAGTAAGATGGAGTAAACCATTTATGATCAGTCTGATGCGATTTGCGCTCGCGACAGGGCTGACTTGTTATGTCTTATTGTGTATTTCATATTTTATTTATACATATTGTTCAGTTGAACGATCAAAGCATTATATTCCTTTTTTCAGTACGGGATGCCGTTGGTTATACGCTGGAACTCGTCATAAACCGTGGTGTATCTTGACTCATAGCTCTTAGAAATCAGCGAGCGCATGAAGTGGGCAGCTTCGGCTTCGGATTTTTGCAAAGCGAATCTCTCCCGGAGCCGCTCAATGGTGTGGCCCTTGAAACAAGGGAGGCCGCTTTCAAGCATAGGAATAACAACGCGGCAGATGTCGTCTGCGAACACCCTGCATGCCAAAAATGCGCGGACACAGAGTTCCTCGAACCATCGGTACGGCAAGGCACTCGAGGAGCCACCCATCACTCGCACCATCTCTTTGGTAAGCTTAAAGGGTGCGGCTTCGAACTTCACACCGCCAGGTGCGATATCGAAACAGAATCCAAAGTCGATGTGGACGACATGCCCTTCGTCATCATACATTATATTGCCATTGTGACGGTCTTTGAACTGGATCAGGTACGTTATAACCGAGTACGCGGCCATGGACTTCACGAAATTCAAACGTGCCCGCTGATATGCAATACTGTCAGGCCCGCCGTGTTTCGACCTAAACCACTGATCAAGACCGTTCACAGCTTCACGGCCGAGCATATCTCGCGACGTCGAGTTCGGAAGCACGTCGATAACACCGCGTCCGGCTGCCGTGGCGGTGACCTTATAAGGGAACACATAGACGTCCAGTCCGCAATAGTTGAAGATACTTTGGAAAACGCTGATCACCTGAAGTGCTAGAACATCTTGGCGGCAGTCATCACCGACCTTGAAGATCGCACCTTGCCAAACATCCTTCGTCTCGTGATTGACCTCCGTGATGTTCTCCTCATTAATTTCGTCCACATCCAAACGAATTTTGAACCTGGCCAGGAAGGGTGCTTTCGCGTGTGATTGAAGAGGCTTACCACCCGTACGATCTATATCGATCACAGTTCCATCAGGGTGAGACGGAAGGTAGACATCCTCAGGGACTTCAATCTTCGCCATCTCCTCGTCGATTTTCTCCTTTTTCTCAGCCTTCGACTTCTTGATGTATGGCTTCAACTTCCCCGAAATATTCGTCACTTCCGAGAAGAACTTGAATTCTGTCTCGTAGTAACGCTTCTCCGACTCATCAAATTCACTCTTCATCTTCTCCAGCACACTGTCCAGTTGCGGCTTCATTGGATCCGGCACTGTTCCATCATCATCCATGTACATATTAGCCATGATGTTCCAAATGATTTGATGGGCGAACTTCTGAGAAAACTTGGCAGTTTCGAGGATGTATTCGGCAACCATGCCAGAATCGTCGTGACGCAGCTGTTGGACGATTTGTGGTACATAAAAGAAGCACTTGGTCACTGGATGAAGCTGCAGGGATTTCAGAGCATACTGAATGACCGACTTGCTGCGTCCATATTCAGGCGACAGCAAATTAATCGACTCTAACGGGCTTGTCTGAGCCCAGTAAAGAATCAAGTGGCTTGCGGGGTGCTTACGACGCGCCTCTAAGTAGAGTTGCAGAGCTTCGGCACAATTGTAAACTGCGAGAGGGTGGCTTTCAACGAGCTCTCTCAACACTTCCCGAGTGCGAGCGTCGCTCAACCTCGTTGTTCCAATGCGAACCGCTAAATGGGGGTTCACCTCCCACGCAGTTCGCAAATAGTTCACGGATAAGCGATGCGGTGACGGATGTGAGCTCCCGAGCGGGTCATACCACGCCATCCGCTTATTGTATTCGTCCAAGACCAAGTGGCGCAAAAGGTCCGCACCACGAGCCGAGAACGTCGAAAGATAGCTCGCGGTTTGCTTCAACAACCGCAAGAACTTTGTTTGCCTTCTAACATTGGAGCCGTAAGGCCATTGAACCACCGGTTGGTTATACCACGATAGACCTGCCTTCACGATTAGTCTTTCTAAGTTGTCAGCAAGCTTTTTGTTGAGGGGCAACGAACGCTGCAAAGACCACAAATAGCGCAGCAGCTCTACCGAGAATCCTATCACTTCAAATCTAAACTCTCCAGAAAGTGATTGAAGTGACGCCTCCTCACACAAGCCTTCCAACCATGCGAAAGCCAATCTCGTAAACATAGGATAGTAAAGTTGGTTCAAGAGAACAGAATTGTGCATTGAGCTCCTCAAGAAGTCGTTAAGCAGACGCATGTGAGACGCGAACCGTTGAGTCGTCAAGGTTTCATGATAATCAAGAGCCTTCTTGCTCGTTGGCGCGTACTTCATCTCAGCCCACATGGGGGCTTCATCATCAAACTCACGAGTGAAGATTCCCTTCCTTGAGGAAACAGTCAGAATACTTTGCTCGATGACCTCGTGAACCAAAACCGGTCTGAGGGTCAATGAATGACGAATTGTGTGGAGCCAAAACGAAATTCCAGCAACGATGGACTTTTCTGAGAAAATTCTGAAAGGAGCTCTGACACTTTCCCGCGCCAATATAATCACCCGGGCACTCTCACCGCGCATGTGTGGAGAGGCAGCAACAAACGCCTCCTGAAGCTCCTCCAGCGTGGATACTTTGCGGAATTTCTCGATTGCCTCACCGATGGTGTTACCAGCGGATTGCGCATCGTACCGCGAGAGTAGCAGATATTGCGAAAAGAAGTCGTCGTTGGTGTCATCAGAGGCCAATATGTCCAGAGCAAACTTCCGCCCTCGGCCCCCAGTCTTGGGGTGTCCAAGATATGTGTAGAGCTTGGAGCGGAGGTCGGACGCCAAGGATGGTGCCACCTTGGATACCCAGGAACGGGCAGACTCCTCATAGGCGTTCAGCCCATTGCGGCGCATTTCCATGCTGTCGCTCAACTCAAGCTGCACACCCGACAAGGGGGCCTTGAACACAGCCTTTGGAGAGTACTCGTCCTCCAAAGCGTTCATCGTCGATTCGCCAAGAAGGGTTAAGCAATCGAGAAGAGCATAAAGAGCATCATGTTGGCACAGTGCTGCGGGGAGAGCGTTAACGATTTGTGTAATGATGTCAGTAGCAACACGTCTCACCGCCGGGACACGGTGGCACGCGAGCATAAGCAGCTCTCTGAGAACACGAGAGACAATGATGAGATTTCCATCGGTACTATAGCCCAGGTGAGACACGTAGTCGTTGGTCAAGTATTTGGTCAACTGAGACATCTGAGCAAACCCCTGAGGGCTTCCAATGTCAGAGTCAGCAAAATAGTGAGGTAGCTTGGCGACTGAGCCACTCTTAGTTCTGAGGTCCTCTAGGAGTAGAGCTGCTGCCATGAACAAAATACGGTTCGCAGGGTCATGCTCAGTTTTATGGGGAATTACCTTTGACAGGGCATTTTGTTGGATCTTGATGACCTCGCTAGACGTTCCCCGGCACAAAACAGGATTCAGTTGTAGATCACTCTCAACATGGTCGGCTGAGTTCTCGCTCACTAGCGGGGGCGCCCACTGCGCTATTATTTTGAGGTTTCGCAAATCCTCGCCCTTCAGAGATTCTGTCGTGAACCCCAGAGCCGCCAAGGCGAACCACGCATCTCTGAAGGCACTGAGAGTTCTCCAATTCGTGATGGGTACGGATTCACTGGCCAATACAGCGAGAGGAGCGAAAATGTTGCGCACCATGCTGGTGTTTGCAGGGTCTCCATTAAGAACCATCAGCTCAAGCAGGTGGTCGAGGTACTTTGGTGCATCATTGCATCTACTGGCGATGGTTGTCCTTGCGTTTTTCACGGCTTTGGTGATCACAGCAGACTTTTGACGCTCGACGTGGACCAATAGCTCGAGCACTTCTTCGAATTTAGCGGAGTTCAGGTAAGGAACGAGAAGAGCCCACGACTCAATTATCTGGCCATCAACATTTTCGTTGATGGTTCCTATTTTTTGGTCCAGCACTGTGATGGTAAGCCCTCCGAAGTCAGCTGAGTCCAGCTCGGCCACAAAGCCGACCGTGGCAGATAGCAGCGAGGCTACAAGCTCCAGGGCCTTCTTCTCGCCGTAAAGGCCCTCGTTCACGTTGTACTCCTCAACAGTGAGTTTGTTCATCAAGGAGTATAGGAGCTTGATGCGGCTCGACTCGTCTGTGAATTGTTCTTTACACATGCAGGCAAACTGGTGCGCACTCTGGTACGCCTTCGAAGGATCGAGGTGCGAGACGAAGTCGACGTAGAGGTTGAACATGCGTACGAGTCGCTGGTAGCTATTGCCAACGATCGTGGCGGTGAGCCTGCCCAGAGTGATGGCCAAGGGGCCCCACCTGAGGTCGTAATTCACAAGAGCGCGCGAAACGTGGCCATATGTGACCTCGTAGCTCGCCTTTTCGTTCGTGTAGGCATACTCCAAAGTTCTGAAATATGCCTCCATCGCATTCTGAACGAGATCGGTGCTGCCCAGCGCGCTAACGTAGAACTGCTGCGATCCGTCCAATTGTTCGAGCTGGCGGCCGCTGAACTCTACCACAGTAACTATGTTTTCGCCCGCGATGGGCGCGTACAGCGCAGTCACCTCAGCCACGTCCTTCAGTAGATCCGGGATGGACAGACCGTACACGTCTTGGATCTTCGAGAGGTGTGAGTGCGCAGGAGCAAGGAAGTCCTGCGTGGAAAAGCTGCGCACAATCTCGAAAAGATTGTGATCGATGTTTGAGGAAACTTTCGCTGCCACGAGTCCCTCAAGGCCGCCAAGGAGCGACCCAAACAACGAGACGAATGCCGCGTCGCTCAAAGACTCGTGCCTACTCCATTTGTCCTCGAACCGGCGGAAAAATTCAGTGAAAACACTGGCCCTGCCGCGCTCGGCAAAGTACGTCGACAGGTTCCGGCTGAGCTCTCTGGAGAAGCATCTCTCGTGGCGTAGGGCCTCGCTCTCAACAGCCGCCGGAGCCAGGGGCTCGCCCTCGCCGATCAAAAGCGCGTCGGACTCGAGCAAAAGTCGCTCGGTATTCGAATCCAGGTCATTGAACTTGCCGTACCTCACGCCGTCGGAAAAGGCGAGCAGGTTCTCGGCTTCGCGCGGCGACAGCGGCTTACTCGTCTCCAAATCCGGAATCGCGCTTTGGAACCGAGACACATCTTCGGCCTGGGCGACGTACAGAATCTTCTGCAGGGCCTTGAGTCTCAGCGACGTGCGCGATCTATTTATTCCCCAGTACTCCATATCGCGCGCGCCTGGGCGTGATGTCCACGGTTTATCACGGCCTTTGTATAGGACATCCGCGACGGGAAGGGCGGGGTACCCTGTGTCACGTGGTGTTTCCGAGAAGGCGTGTAGCATGCCTATGAACCGGTATCTGCGGGGACGGTAAACCGGATTTACCGCGCGTTTTTCGGCTTAACTATTTGGCCGAACTACTTTTTCGGCTTTGGTTTGTGGTTCTAGAGTGTGGGTTTAAGATCAAGATCGCTTACATGCAACTCATTATAGACATAGACGGGCACCGTCACTTTTAGTAGTAGTTCTCAATTAGGACGTCCTGATCCGGGGTTTCGTTATTCAAGCCGAAGATGCTTTCGACGACGTGCAGCTCGGGCGCCGTGGTGTCGTAGCCCACGACGGCGAAGTAGTCATTCGCAACGAGTCCGCCGCCGACGACGGCGGATCCGCGGTTCACGGTACCGGCCACGAGCGGCACCTGCACGAGCGACGAAAGCTCTTCCTGGTCCTCGACCGAGGTCTGCGGGTGCACAACACCACCGACGTTTGTGATCGTGGCGAACGAGCCCACAAGCGAGTTGCCCGCAATCGTTTGCCTGAACACCTCGACGCCAAGCACATCGGCAATGATCTCCTCGGTTTCACGCTCGATGTCCGGGTGCACAAGCGCGACATGGTCGTTGCAGCAGATCACGTTGCCCAGCGCGCTGAGACGCTCTTCCACCCGCTGGATCTTTATCTCGTCTGGAAGCGTATTTCTGATATGCTGCAGCTCCTGGTCCGAGGTGCTCGCGGGCACAAGCAGGCCTCTCCTGTTTCCAGCAGTGAGTCGGCCAACAATGCGATTGCCATCAATGGTCGTTTGGCACAGGGGCACTTTGCCGCCTAGCCTGCCCTCGAAGGCGGAGTAGAAGTTTTGCGATCCCGAGATTCCGATCAATGCATACGAGTTCGTGAGCTTTGAAAACACGCCGACCTCATTCGAGTTGTCAAACTGGGCACGCACTGACATGATCTAATTCCGTGCACAAAAAGACTTGGTTGGACGTTATCAAATTGAGTAGTGAGGAGGCTCGAAACCAATTGTCGCAGTTGCGATTTCTCACTTTGCGAGGGTAAGGTTGTTCACCACAAAATATTTTGTATGTAAAAGAATTCAGGCTTAGTCATGCCTTCGCTGAGGGTCGCGAGTCTTCGGGCTCTGCATATGCAGTCACCATGCAAACTGATTAACGTAAATAGATAGGCGTATACAAGGGCTGGTGGGGGTGGTTCCCGCGATCTGGCAAACCCGGGGGGGCTAGCGCCTCTCGCTATCCCAAATAAATGTTTTGCATCGAAATTTTCTTTCCTTGTTGACTTTCCCGCCCATTGAGCGGCCGCACATCCAGAACCGCTCGCCCTTTCGAGGGGGCTTTGTCGAGGTCTTGAGAATGCATTGCTCGCCGTGATCGCACAGCGGCGGGTCCAATTTCCTGTTGAGTTTTTTCCACTCCTCGTTTTTGAGACCGAACATTAGAGAGATCGACTGCTGTTTTGGCCGCGGCTTCACCTCGCCGTCCGCTCTGGGTGCCTTCACATTGTTTTGTGGCACAGCGCTTTTCGGTTGTGCCGGGCCCACTGATTCTCTCGTGCCGATTGATTCTACCTTAATTTTCGGTTCTACTGGGCTGTTCGATTTTGCTGTGTTGTTTTGCTGTGCCGTGCTCGTCGGGTGAACCGCGTGGATGGTCTCAGCCATGGCTGATTCCAAGGCACGAGCCTCGGGTTGTGCAACCTCTTCCTTGATCAGCACCGTCGACAGCTGCTTAGCTGCATGCGGTGCAACCGCACTAGCGGTCTTTACGGTCGACACCGGTTTCGGGCTTTCACTTTTGAAGAACGACTTTATCCCCCTCGACCACACGTTCGATATATTGCGGTTCAGAAAGGGCAGTTTTGCTGCACCCTGTGGCTCAACTTCTATGACCACGTCGGCATACAGCGGACAGTGGTCCGAGCCCACGAGCTTCGGCATGATATCGGCATCCACGCACCTCAATTCCTTGTCCACGAGCACATAGTCTATACGCGATCCGAAGTTCGCAGGGCGGCAGTTCTTCTGCTGGTCCCAGCAAGTATACATGTCCTTTCTGTCTTCGTGAAACACGCGGCACGTATCCTGGAAGCCCATATCCTCTATCCAGCCGTTCACGGCCTTGCGCGGAACACTTCCGTATTTCCACTCCTCGGTGTCGATCTCTTTTCGCAGCTTCTGAAACTCGTCACGCAGCGGCGCCGAGTCGCGCGGCTCTCGGGCAACGTTCAAGTCTCCTAAAAGCACGACTTTGCGGCCACGCTCTTGCAGCTTGCTGATCCGCCAGTCCAGCAATTGGTAGAACTCGTCTCGGAACTCGCCCATATTGCCCTGTGAGTCTGCGGGGCAGTAGACGCCGATCAGAACGGCCCCGCCGAGGTCCAAGGTAATTGACCGCCCCTGGCTGTCAAGATACCGCCCATGCGTCTCGTTCATTCCCTCGGGGTATATGCCAGGGCCGAGAGAGTCGGGCTTGTCGCGGTACGGCGCGAACTCGCCCCCCGCGCCACTCTGCAGCAGCCCGGTCAGCCCCTCCTCGGCCTTGAACACACGGATAGTGTCGCGCACATAGATGGCGACGCCCGAATAGCCCCTTTTGGAGACCGAACAGGTGAAGAACGAGTTGAAGTGGGGCACTATTGCCATCTCCTTCGTGATGTCCTGTGCATTGATCTTGGTCTCTTGGAAGCAAATGATGTCGGCCTCCAGGGAATCGAACATTGACTTGAAACTCCGCTCGGGTAGCCACTGCGCGCTCCGTCCTAGAATGCCCTTGATCCCACAGATATTGAATGACACAATTCGTACTTTGCATTCCGGCATCGGTTCATGGGACAGCGCAAACAGCCCGTTCTTTCCGAGGCTCCGCTCCAGCTTATTCCAACCGCAGCTGCAGTATAGGCTGATGGGCTGGCACTGTGCTTGTGGAGTGTGTGTGTGGTGGTGACGGGGAGCCGGTACCCTCAACGCGAATGGCTTGAGCTCGGCTCGTGCCGATGTGAGACCGTGCTCAGCCCCTGCGTTAGCCGAAAGGAGAGACTACGCTTTACAGGCGATGAACGTGTTTCGGTTCTTGTGGGAAATATTAATATATACATATACATACACTGGAGAGCGGGCTCCAGACTCAGATGCGGCAGTTTTCGAGGCCGATCACCAGTATATCTTCGGCACCGACGCCCGTGAGGTCGTCCATGACTTCAGCGATCCGCTTTTTCTCGACCATGCTCGACACGGCGACCCACTCGTTGTCGTCGAGAGGCGCGACCGTGGCTGCGCGGCGGCCCGGCGTGATCTTGAGAGCATTCTTGAGCTCGGCGCGCGGGATGTTGTAGTTGCACAGAACAAACCTATTCGATGCGACGACACCCTCAATGCGCTTGCAAAGAATGTCTGAGAGCGCCTGGTTCGAGCTCGTCTCCGATGCAATGAGGTGAGCGCTCGTGTCGAGCACCGTGTCAATGGCCATCAGTCCGGCAGCGCGCATCGTCTCACCGCTCTCTACGAGATCGACAATGGCGTCGCCGACACCGAGCGCAATCGCGGCCTCGACGGATCCTCCAACAAACTTGATGGTCGTGTCCAGCGGCTCGGATTCGGACTTGCCCTCGAGGCCGCGGAAGTATTTTGTCGTCAGGTGCGTGAACGAGGTGACGATGGTTTTGCCGATGAGCTGCTTCGGGTCCCGTACGCTTCCGTTCTCGGGGACCTGCACTTGCAACTTGCACTGGCCGAACTGCAGATCGAGCAGATCAAGACATTTCACATTAGACTCGCGGACCTGGTCGATGCCGGTGATGCCCAGAGAGCACCGGCCCTCAGCAACGAAGACAGGGATGTCGGCAGCCGGCAGAAAAACGAGGGCCACGGGCAGGTTTGTGGACAGCGCGATATCGAGACGGTTCGAGCGGCGGAACTTGATGTCTGATCCAAGAAGCAGCTTCGCACACGCCTCGGCGAGTCTGCCCTTCTTGGGCACTGCGAAAAGTAGCTTATCGTCGAGGTGAGATACCAATTCCATATTATCGAAATATTAAGCAGAAGTTTCGTTTGCACGCAATAAATAACTCACCAACCTGTAGGCGCCTTGGTAAATAGCTTACTCCGTTATCTAAAAGCTTATGACTCAACCCGTCTACACTGGTTTATCGCTCCCAATCCTCCCAGCTCTCCAACCTTCCAGCCGGCGCGCCGACGCCGGGCCTCAAACGCCGCGGGAGCTGCTCCCGCCAGGGCCATTAATAGGGCTGAGGGCTCCCCAGCATTTGTCAGACCTTGTAGCCACGGCCGCACGTCCCAGCGTAACGTGAAATAGTGCAGTGTATGGTAGTCGTATGGTGTATCTCACGTGGCTGCTTGCTGTCTGCGTACGGAAACTGGTATCACGAAACCCGCCTAATTTTTTCAGTCACTTCCTCCAACACGCATACACATAATGGATACTAAGACTCCTGTTAAGCTTGCTAAGGTAACCAAGGTTCTCGGCCGCACGGGCTCGCGTGGTGGTGTTACCCAGGTCCGCGTCGAGTTCATCGACGACGAGAGCCGCAGCATCGTTCGTAACGTTAAGGGTCCGGTGCGCGAGGACGATATCCTCTGCCTTATGGAGTCTGAGCGTGAGGCCCGCCGCTTCCGCTAAGCTGAGTGTTTCGCGAGATACGATTTCTCCGTGGCGCCTTAAATTATTATTTGATCAGTTGATCTGGCTGGTGGATTCGAAAATACATTGCAAAGTGGTTAGCAATACGTAAAAAACTCATAATATTGTTGATCTCTGAGGTCGGACGTAGTCTAATGTCGAAGCGATTGTTGCGAACGTTCTGCGGAGGCCGTGTGGAGGCCGTGCGGAGATCGGTGTCTGCAGCTAAAGGTGCCGTGGTGGTGTATGCCCCGCCACGAGTGTGCAGTGTGTGGCTGTGTTGTGAGAGTGCGCCCTCCTCGTCCGAGCGCATGCGCTAGGCGTGTTCTGCGTACTGCTTTCAGGAATTATCTGTCGGAGCGGGCGGCCGTTGCTGCACAATTGTTGTTGGTGCGTGTTCGATGAAAATGTTGACGTATGAGAAGTGTTTATACCGGCTCTAGCGATTATAATAAATAAGCTCAAACGAATGCTATTAAAATACATTTGTGCGACCTCGGCGCGCTACGCAACGCCGTTTGGTTCAACACTACCGCTGTAGTTGAGAATGAAGTCTGCATACTTGTGCAGCTCATCAACAGTCACCATTAACTTGAAATCCAGAAGCAACAAAAACTGGAGCTCCAGAGTATTTAGTTCTTCCACGGGCAACCCGCCGACTTTGGCGTACCTTGAGTTTTTGTAGAAAATGTCACTGAAAAACTTGGATGCTACGGTCATCCCAGCTATCACCAGGCGATGCACGTTGAAACTGTCCAGCAAAAACAACGACCGCGAGCTGTCCGAGCTCAATTGAAGGCCCTTTTGCGAAATTCTATCCAGGTACACGAGAAGCGCCACAAATACGTCCGCCGTTGTTGGGCAGTACTTCAATATGCGAGAAAGGTACGCCTCTAGGCCTATTCCAGGAACATTACAGCCATGGAAGCCCAGAAGTGTCTTTTTGAATCGTTCCCCTCTCTCGTTGCATGGGAGCGGCATTTCAAGCGGCTTACCCTCATGCTCGGGGGGGTACAGCTTGTCGTTCGTGGCTATGACTGTTTTCATCGCACGCGTCATCATGGACAGCACGCGGTTTGTGTCGCATCCAGCGAAATGGAAAACTCTCAAGTGCTGCGGGCGGGATAGGCCCCTCATTATGCTCGGTGTAAAGGCCACGGCCTCATCACCATCGTTTCGAGGCGGGGACGCCATCGTCTCATGCGACCAAGTATGGTCGACTGATCTTCGCGCTTTCAAGATTGGTTCTGCTGGGATCGTGAATTGCTGAACGTTACTCTGCTGCTGATGTTGTTGCTGTTGTTGCTGCTGTTGCTGCTGCGCTACTTGGCGCAGGTTCTGTGCCGAGCCGCCGCGGCTCTGCGCGATCATGGAGCTGAGCAACGATCGCTGTGGTACCGTTGGTGACGCGCCTGCGGATGAGGGCGGTGAGGCCGCAAAGCTCGAGGTCGTGAGCTGAGTATAGTTCTTGTACCTCTCTATCTGAGACGGCGCCACATACGAAGACGAAACAGAATGCGGGTGTCTGCTAGAAACGCTTGATACACTGGAGTACACAGAAGACGGCATTTCCGAGAATGCTTTCTTTGGAACTCGCACTGATCCGGTTGGCGTATACGTCTGAACCGCAGAGCCCCTTCTGGGGCTCGGATTATATGGCGAATGGGATTCAGGCATGTACCCCGTCTGGGCTCCAGGTATAGACCCAGCAATGTGTCCCGGAATTGATCCCGGTGTGTTACCGTAGGAGGACCACGGCACCGAGCCAGGTATTGATCCTGGTATCGATCCAGGTATTGATCCCGGTATTGATCCTGGTACTGATCCTGGTATTGATCCTGGTATTGACCCCGGCGTCGAGCCGACCAGCGAGCCCGGATTCGATCCCGCGAGCGGATCTGCTGAGCCACCCGCCACCGATACCAACATCGGCATGCCTGCTGATGCGTCTGAGGGGCTTATTAGAGAAGTTGGGCTGCCCCCCGGGTGCATTGACAGATGATCCGTCGTCGATCCAGCTATGGGTGGGGCCGCGGCGGCGCTAAACGAGCTGTGCCTTCCGCCAAAACTGTCATAGCTGCTCGAGAAACTATTTGCGACACTACTGAACGTGCTTGTGGGACGCGACCAAGCATTGCTGGAGGTGTAGTAGCTGAGCCCAGTATTTTCTCCGGCTGGTGCACCCCAGGACTGGACGCTACTGGGCCCCGTTTCTTCGATATCGGACCCCTCTATCACCATCGCATTGTCAAGGTCATGCTCTTCATCGCTGTCTGCTAGAGGCGTCCCCGGTGGCTGTATCATCCGAATTCGAGCCTGATCCTGCCGGTGGATCCGTCCTCAATTGATAGGTCACGATGGCGCGGTGCTTACAAAGTAGGCAACAGTGGAACCCTTAACTCCACCGCGTGGGCTCGTGAATCTGACAGGACATAAAAGAAACGGCGGTTACTGGCTCGTTTGTAGCCGAGAGTGAAGAACTGGTCTGGCCATGTCCCTGAGATCTAAGGTCTTTTTTGGGTCTGCGGTCGTCTCGGCTGTCGTTGTCATTCCCTGGGTCCACTATGTGCAGCAGGAACAGCGCGGCGTACTGCACGAGGGCCCCGTGCGCGACGCCGCACGCAGATCTAAGAAATTGAAAGACTTGACCACCGAGCAGCAGGAGAGAGCCGCGGAATACGAAGATCAAAAGCGGCTGCGCGAGTCGTTGTCCCAAGATCAAACCGTAAGCAAGCAGTGACGCTGGCGCTGCGACTTGCACAGACATGCGCGTCGTTTGCCTGAAAACATCGGTGGCACTGTCCTCCATGAGCCAAACCACCACGAAACCGGACCTAATCCCAATTAGTCGGGGCCATTGTTTTAGAGTATGCACCTCGCGGCAATGTAGGTGGTGAGAGGGAAGGCACGATTACCCACCCGTAATGGATTCACACAGACGCTTGCCTGGGTCCAGTTTAGCACTAATATTAGTACACAAGATATCACGAAGTAGCCCGCGACGAATGTCTTACGTCAATGATTTAAATAGATCTCGCCAATGCACCAAATCGTCGCACATACTGTCGACGACATGCAGCTGCATGTGGTAGCGGTCACATTACCCAGGTCTAAATATGGCACCGCCCGAAATTTCAAGTTAGGGCTGGTGCGATAGGGCTGTTATGTCATCAGCGTCACTGAGCAGCGGCGGCGCGGGCCACTCGGGAAGATGTGAAAATCCCGTGACAGGGGATCGCCAAGTCTCTACGGAATATCAGCACACACCGAATTTCGAACCATCGCTAGTTACAATGGCCGCTCGTGTAACTTACCGCCGTCGCAACCCGTACAACACCAAGTCGAACAGCGTCAAGCAGATCAAGACCCCTGGTGGTAAGATCCGCGTTCTTCACTTGAAGAAGAAGGCCACTGCCCCGAAGTGTGGTGAGACCGGTGTTCAGCTCCCTGGTGTCAAGGCCCTCCGACCGCGTGAGTACGCCAATGTTCCCCGCCGTTACAGAACCGTCAACCGTGCCTACGGTGGCAACCTCTCCGGTGCCGCTGTGAAGGACCGGATCATCCGTGCCTTCCTCATCGAGGAGCAGAAGATTGTCAAGCGCGTGGTGAAGGAGAAGCTCCAGGCCGCTGCTGCTGCTGAGAAGAAGGGCTCGAAGAAGTCCAAGAAATAAACAGCAACTCTAAGAATGTAACTTATTTTCCTGATAATGAAGATTTAGGATCTCTTTGCTGCGTGGTTTGGATCTCCTCTCACTATACAATCAATATCATAGTCCCTAATTCCCGATGCCTGGATCGGCGTCGAAATTGGGGGCCTAATTATGCATAAATCTTGTTAAGTAGGTTGAATTTGCAGACAGTACGTCTCGTGTTCCATTGCAGGGCTTCTGATTTGCTTAGTGAATAAGGCAGGCAGCAATTCCTCTCTGACAGCAATTCCTCTCTGACCGCAGTTCCGCATTTATGAGCCAGAGCTCGACGGCTGCGTAAACACCTCTCTAGACCTCAATTTCTTGCGACTGCCTCTCCGTTCGTTAATGACGGTTTTCTTGCTGAAGAACAGGTCGAACGACAATGGCCTGCCGGACCCGTACGAGGAGACCATCAAGGACTCGGTTTTCGTGCCAATCATGGACTACCACTCTGTCGACCAGCTTGGCCTCGAGCAAGCATTGGCCGCGGGTGCGTATGACGGTATCATCGTGACGTCGCAGCGCGCTGTCGATGCCATCAGATCGGTCCTGGGTGGCTTGCCAGAAGTAGTATTGGAAAAGCCCGTGTACACCGTTGGACCCACCACGGCAAAAAGACTCGAGGGCTTGAACTTTAAACACGTCAAGGGAGCAGATTCTGGCAATGGGCAGGCCCTTGCTGAAAGGATGGTCTCCGATCTCCCGGGGGGCTCGCGGCTCCTTTTCTTGGCGGGCGAGATCCACCGCCGCGAGCTGCCAGATAGACTCGTCGGCTCTGGAAATGAGGTAGTTACCAGAATCGTGTACCGCACAACGAAGAATCCCGATATAAGTGGGTATCTCGAAGAGAATGCCCGGCCAGGCGACTGGATCGTGTTCTTCTCTCCGAGTCACACGGAATCTGTTCTTTCGTACCTCAATTCCTCCGGCACCGAGCTCAGAATTGCCGCTATAGGCCCGACAACGGAACGATTCCTAGAAAGTTCTGGATTCAGGCCGGAGGCCGTGGCCAAAACACCATCGGCAGACGGCTTGAAGACCGCTATTGAGTCCAGTCACAAAGGCATAGAGAGGATTGTATAATAGGAGGGCGAAGAAAAACCAACAGGCTAATGCACGGGACTTAAATAGCAAAATGCATATATTAATAGGTCTAAGAAGCCCGAAGCGGGAATGGCTCAGTGGGGATGGCTCGTAGCATTCTAGAATGTGATCGCAAGCATGTTGAGATCAGGCACAATCAGCACTTGGTTGTTTGCATGTTGTGTAACGACAACCGTTTCCACGGGATCCACTATCGACACTGACTTTTCAGACGCCTCGTCAGAATTCTCCGTCTGGTCATTGAGTGGTCTGATGATCACGTTCGGCAGGAGCAGCTCACCGCTCCTGTTTGGTATCAGGTCAATCCTCTCATGTATTTTCTCGGTTCCCTTGAACGATCCCTTCACTCTACCAGTATACGACCATCCATCTGAGATCCTATGGAGTTCGTACTCGAAGGAGCGTTCAGACAGATCGCTTCCGATAAATGAAAGCGTTTGAATCTGCAGCGTCGCTGGTATGACGCTACCAACAACATACTGCTCAATGCCATCTATTTTACTGGTGTCACCATTCTTGTGCGTCTCGAGCTGAACGTAATGTACTATCTCGGCATCTGGATCCGGCACTTCCAAGACCATGGTGGAATTGAGGCTCTCAAAGCCTTCAGAGGACTCGTCTGCGACTACCCCTTCGGCAAGCATGCTGGAAACAACTGAAGAAATAACCCGCACATCGGCTGGATTCATGAGCTGCAGCGCGCTGTTGATCACGTAGTCGATATACAATGCATCAGTCAGTTGGACCTTGCCAGTTGTCATGTAGTGCACAAGATCCGCCTTTGCACAGAGCTGCTCCGTAACTCTCCCGATGAGTGCTGAATAGCAACGAAGACCTTTGGACTCCAAAATGTTCAGCGCGGCTTTGAAGAATACTTCTTGGCACTCCCAAAGCAGCGATCTATAGGTCAAGGTCAGTTCCATTGATCGAGGTTTGGACCGGTCAGCAGACTCTAGTTTGGCGATATTGAAAACGTACGAGACCGGCGCGTTGTCGTATGCAATAAGTTCTCCGGTAAGAGCATCGTCGATTAATGGAGAGGCGTTATAGTTCATAGAGCCCTCGAGATGCGCCCTAACGAACACTGCCGGGACTTTCGAAAACGGCTTCACCATGAATTGGGACAGCATATGAGGAGGCTGCCGGAAATACTCTTGGAAATCCACGCTTACTGCGAGAGAGAAGTCAAGTTTTTCGAGAAGTTCAAAAGAACGGCCGTCGTACTCAACAAGCACTCTTAGCCTTGACCTGGGGCTCTCATGGTCAACAAGAACGGGGACACTTATGGTTGTGGACTCGAAGTTCGTGAGATCCTTCAATCCCTCTGCTTTCTCCCACAATAGCTGTAATTGTTGATCGGCAGGATGCATGCTAACTTTTGCTTCCTTGACCTTTTTGGGGCAGTTCAACCGCAGAACTATATTCCGTTTTCTCATGTTGTAGACCTTGGAGAGCGTGAGTTGAGCTGTAAAGGACCCCGACAGTGGTCTCATGGCACCGCTCATACCAGACAAGTCGTGGCCGAACGTGTGGACCTTGTGTTTTACTTCCATGTGGTCGAAGTTTAAGACGCCCTCGACAAACGTTTTCGTGTAGAGTTTCATGCGTTTCGATTGCTCTACAACTTTGGTCTCGAAAACCACCTTTTTCTTGTTGGAGCCATACTCTGTAGACACATGCGCCACGACTTCTGCGTTTGTTAGCGAAACAAAGGTGTAAGCCGGTTTTTTGGGCACTAACTCCACCTCCACGTAGTATCCGTTCTCGTCCCCTAGTACGTAAGGGCTGAGCTTTGGCTCAAACCACTGGCCTAAGTTATGCTGCTCGGGCCTTGGTGACTCAAGATTTTCGGCTGTACTCACGGCCTTCTCAAAGAGTGAGGGGGGCACGTCGCCCTCGAAGCAGATGATTCTCCAAGCATATTCGACGATCTTTTCTTCGATTTTCAGTTCCGTGGCACAGCTCATAGCGATGTCGAGCATGGTAATTGCCGGCTGCTGAGGAGAGAGCTCAAGAAGTTTCGGAGTCTTTTGGAGGATATTCCACGCGGCTTCTAAGTCCCCCTTATTATACTCGATATGAACGAGCTGTCCAGTGAGTCTTGTCACCGCACGCGGTAGTGCCGCACTTTGAAAATAGCTGATTGCCAACTGCGTTAGTCTCAGAAATTCGGCCTGGAATGCTGTTTCGCTGCTCAGCTCGTCGAAGTGGCAGCTGGAGTCTGCTGTTTTACTTTCGGCTCCCTCGTTGTTTGTGTCATCTAGCGAAATATCATTGAACAGACCTGGAATACTCCACCCCTTGAGATTTCCGAGATTCTGCAGCGCATCCCGTTCTATGAGAGCGAGATCACCTTTACCTTGGACAAATTTCGCTGAGCCAGCTTCAGCAGTTAAGGAAAACACCTCTCTGATGGCCTTGAGCAGCCACGAATAAGCTCTCCTGCGGTCCAGTGTTTTGATCAGTGACTCCAGAAGTATCGGGATCTTGCTTATAGTCATGGTGATGCATTGCATAACATACTTGTCTGCGAGTGAGTCGACCATTTTTTCCTGCTGGCGCTTGTTATTGGCAAGGCTGAGCAGCAGGCTGATTTTGCGGGAGAGAAAATGTCGCTCTATGTCAAAGAGCGATGCCTTCTGCTCCAATATGGGGTCTATGAGGGCGTCCCTTTCGCCCAGAAGGGCTGTGTTCGCCGTGTGCGGCTCGGTCGGCCATTTGTCTCGAGGAATCTCGCTCACCATCGACTCCAAGCCCGAGTAGACCCTTAGGGCGTCATCGAATAGATTCATTGACTCGTATGCCCACGCAAGGCTTTCGTAGAGCGCGAACAGCGTGCCGAAATTCCACCCCGGGACGTCCTGGGTCGCTCGCAGCTTTCTGATCTCAGCATGCAGCATTTTCACGCGCGAATCAAATGCATCGACGAGCTGCTCCTGCACAAGGCCGCGCAGCTTCGCCCAGCTACCCCCGAAGGAAGGAACGAGCTGGATGCAGTTCGCCGCATCGAACTCAGCCGTGATGCGCGACCACACGGCCTTGGTATTCTTCGCACTATCCTCGTTCGTCACAGCATGCACAACCACGTATCCCGTGGGCTCTCGGACCTCTACTTGCTTCTGGAACCATTCCTTGCCGATCTGACGCAGCTTTGTCCTGTACAGATCCAGAGGGACCGTTTCTATGATGAGTATTTGAACGAGTGGAGCGTTGTTGAGCCCAGGGATCTGATGCTGTCTTTGCTTTTGCGTGCCTTCTGGTATGAGCTGCAGCTTTAGCTGCGGCACGGTGCGGATTGTCGTGTCGGCGCTCTGAAACGCACTTTCCGTGGGGGTATCGAGCGCAGAGTTCGAGGGCCGCCAATGCAGAGTGGTCAGTCTCTGCAAGTGGTCCTCCACATGCTTTTCGTGCTTGCCGAATACCCCCTGTGGATCCGTGAACGCGACCACAGCAGATCCCATGAATATCACTTGCCAAACCCTGAACGCCAGCCGGACGTGTATGGCAGATGATCCTCGAGCCTCGCTGCCTTCACGTAAGATAACCCAAAAAAACAGGGCTGCACCGGTCGCCTTGGGCTTCGAAGAGGAAAACGCTGTGAATTGCAGTAAATTGCTGTGCGTTAGTCACGGAGTTGCTGCGGCTATATATTTGCGTCGTTGTCCATGAGCTCAGGACGATCGTCCAGTGAATTGCCGAGCTCGCTGCGCTCAAGCTCGCGGGCCGAGTCTTTCAAGAGAAAGTTCAACTTCTCATGGATCGGGGGCATTGCGAACCACATCCGCGGAGCTCTGAACCAAAAAAATGTCGACGAGGCCCGTAACATCGAGCGCCAGTCGGAGGCTGCATTGAAGGACCGGATTCACAGCATGCGGCGCCAATCTGGCCCGTCGACTCGAGCCTCCGACGAGGGCTTGCCTGACGACGCTTCTATGCTCTCAAGATCCAGGGATTCTGTTAGCCTTGCGGGCTCCCAATTGGCAGAGGGCGAGCTCGCAGAGGGTCCTGCCAATGGCAAGGACGTGCCTCCCGAACACGACCATATGGAGCTCTGGAAGCAGTCCGACGAGTCTGCGCAACTGGATCTCGGTGCTGATGTGGCTGCTGAAGCCGACGACGACAATCTGGATCTCGATGGCGTCGATGATGTGGACGATCTAGGCCTTGATGATGCCGACGAGGTCGATGCAGATGACATAGACGGCGAACTTGCTGAAGCTTCGGACGTGGTTGACGCGGAGGCGTTTGGTGGCCACGCGAGCTCGCTTGATCGGGAGCAGGGCCGCATCTCGGGAGCCGCTGTTCGCACTCCAGCTCACGGTCCTGCTCATGACTCGCTATCTGCTGTCGCTGACGAAAAAAATGATTTGATGGGGCCAGAAGGTGCTCTAACTGCTCTTAACGATGATTATGAACAAACACACTCTTGGCACGAGTCTGACCGTGCTTCTGACCGTGCTTATGACAACATCTCCGACCACGTTTCGGAACATGCTTCAGAGCTAGGAAGCGAGCTTGGTGAAGCCGATCAGCTTGCAGAATACGACGACTTTACAGATTATGATGGCGCCGACGATGTTGACGTCGAGGACGCCCACGAAGCGCAGGAACACAATGCAGAGGTCAGCAGCATGTCAATATGGGAGGAGAACGGGTTCGAATGCTACGACGACGCCTACTCAAGTCCTGTTGATAGCAAAACCTCGCACAATGAGGCCTCTCCACGCCCTCAGAATGACGATAGTCCAGATGAGATCCCGCGCGAGAGGGAATCTGTGCCGTCACCAGAACACCAGGCTCAGGACCACCATCTTCAACGAGAATCTCCCCAGGTGGAGCACGCTCTGTGGCACGATCTTGGCTTCTCCATCAGTCCTGGTTATGCATTGAACGAGGATACCAACAATGCCGGCACCGAAGAAGCCAATGATCAGCCAACTGGGGACGACGCCCAGGAAATCCAAAATAGCGGGAAACCAGACGATTCCCATACCGGCGTTGACACCCAAGTGAGTGGTGCTGACGACGTCGAAGGCGTCAACAATAATGAAAATATGCCGCGCGGCGACACACACACTGTTGACGAAAACCGTGGGATACTCTCTGAACCTGCGTCTTTGGGACTAGTCAACATCGGTTTCGATTTTGCTCCGATCGGTACTCCAACAGAGGTCAGTAGGGAAATCCAAGTCCAAGAACCAGCAGCCGAGGTCGATCCCAATGATGAGGCGGATTCCGAGGAGGAGTTTAGCATCCTTGCGGCTACGGCGCACAGGCTCGTGTCAAACTCGTCTTTGTTCGGTGGCTCGAAGCCTGCCGTAAGTCAAAAGAAACCGGCCGTGCTTGAAGAAGCACCAACACCTATAAACGAGGACCCGGAGGTCGAAAACAGTCGTGTGACCCGCTCGGCGCACGCACTCTTCTCTGGATCTTCTCTGTTTGGTGGTGCAAAAAAGCGATCTAGACCGGACGAAGGCAGTACTGGGGTCTCCAGTAAAAGACAGTCAGTTGGCATTGCGGCATCGCTGCAAGCAGCAGAGCCTGCTGATACTGTCGACCCCGCAAAAGCTGGTGAATCTGCTGGACCTGCTAAGCCCGCTGAACCTCCTGAATCCGCAGAAACTGCTGAACTCGCCGAGTCTGTGGAGCCTGCCGAGCCTGCCGAGCCTGCCGAGCCTGCCGAGCCTGCCGAGCCTGCCGAGCCTGCCGAGCCTGCCGAGCCTGCCGAGCCTGCCGAGCCTGCTCAACCCGCTGAGTCTGCTGAGCCTGCTCGACCGGATGCAGCGGGGCCGACTGGGCGAAAACCCAGAACTGCAAGGGCAAAAAATTTGAAAGGCAAAGGCGTTACGAAAACGCAGCCAGCGCCGGAAAGGCACAGGCCGGTGACGAGGTCAATGGCGCGAGCTTTGGAAGCGGCAAAGAAGGCTGAAACCGATAAAAATGATAGCGAGCCCAAGGAACATTCTGGAGAAGGGCCCAAGTCAGGCGCGCAAGATGAAGAGTTGAACGGCCAGGGCCCGCGTAGACGCAGGCTTCGAAAACGGTGATGCATAAAATCCAACAATTGGGCGACCACTACTCCCGCGGTCCTGTGTGATTGATTGGAGGGCGGCCGAGGGCGGCCACGACACAGTCAGAGATGATGCCGAGTTCTTACCGCGCATGGCGAGCGTTTCCATGGAGCGATCCAAGATAATGACTTCGATACGTCTCTGATCAATGAGGTACATAGAAAGTATACAAAGGCACGGTCGCGGTACCGAGCAATGTCTTCATATAACGAGATGAACCCTCTCGAGGTCTTCCACAGGATGCCAGGCTGACCACTGCGTCGTGACGAGCTCAATAGATCGATTTGACTAAACGTTCGCGCGCCTCGCATGTGGCACACCGCCGAGCACTTTTTTCCTTTGGTATGGTTTGTTCGGGTCCATTGTCGTTAATTAACAACATTTCACACTACTTTTCAGTTTTGAGTCGCGCATCTGTCTGCGTATATCTCTACGCTGCAACTGGAACCATCTCGAATATGCCGCTTTCGGGTAAGGGTTGGTGCCCTGGACGCACCTTCACTATATAACCAACGAGGTGATCATCCACGAACGTTTACTTATTGTGGCAATATATCAATGCGTAGACTTTCTACAACAAGATACGCTTTGCGAGGAAGGTTCCCTCGCAGTTTCAAGCCCAATGCCGCGGGAGTGGCCCCGAGGCTTTTTTCTCCCGTGGTTGTTGGCGCTTCTCAGCAATTCGCCCCCATCCGGTCGTTCAGCTCTACGCCAGGGAGGATGCAATTCAAGATGAACATGAATCCTCAGCAGGAGGAGCAGCTGCCGGCTCTTGAACGCTTTGGTACTGATCTGACTGCTCTCGCACGGGAGGGCAGGCTCGATCCAGTGATAGGCAGGGACGAAGAGATCAAAAGAACTATTCAGATTTTGAGCAGAAGAACGAAAAACAATCCCAGCTTGATCGGTAAAGCCGGCACTGGTAAAACTGCGATCATGGAGGGTCTTGCTCAGCAGATTGCGCGCGGACTCGTCCCCGAGTCGATGAAAGACAAGAAGGTGATCAGCCTGGATCTTGGCTCGCTTATTAGTGGCGCCAAGTTCCGTGGCGAATTTGAAGAGAGGCTGAAGTCCGTGCTTGATGAGATCGACAAAGAGCAAGGAAAGATTATTCTGTTCATCGATGAGCTTCATATCCTGCTGGGCCTTGGTAAGTCTGAGGGATCGGTCGATGCCTCCAACCTGATCAAGCCGGCCTTGGCCCGCGGCAAGCTCCAGTGCTGCGGTGCAACCACCCTTGATGAGTACCGCAAGTACATCGAGAAGGATGCTGCGCTTGCTCGCAGGTTCCAGCCAGTGTTTGTGAATGAGCCTACTGTCGAGAACGCGATCTCCATTTTGCGAGGTTTGAAGGACAGGTACGAGGTCCATCACGGTGTCCGCATCACGGACCAGGCTCTTGTGACGGCTGCGTACTACTCGAACCGCTACATTACCGACAGGTTCCTTCCTGACAAGGCAATCGATTTGATTGATGAGGCCTGTTCGGCGCTGAGGCTGCAGCACGAATCGAAGCCGGACGCTTTGGAGGCCGTTGACCACACCATAACCACGCTTCAGATCGAGCTAGAATCGTTGAAGAAAGAGGACGACCCCGTGTCGATTGATCGACGCCAGGTCATCAGTGAGAAGCTGAAGCAAAAACAGGACGAGGCTTCTAGGCTGAACGAGATCTGGCAGAAAGAGCGTGAACACATCAACGAGTCCAAGGAGGCCAAGGAACGCCTTGAAAATGCTAAAACCGAGTTGGAAATCGCACGCCAGGAAGCGGACTTCGCGAAGGCGTCGCGTCTCCAATACTCGGAGATCCCTGAATTGGAGGCGAAGCTTCCGAAGCCCTCTGCTGAGCCTGAAGACCAGCAGCGCATGCTTCACGAGTCTGTTACGAGTGACGATATTGCCCGCGTGGTCGCTCGTATGACGGGTATTCCCACGAACACCCTACTTCAGGGCGAGAAGGACAAGATCCTGAAGATGAGCTCGGCCCTCAACAGCCGTGTCATCGGCCAGGAGGAAGCAATTGATGCAGTCACGCAGGCAGTGCATATGCAGCGGGCAGGCCTGACGAATGAGAAACGCCCTGTGGGCTCTTTCATGTTTTTGGGCCCGACTGGTACAGGTAAAACTGAGCTCACTAAGGCCCTGGCGAACTTCTTGTTCGATGATGAGAAATCTATCATCCGGTTCGACATGTCTGAGTTCCAGGAGAAGCATTCGGTCGCTCGGCTGATTGGTGCCCCTCCTGGCTACGTCGGCTACGAGGAGAGCGGTGAGCTCACTGAGGCTGTTAGGCGCAAGCCCTATGCTGTGGTACTTTTCGATGAGTTGGAAAAGGCGCACCCGGACATCTCGAAGCTGTTGCTCCAGGTCCTTGATGAAGGCAGCCTGACCGATTCGCAGGGCCGCCACGTTGATTTCAGGAACACGATTATCGTGATGACTTCGAACATCGGACAGGAGATCTTGGTCAATGACACGGATGCCAATGATACTGGTAAAATCACCGACGCGGTGCGTGAGCAGGTTGTGAATTCGCTAAGGGTGCGGTATCCTCCTGAGTTTATCAACCGATTGGATGACATCGTTGTTTTCAACCGGTTGTCTAAGCAGAGCCTCCGCCATATTGTTGATCTGCGGCTGGCCGAACTGCAAGATCGGGTTTCGTCGCGTCAGATCAAGCTCGATGTAACACCGAGCGCCGCTGACTGGTTGTCTGATCATGGTTACGACCGTTTGTATGGCGCGCGTCCTCTAAACAGGTTGATTCAGAAGGAGCTGTTGAAACCCTTGTCATTGATGCTTCTTGAGGGCAAGATCTTGAACGGTGATACGGTGCAGGTCACCGTCGCTGACGACAAGCTCAAGATCACAAAGGCATGAGCTCCCAGTGCGTGATATTCATTCCAATGTCATGGCTTTTGTACATATTTAGAGTTATTCATTATTAATTCATCCTATTTGGCATCCTAGCGGCAGCGCTGTGCCAGGAAATAACAATATATCAAGCACCGATCTCAACTGCAAAGATGTGGAGAACGGCGCGATGCGCCTCTCTGTATCCTCTGTGGATCGGGCTGGGCCGTTCGGCCTCTACGGCTTGTCCGCTGTGGCTTTGGCTTTCTTCCCACTATGCGTGAGACCCATCCTCGTCGTGACATACTTCTGGGCAACGACGCCGAACGAAAGGTTGAGTGCGTCCTCTACCCAGCCAAATACCCACTCGCGCGGGTCTATGGCTGCCTCTTCGAATCCAGCTCCGTCGCTATCTAGCCACCTTGCCCATTCGTAAGGGAGCTCCTGGGACGATGTGAAGAGCTCTATGCTGTTGTCCATGTCCTCGAGGTAGACCACGAATTGGAGCTGCTCCTCGCTGTTGTCGCTTTCGTCTTTGGGCGTTATGATCGGCTGAATTGAAACGTATACCTCCGAGGTCCTGACGTTTGCGTCTGACTGCGTCTGGGCATCCTCTGTTTCTTCGTTGTTGTTGCTGTTGTTGCTGGCTTCTCTTTGCTTGATGCTTTTTATCTCCTCGACGTTGGCTCGGGCGAGTTTAACGCCGTCAGCAAGCGTGCAGCGCGCGTAGTTCAGTCTCCGGTGAACATTGTAGTCCGATCCCGCTAGGTGTCGCTCTTTGCCCTTCTGAACCACGAGATTCAGGTCGCCGCCTCCTTCTACCTGGTCCATGACGTAGTCGAATACCTCGTACAGCAGGTTGTCGACGCTCGGATACCCGACCATGTCGTGGAAGATGTGTATTTTGAGCTGCTCGTGGCGGCTGATAGGGGGCACGATTGTGTTCAGCACGGACGTGAGGCGCGTTTGCAAAGAGTTCAGGCTGAAGTGTGTTTGTTCCTCTCTCACGATCGCTTCCGCCTGTCTCGCTTGCTTGACGGCATCCGACACAGCATCATGGATTGTGCCTGAGGCCTTCGACCAAATATCGCCCTTGTTGCGCGACCACCACGACGTGAGCGTGGCCACGGGGTCTATGACGCGCGGCACGTCTTCCTTTGGGGCATTGTCGTCGTCATCGGCCGGCTCCGCTCCATGTGTCTCCACGGGGGCAGCTCCAGCATCCCGCGTCAGTGCCTCGCTTCTCTCGCTTGCCTGTTCGCTTGTTCTCGGCGTTGGCGTGTCCTTCTTGTGGTCCAGCTCGTCAAGGAATCCCAATATATCGTCGCCCGTCGCCTTCTTCGCGTTCTCCTTCCTCTTCGTGCTCGACTTCTTGGGCTTCGCTTTCTGGCTCTTGTTCACGTCAAGTGAGTCCAGCAGGTCCATAACATCCTCGCCTTTGCCGCTCATCTTGTCGCAATTGCTCTCGTGGCCTGTCGGTTGAATGTCTGGTGTGAAGGGCCAACTCCACACCCGTACCCACTATGTAGCAGCG